>OZ024857.1:38237140-38359640 GCA_964017155.1 Oasisia sp. SBJ-2009 | reverse complement strand
TCATATTGTTATCACTGTCTCTAAGTGTCACATTGTTATCACTGTCTCTAAGTGTCACACTCTTATCACTGTCTCTAAGTGACACATTGTTATCACTGTCTCTAAGTGTCACATTGTTATCACTGTCTCTAAGTGTCACATTGTTATCACTATCTCTAAGTGTCACATTGTTATCACTGTCTCTAAGTGTCACACTGTTATCACTGTCTCTAAGTGACACATTGTTATCACTGTCTCTAAGTGTCACATTGTTATCACTGTCTCTAAGTGTCACATTGTTATCACTCTCTCTAAGTGTCACATTGTTATCACTGTCTCTAAGTGTCACATTGTTATCACTATCTCTGAGTGTCACATTGTTATCACTGTCTGTAAGTGTCACATTGTTATCACTGTCTCTAAGTGTCACATTGTTATCACTGTCTCTAAGTGTCACATTGTTATCACTGTCTCTAAGTGTCACATTGTTATCACTGTCTCTAAGTGTCACATTGTTATCACTGTCTCTAAGTGTCACATTGTTATCACTGTCTCTAAGTGTCACACTGTTATCACTGTCTCTAAGTGTCACATCGTTATCACTGTCTCTAAGTGTCACATCGTTATCACTGTCTCTAAGTGTCACATCGTTATCACTGTCTCTAAGTGTCACATTGTTATCACTGTGTCTCATCATCGAGTGATTTACTTTATCACTGTAAATCACCATGGAATGATTTATTATTGTTTTAATAATAATATTAATTATTATTATTATTACTAGTAGTGGTAGTAGCAGTAGCAGTAGCAGCAGCAACAGCACCAGCAGCAGCAGCACCAGCAGCAGCAGCAGCAGCAGCAGCAGCAGCAGCAGCAGTAGTAGTAAACATTCCTTTTATGTCTAAATATGATGTTGTTTTAAAGTTCTCCTCCTACTCAGTCATAACCCACCTTAACCTGGTTGGAATTTGTTTGATAATCTAACTTTTATTATAAATATGTAGTAACACTAAAACATTATTATTATTACCACTATCATTTTTATCGTTATCATCACACATGTGTATAAGACGTAGTCATGCTATTTTAACGACAGTGTATCTATTTCTAAGATGAATTTACATCATTAAGTCTCATGCATGAGTGTGTAGTGTTTTGTTGTAGCGACACCATGCACAATACTGGTACCAGTATATGAAGCAAGCATGCAGTTATTTATTATTACTATCATCATCTTCTTATTGGTCATCATTATAATTACTAGTAACATCGTCCATCGCTCGCACAGATGCCGAAAACAGCGAGATTATGGGCTGAGTCTCCCAATATTTATTGAGTTGGCTAAAATATTCAGGGAAAGCGTGGCAATTTGGAAAGTAATTGTTTTTGGTAGGGCATGGTATAGGATTTGGGGAGGCTCAAAGGGGTGCAAAAGGTGGTCAATGGAGACCCTGAAGAGATAAGAAAAAATATTGAATGTCGGCGAGAAACGAGGCGGGCTGACAGCGGGAAGCAGGTGATAGCCGGCGGCGACAACTCTCAACGTGCGCGTCGGTAGCGCAGACGTATTGAATGACTGGCGTGGCAGGAAACTAAGTCTAAATCCAACTAAACCTGTAGTTCTCGGGTTATATTTATTTAGTTTATTCGTAATTGCACGTTTAATGATCATTTCCTAGATGAATACTTCACACTTAGAGCTTTCCGATAATGGTAAATAAGAGTCACTATCGTGGTAGTAGTTGTTGAATTATGACTATAACGTCTAGATACGTTAGGCCAGTCAGTAAAATGTTCAAGTGGTGGCAGATTGTCAGACAGAGGCGACATCTACCGTATAACGTTACACTTACCGAGAGTTCTTCCTGATACCGCCTAGCCTCAACATGCTGAGGATACAGGCGGGCGAACAGGGTAAATCAGATGACAAATATTCTTTTAGGGTGCAATGCAATATGTCAGAACAGTAATTAGTGCATGTATACAGTAATGCATGCAAAAGAACAGGTGCAATCATCGTACATAGAAATTTAAACGTTCAACCACATTCCTTCCCCGTCCCTCCTTCCCTTCTTCCTTTCTCACTCCCCACAAATTCCTGGAATTTGAATTGTGGTAATCAACAATTAATATTAGCATCAATTTGCGTAACGTTTCACTAGCAAGATGGCACCATTGTACACATCTATTTTCCCGTAGAATGCCTGCATTTCCGGCCGACTCCAGTCCAACTATTGCAGTAATACTTAGCGTATATTATTATATTAGTACTTACTTTGTCAAAGTTTGTGTGCATTTATGCGAACACCGCCTAAACTAAAGGTTATTTACATCCATGTTTGTATATAATGCCATGTTTTTGTTACTGATCCGTTGATCAAAGACAACGCGATGTAAAACAGAAAATGTTGCAACGTAAAACCTCGTCTTGTGGATCAAACGCTTTCTGTGGCAGTCTCTTTCCAAAACTCCACATAACTGGGCAACAAATTCCACCCGTAAAAGCTTATTTTACGCCAGCACTCACCCCCACCTCTTTCTCCTTCCCTCCTGCATGCCTGTCTGTCTGTTTGTCTGACTGTGTGTGCGTGCGTGCGTGCGTGCGTGCGTGCGTCTCTTAATTCCGAATCACTGTTTTATAGTATCACAAACTTTATTCACCTACACAACATAAATAATAATAGTAATATTAATAATATATGCAATTCAACTGTCATATACACATATCCGTCATGAGTCTTTACAAAAATATACAAATTCATGCCCTCCTCTAAACGTTGCTAACAGCTGCATTTAGCACTGCATTTGTCTCTCGCAAAATGTGTGAAATATTCAATAAACATGATTATATTAGCAGAACTGGTAAATATTTCTGACAATGGTCTCTAATCAGAGACTATTTATATGCTATACACCCATAACAAATAAACATGGTTATCTGCAGCATTCAGATACACTGTTTCTAGCAAGTAGATATCTCATTCATCCCAATACCCTTCCATTCTCTGTATCATTTCCACAATATAGAAACTGTATTTCTTATTAATAAAAACACTGCAAGTCTGCCATTATTAAAGTAATTTTTGTATATTTACTTCCGAATTTGGTGAAGTTTGTTTTCCTCCGTAAGACCAGTTTTAGTGTTGTATGTTTGGTGTTTGACATTAACAATTGGCCAAGAGGTGCTGAAGTCTATTGGACTATATTGTGAGTGTGTAATAAAGAATGAAGTGTAATTTGGTGAATCATAGTGACTGTCTATGTAGTGAGTTTGTAATCATAAATGAAATGTGTTTTGGTCACTCACAGTCACTGCCTAGTCTCTTCGCCATAATCACCTAATTGGCATTTTCCCTGGTTATTCATACGAGATGACCAGAAACTCAGCCAGATTGTGTAAATGCAGTAACAGAACTGGGCACTAACTAGTCTCAGTCAAGATGGAGTTATCTATTTCCACTTCGCTCAGTCAGCCCAGTGATCAGAATGCAGTTGATAGCAGTAAAGTGTATGATATTTCATTCTATACTTGAATATTAATGTCTATGTGTGTCACGTACGGGTGACAATATATCTTTACCCAATAGATGCGGTAGTAATACCATTTTAAAGATAATTAAATAAACATCATAACGGACTTTTTTTGAAGATTCAGCTGAATTACTTGTGTGTAGTGATAGTCCCCTAAGAAACACCTGAGCAAAATTTGAGGAAAGTTACAAAATAGTTTTTGAATAAAAATAGACAAACTGTGACAATTGTATCAGTTTGCAGGCACTTGAGGGTCCTTGGGAGCCTTTAGAATGATTCAATCAAATAAAGATTTATTGTGTTTAGTGTCAGTAGCCTAATGTACATTTATTCAATTATTTGGAAAATAGATCATGAACACTTTCTGAGATATGGGAGCTAATTGCGCAGAGTGCTGTGGACAAAGATTGACGACATAAGTCCATTGTACCTTCGACCCAGAGAATAAAAAATAAAAAAATAAACTTGAAATTAAAATGGTAATATTCACCTACTTCCATGTATCCATAATCAGGTTTTTTCATCAATTCGTAAAGAAACAGGATCAAGCAGGCTATGTGCGACCACACGCAGGTCAATAATATGACTTCACAGCTGATTCAACAGTGCACACAAGGCTATAGCAAGTACCCTGTTTCATTGTCCCACAATGTCAATGCATCATTTCACTTTCTACCAGTTCTGCAGTAATAAATAATGAGTCAAATCTATCGCAACATTGTCACAAACAAACAAACACGCACGCACACACACACACACACACACACATACATACACACGTCATACACTCAACACACAACATGCACACACAATCCACTTGAATGATATGTTCGTCCAATCATAAGTGATTGTCGACACTTCAGTTTCTGTCACTATACACATGTAAACGTATCCATGACACACATGACGATGCGTCATAACACGCTCGACGCTCGACTCAACCCGGCGCGACGTATATTTAAAATCTCTGTCAAATGTTGCTCTCCACCACATCGTCGTCACAAACGTGTATTTTTGGTTCTGCCGGTGTTTTCTGTGTTTCCCACGGCTGGTAGATATTGCGACTGTCTGGTGTCTTGCTGCCAGCGAGTGGAGCCACAGAGTCGGCACACTCAGCGACGGCCGCAGCCGCTGCACACTGTCTCTGCTTGAGGAGACAGGCCGCCTGCTGGTTGTTCATCTTCTCTCCCTTGCGAGGGCCCTCGGCCGCCAACATCGCATACTGCTCCTGAAGCACACCAACAAGCACGTTGTAGCGCTTACATTTTTCCTGCGCTATAAACGTTCTGATTGACGTTTCTGCGCATGCGCAATAAATGTAAACTCATCAATGTGCAGCGAAAGGACGAAGCATTTGTGACATAAATACTACGGGTTGTTCGTTAGGATGTATATAACCTCTCAGCAAAGTTATTTGCGCAAATTTGTATGAGGCAAACAAGTTTTGAGGCATATTTTGATAGCAAGCGTAAATCACGTGACTGTAGTGCGCCATAATCCGTCACAGTTGTTTATAAAAACAATAATATTTTATTGCATTGAACGACATTTTAAGAAACTCTTCACAGTAATCATCACAGGAGAGTTAATGAACAGCATGGCGTGGCATTTATACCGAAAATGCTTTGTCGTTTCGCTGGACATTGATGATTTTTTACATTTATTGCGCATGCACAGAAACGCCAATCGAAACTTTTTTAACGACCGGAAAAATGTAAGCGCAACAACGTCACATACATTTTACATTCACTTTATTCACACATGTAGTTTTCATTAATTACATTATTTCTCTCAGCACCATTTTTATTACAGTGTTTTACTCAACTATATTTAATGGAAGTTAGCCTTGTATTTATTTTATTTACTTACTTATCATTATTATTATTTTAATCCAGGGTGTTTAGATTCTCAGCACTTTGCTAATCATTTTCTTTTTCATTCACTTACCCATCATTTAGTGACACATAAATTTATTTTATATAACCCTGGCCTTATACCTTTTGCTTTTCAATCTTTAATTTACTTATGTCTGTATATGTAATTTATGTGTTTTTGTATTTATGCCGACATTGTAAACACCTGAAAATGGGACATTAGTCCCTGATTTGAAGGTGTATAATAGTTTTATTTTTTATACAGAATTAGGAAACATTCACATTTGACCTATTCATCATAAGACATGTATCCTAGCAAAAGTATCTAAACCAAACTCAAACAAATATGTAGGTTATTTCAAAGTAACAGTGTATATTCTTCTTTAAAAAAATCAGTGTCTTCCTAGTTGTAACACATGCAAAAGTCTGTTTGATATAATAGATATCTCAAATTTAAATTAACAAATATTCTGAATTGACTATAGTGACCAAGACATCCACATGTAATTCTGTCTTTTCCCACCATTGCTGGTGCACTGACGACACATCACAACTTCGAAAACTAAAGAAAGAATCCAATGATGACAAATATCAATAAAATAAAAAATTTGGAATAGCAGTCAGAAAAATGGGTGAGAAACATCTGGGAGCATCCCTTGACTGAGAAATGCAAGGGATCATCAATTGTTGCTCACCTCATTTTTTTCAATGCCCCTATGCAAAGGGCGCATGTCGGCATTGGTCGCATCTGTTCGCACTCGCGTGTACGTGGGATTGGAGAAGGTCAAGGTCGGAGCTGTGGCAGCATTCCTCTCTCTGTTCCGATGTCGTCTGCAGAGAAAGACAACAATTCAATGACTGAAGCCTTCTATATCAACCAACATAAACTACTAGTCAGATGCCTCTATTACCTATTGACAATTTATCAGACTATTACATTGTAAGTTCTAAGACACATGAATTACATATAAGTACCCTGCTAAAACTGTATGCAGTAAACCTTACTATGTCAGACCACAACCACTGCAAAAGATAGACGATAATAATTTTGCAACATGGTCATTCTCAGGCAAAATCAGACACACTCAGATGAGTGGAACTATGTAACATAGCACCTCCTTGTGATCAGTGACACAACACAGACATAAATGTCAAATTAGTTACACACAAGACAGAATAATATGATGGTAGTAATCAATATAATAACAGATTCTGACAAAGAGTTTCAGGACAGACACTCTTCTCGATAAAGTTAACAAGCATTAGACAAACATGACTAAACACAAATACCATCAACGTATATATTCTACATTTAAGAACAATATCTAACTGATAAAGAATAACTACAAAATAGACATTTAAAGAAATAGTATTTTATGCATTTTGCATTGGGTTTTCGATGCAACTACAATGAACACAAATTTACATATTATTAGTTCTTAGAATGTGGTGATCCAATTTCTTGGTTCATGTTATTTAGTAAATGTTTTACCTCTCAAGAACCTTTTTGTTTTCCCATATATTTTGGCTGCCCGACCCTGAAAATCAGTTCGCTGAAGGAGACTATGAGATGCAGCCAAAATATACGGCAGAACAAAAAATGATTCTTGAGAGGTAAATAATTTATTAAATAATATTATTAGTCATGTCATGTTGCTGACCTTCTCCAGATGAGGAAAATAAGGATGAAGATGAGGGCCATGACTAGAAGGAGGATCCCGATAGTGACCAGCATCAGTCTCCGCCCCGATAACCCTTGACCCGAGGCCCGGCCACATCGTCCACTCCTGGACCCCTCCTCGGTGCAACTGCAACGACAAGGGACCGTGTCAAACACAGCAATGTACACTGCTGTTTTTACACTTGGAAAAACAAACATCTCTTCTTTTCTTGAGTTTTGACAAATTACCAGATACACTGAATGAAGTCATTTATTTCAACCCCTGAAACAAATTCATGCAGTTTATAGTATCAAATGTTGACAATATTTTGATTAGTTACATATTTCATATTTGTATTTCAAAAACAATTTCACTGGGACAAACAAACATATCTTCTTTCCCAGTGGCACACAAGCTTTGACAAATCACCAGACACTCTGACTGAAGGAATTTAGTTCAACCACAGAAACAAATGCATGCACTTTTATTGATCAAATGTTGACAATATTTAAATCATTCACATATTTGGATTTCAAACAAGTGCAATCGTGATGAGATAGATGAGTTATGGATTTAGTTTAAATTTATGATTTTGTAAGGATTTCTGAATTACCAATAGATGGTATTAACACCAGCTTATCAATGGCACCTTGGGTTGACCTTGGGTTCTTTTGTACTACAATCAGTTACTTACTATAAGTCGTCATCGTAGTCCTCTTCATGGTCAAACACTTCACGGCCTGTGAATCGGAAATATTGAAATATAAATTTGAAGGATTTGTTGTTTAAGTTCTTCACGTAATAGAGGGAAATGTAATAATAACAAGAAGTCAACTAACAGAGTGGCATAAATCTAGACTCCATTCGTTGGTGTTAAAACCCATTGATAAATAAAAGATAAAATTACCTACGTACATAAATAATAATATAAACAGTAAATGAATTGCTAAAATCATAATGCATAATGCACAGCAAATACAATTGTGGTAAGAGGACATACAATAAATAAAATGACGAAGCACTGAATTAATAACTCCAACCGATTCATGGCTTGTGATTAATACCTATCCAGATGAAAACAACTTATAGCACACTTGAATATAGGAACATCCCAATCTGACAATTAACATCTTCAAGGGAGGGTGCCAGCTCCCATGCCCAGAATTGGTTCAGGCAATGTAATGGAAAGTCTGGTGTCTAGAACGTGGGAAAGTTAAACATCAAAGGGTATTGCAGTTAACTCAACTCGCCTCAGCATTACAGCCAATCAATTATGTTTTGAAACTGGGAGTTTTGTTTTATTGTTCGAACGTGTTGCAGGCGGAATCTTTGAAATTGCGAACTTTGTTCTGAGCGTAAAAAAATAACTAAACACAAATTGGCAGACAATAAACCTTCAACATTCATTTTATAATCAGAAGTACATAATATTAAATTTAAACAAATCTAGCAACTGGCACCCTCACGTGACTAAGAAATGTATCAATAGGTAACGATGATATATTTACATGTGTATTTAACAAATTACAAAATATCAAAAATCAACTGCACTGAACACATTACAACCGATGACGGAAAGGCCACTTGGGATACGAAAACATGGAAGATAGAAAATATTTTACAGATTTTGGCCTGTGTGTTGGGATGTTGGTTTACCTGGAATGCACGGTTTGGGGTCTGGGTATGTCGGACATGCACACACGTAGCTGTGAGCACGTGCGAGACAGAGATGTGAACAGCCGCCATTGCCCAGTGCACAGCCATTGCTTCCTAGACAGGTCAGAAACAAGGCAAGCTGAAGACAGGCTTTCAATTCAATGACTCAGAGGTAGAGTTTCGGACTCTCGACTAAGAGAACCCGGGTTCGAATCCTGTGCTGCAGTGTTAAAACCTTAGGCATCTTTTTTCCCTCTATATTGCTCCAGTTCACTCAGCGATATAAATGAGTACTTGGCTATAGACAGTGGTGGATATGTGTACGAGTAGCCTTCTTGCATTAATTGAAGCATATGGCTTCTATGGAAGTTGAAAGAGTGTTTGTATGAACAGGTCTGCCAGGGAAGTAAAGTGTAAAACACTGAGCAATCCCGAGGACTGAACATTGCGCTATATAAGAACTTTCCTTTACCTAGTAAATATACACAATTCCAATAATCCCTGTGGGTGAAGAGTCGAGTTAGAATTTTTTAAGTTTTGAAAAAAATGAGGGGAGTACTCCAGAGTGGACATAAAATATGAAAAAAGTCTGCCCTTTATATGTGTTCATTGCACCTGTAAGAGCGTGGCTATTTTTGATATAACTAACCAGATATACCATAACCATTATTTTTAATAGAAAGATTTCGGATCCTATCTGAATATCGTTTTTTTTACACCCTGTGATTACGTTAGCATCTCTGTCATTTGATGACATAGGTTCATATCAATGTATCATTGCAACTTATTGGGCTTTCCAATTATTGGGGGGGGGGGGGGGTGAGGGATGTGTGGGTGGCATAGATCCTACTCAATTTAGTTTTGGGTTATTAGTATTTGTTTATTTATAAAAACAACCTTCACTGACTACGAAGCATGAGGACCATTACTGATTACAATCCACTGTTTAACTGCTAGGACCTTGTAATATGCAAAAATATGAAATTATATCATGAGGGACATTATTACCTGACACACTAGAGGAAGTGTCCGCACCCTGGTGTTGACAGATTTCAATATATGAGATCAATGTGAAGGAGCTAAATCAATTTTAAAGAGCAAATTCAGACTAGAGGAATGTGAGTTTGCGAGGTTAACAGAGTCTATGATTCTCAGGTGAATACCTCCATTGACATTCATTATACTGTAAGAACCGACAGATCACAAAGATGACGATGCCTACATTCAATTATTCCAGATATACTGCATCAAATAACAAAATGTTATTGAACTGTGAAAATCTGCTGTACTATGTCATGCGTCACCGCTGTGATTGCAATGACTCATTTTGACACATGAAGAGCTCTATCGGAACTATTACCTCAGGCTGTGTCAGTGTCACACATTCAGCCAACACTCGGCTCAGCGGATAACCACCGAAATTATTCCAGCGAGCATCTTATACCGAATGTATCTTTGGTAGTAACTTTAGCACCTTTCTACATTGGATTGATGTCCTCATTACTGCAATCACTGTCGTGGTGAGTTTTGTCGACGTTTATTTCTCACCTGTCTGTCTAGATGGCGCCACCATGTGTATGTCCATCATTCCGTCCATGTTGCCTCTGACCATTACCTTGCCTTTGCCAGTTGTCTTGCTGTAGCGTTCTATGGCGCGGGCCTGCCAGTCCGTCACGTAGATGTACTTGCCGTACTGTTGGTGACAAACACAAATTACAGCAACACTTTCTAGTAATTTCTATTATAAGGCAGTACGTGGGTATCTGGACTCCTGAATACCTAAACTTATCAGTCAGTTTCACATGTGTGGGACTGAAATGTTGACAGTGATGTGTGCCTGCCTGCGGGTGTCTCATCCTAAATGCATTCTCTCAAAACCACCAGAACTGTTTTTGGGACAAAATTATTATTGTTGTCATTATGTTTCTAATCATACTACATGTATTAGCAACCAGTACAGATTTAAACTGAAACACACTAGCCATGCACCCTGCAAGAAAAGGTCGGTCGGTCGGTCGGTCGGTCGGTCGGTCGGTCGGTCGGTCGGTCGGTCGGTCGGTCGGTCGGTCGGTCGGTCGGTCGGTCGGTCGGTCGGTCGGTCGGTCGGTCGGTCTCTGAAAAATGTAATGCTATATTGAAGCAGTCAGTAATTTCATAAAGATCTCACCACTGCGATGCCGAATGGATGCTGCATGCGAGTGACCAACTGGACTCTGTGTCCACCGTCTAAGTCTGACCGCTCGATCCTGTCCAGTTGTGCATCCCCCCAATATATGCGTCCAGTATCGTAGTCTATTGCCAGGCCATTAGGCCAGCCTGAAACACCCCACACAGTGGTCAATGGAGACCCCCCACAGTGTTGATAGTGTCAGAGGTGATGGACCAGCAGCACTTGGGAATTTTTGAAACATATTTACATTGAAAGAAACAGATACAAACTGGTGTAAAATACTAAAGTTTATCAACTGAACTGCATCAACCAACTGCACTGACATATGCATATGCAAACTGGACCACATCTTACAGTGTATATTTGTTATCTCATCCAAACCAATCAACCATTGTCCTTGTTCTATTATTTAGGAGTGAGGCTCAGGTCAAATATTATTGCTCAATTTTGTTCTTTCGCATTACTGTTTCCTACCAACAACACCCTCCCATTTCCCAAATCCCTCCTCATGCACCCCCCCCTCAACCTTGTCTTCCCCTTTCCCTGCATCTTTTTACTTTTGGTCGCTTCTCTAATCCGCCGGCATCTGTTCTTTCAAAATCATCTTCCCGTCTCATGCTACTAATATCCAAACCACATATCTGTTACCACAATCCCGGGATCTGTCCACTTTCTCACAGAGAGATTCTCACAGTGAAACAGCAAGTGTTGTGGTGGATTTCTAAACTGTTGTTATTTGAACCACCCACCTAAGTCTGTAGAGATGATCGCCGTTCTGCCGGAGCCGTCGAGGTATGACCTCTCGATGCGGGGGTACTTGCCCCAGTCCGTCCAAAAGAGCAGACTGCAAGTGTATGGGGTGTTAGAATCTGGGGTAATCTAGTATAAGGTATCTTTCATGTGTGTGTGTGTGTGTGTGTGTGTGTGTGTGTGTGTGTGTGTGTGTGTGTGTGTGTGTGTGTGTGTGTGTGTGTGTGTGTGTGTGTGTGTGTGTGTGTGTGTGTGTGTGTGTGTGTGTGTGTGTGTGTGTGTGTGTGTGTGTGTGTGTGTGTGTGTGTGTGTGTGTGTGTGTGTGTGTGTGTGTGTGTGTGTGTGTGTGTGTGTGTGTGTGTGTGTGTGTGTGTGTGTGTGTGTGTGTGTGTGTGTGTGTGTGTGTGTGTGTGTGTGTGTGTGTGTGTGTGTGTGTGTGTGTGTGTGTGTGTGTGTGTGTGTGTGTGTGTGTGTGTGTGTGTGTGTGTGTGTGTGTGTGTGTGTGTGTGTGTGTGTGTGTGTGTGTGTGTGTGTGTGTGTGTGTGTGTGTGTGTGTGTGTGTGTGTGTGTGTGTGTGTGTGTGTGTGTGTGTGTGTGTGTGTGTGTGTGTGTGTGTGTGTGTGTGTGTGTGTGTGTGTGTATCTGGCTGAAGCAGCAGCCAACATTTACTTCATGTCCCCAATATAACAAATAAACATTCCCAACCTCGCCTACGTAATTCCCATCTTCCCCTCCCCAACTCACCCCTTGGACGGGAAAACTGCAATAGCCCTCGGCTCATCAAGTCTCTCCGAGACAAGAGTTCTTCGTGACCTGCCATTCAGTCGAGCAACATCAATAGTATTGCGACCTGCCACAGAAGTCAACTTTCCATCACAATTCACGCATCAGATCACAATGTTTCAACACACATTTTTAGTGCTAATTTATATTTTCAATTCTCTGAAAACTTAGATTAGTGGAATTAACGATATTTATGGCTTCAGTAAACCTGCCATCGTTTTGTTGCAAAATATTCACAAAGACGTCTTCAGTGGTATAGAAAACAATGTCTTCACCATAAACATAGACATTTACATACGATTTACACAACATAATGTCATCACACCTCCATTGGGCTACGTCCTTTCCCGGAGTGACCTGATCTCAGTATTCCAGAATTTCAATCACATTTGATAAACACAGAACTGCAGAGTTCAAACAGAGCTTCTGCTTTGTTTAAACATATTTGGGTGTTAAGACATTGTTCTACATATTGCTTATGCTGTAAAAGACTAGTTAACACTAAAAACAAACAGCCGACCCACTAAGATGGCTCTAACCTGTGTCTGTCCAGTAGAGATTCTTCGCCACCCAGTCCACAGCGATGCCGTCTGCTGTCGTCAGGTCTTGTGTCACAATCGTCTCCATCTCACTCCCGTCCAAATTCGCCCGTCTACAAACATTGTACAAAAACTTCAGCCAATGCCACCTAGCGAGCAGAGCTGAAACTAATACTGCGACTGAGCAGATAGGTAAACAACATCCTGGTCTGACCACTAAAGGATGGATGTGATGCCACCTAGGTGATGATATGTGAACTACATCAATTTGTTGATAAATAACAAACAGTTGTGAGGAAATCAATGTAAACAGTAAACTTTATTTATAATTTCTTGCTATGGTTTGGTAAAATCATAAAGAGAATAAAAGCCATTGGTGGGAGATGGTCTAGACAACTTTTTGAAAGTCTATTTCAACCATGAACAAAGTTTACTTATTTTATCTTTCTTGCTACCATATTATATGTAACTTTGACATGTGATATGTTTATTTTAGTATGATTTACTTACTTTGGAGCATTTTTGTCGAAGCGAGTACGACGTCGTACTCGCTTCGACAAAAATAAGTAAGTAAATCATACTAAAATAAACCATTCTTGGAGCCATGAACAATATATTTACTATGTGATATGTTATTTGCTTTTGCAAAAATGACCAGACATCAGGTCTAGCCAGCAGAATAATAAATGTATGACAAATATGAACAGTTTTTGTCGTGTTGAATAAAGTGAAGTATAATGTGAGGGGCTTGTGGATTCACAGAAAACAGGTATCTAAGATGGACAATTTTTGAATGGTTCTATTTTGATAAATAAAAATAATTAACAGTAACTTCTTATATTTTGGACTGATCAAACTTTACACATAGCATAGCAATTCAATCGAACACCATTGTGACTACACTGGGAAGCATTCAGCCATGCAGCAATTAATGCGTGAATAATAGTCATACATACATAAAAGTCATCCACCACTGTCCATAGCCACATACTCACTCACACAGCTGGGTGAACTAGATCAATGTAGAAAAAAACAAATCTTCCCAATGTTCGACACAAGGATTCGAATCAGGGGGCCATTTCACTAACATTGTTAAGAGCTCTTAGATCCAACTGTGCACTTTAAAATCAATTTTGATCCTTAACAGTGATCTTGAATACCTGAAAACTGTCAACACCGTGTCATGGAAATAGTGTCCTCAGTAATACAACAATGGATATTTGCATTTAGAAAAACCTCATTTGATTTAACAACGGACTTTGTTTAATGAGGAATTTTCCTTAGGAGCTCATTATCTTGGTGACACACTCCCTGGTTGCTGTAGTTCTGATGTTCCACTCACTGAGCCCCTGCGACCTACCTGATGACATCGAGGTAGACGTCCGTGTAGTAGATCTTGCCCCCGGCCAGGTGGTAGTCGAGGGCGATGCTGTTGTAGAGGTTTGGCAATGGCAGATACACGTCTGTGTTGTCGGGCGTATCCATGGAGATGCGACGGATGCTGGCTCGACTCGCAAACAGGAGGTACCTGCTTGGTACTGGAGACAGGAAGACCAAGATGCGGATGGATGGAAATGGGAAAAATTTAATTTGTTACATATAAAATGTGGTCTTTTTAAAGTATGTAACATAAGTAATAACAATTGTAATATAAAATACATAGTTCAGGTTGTTTAATATTTGATGGATGAATGCAAACTAATATTTTAAAGGATATTTTTGTACACCAAATACCACTCTGCATATTAATCGAGTACAGGACAATCCGTTTAGTTAGGGTTTGTAATATTAATTATTTTGTTTTCTGGGTTGTTTTATCTTAAAATAAAATGGTGACACAATCTCCCAAGATACAGTATCTCCTGATTAAAATACATTTGTTTAAAAATATTTACAAAGTATTTCACCAGTAACCATTTAACACAACATGAAAACATTTTAGTGACATAAAGAGAGAAATAAAACTAGTTTTTGAAAATGGAAATCTGTAATTGAAACTGACCAATCAGTGACTTACATTTGGCACATGTCTTCCTGTCCTTGTTGAGTTTAATGCCTGTGGGGCAGGCACATGTGAAGCCATGGGGGTTGGGCAGACACAGGTGACTACAACCCCCATTATTTGACCCACATCTGTTGACCTCTGGAAGAAACAACATCACCAAAATGTAGCAAGTGTGTAGCAATAGTGAAAGAGGTGAACAGATGTGTTGTGTACAATATACACTACGGATGACATGTGATAGCTGGCCATGTTGTGTGAAGACCACATTAGTAGCCATACACAAAACATCCATCATAGCAGACATGACTGGCAAGTAATGGTACTTTTGCAGTTTAGGCCCGCACCTCGAAAAAACCCATCAAAATGTTCATCTACGATGACCAAACTTCGCATGGTGTATCTACTATACCTGTACTACGCGAATACACTTGTCACATGATCCACAAATAATTATTAATGCCTGAAATCTATTAAAATATGTACGTAAATAACGCGCTTTCTTCGGCTCCACCTGACGGAGTTCACTGTAGCGGTAGTGACTCGACGAGGAAAGCACATTATTTACGTACACATTTTGATCGATTTCAGGCATTAATTATTAATTTTTGATCACGTGAAAAGTGCATACGCATAGTACATGTATAGTAGATACGCCATGCGAAGTTTGGTCATCGTAGGTGAACATTTTGATGGGTTTTTTTAGGTGCGGGCCTAAACTGCAAAAGTACCCAAGTAATTTATATATATATATATACATATATATATGTATATATATATTATATATATATATAGAGAGACAGACAGACAGACGGACAGACGGAGAGAGGGGGAGAGAGGGGGGAGAGAGGGGGGGGGGGAGAGAGAGAGAGAGAGAGACAGAGACAGAGACAGAGACAGAGACAGAGACAGAGAGAGAGAGAGAGAGAGACAGAGAGAGAGAGAGAGAGAGAGAGAGAGAGAGAGAGAGACAGAGACAGAGACAGAGAGAGAGAGAGAGAGAGAGACAGAGAGAGAGAGAGAGAGAGACAGAGACAGAGAGAGAGAGAGAGAGAGAGAGAGAGAGAGAGACAGAGAGAGAGAGAGAGAGAGAGAGAGAGAGAGAGAGAGAGAGAGCAAATATATACAAGAACACAACAATTTAACAGATTTAATAATTTAGGTGGAACTTTTGATCATCCATCGTCATTTAGCTTTGCATCTAGTGCGACTTTGGTAGAAATTAAAATACAATTATAGAGTTAACGGTCTGTTTAGATTATGGAGATCACTGTCACTATGCAAATAGGAGGATGGTGTGTACACTTATTACAGTATAAAAGTAATCTGGAAAGAGTGTGACGAGAATAACCACAAAACATAGGAGTTGGAGACTGTTGAAAGGCAATGTAGTGAGGCAAAAGTGAGTAGAGGAAAGTAAAATGAAGAAAAGACGAGTAACCATGGCAACCACACCCCTGATGACAGGGACAACAAGAGAACACCCTTAATTTTGTTGAAACACAAATACTGATGGCCGACGTACCAACATTGCCCAGCTGGACCGCGTGAATGGCCATGAGGCCGGGCAGGTCCCCTCTAATGGTGGTCACTTTATCTCCAGTCATCTTGTCTGCCCTCTGTATGGCAATCTTCCGCCAGTCGGTCCAGTAGATGTAGTCTCCGGCCACGGTCAAGCCATAAGGGTGAGGTACAGCAGTGACCAGCAGACGTCTGTGTTGACCGTACAGGTCAGAGCACTCAATGACCTGTTGGAACAAACAATACTGGTCAATGGAACTATAAACAACAAAGTATCTAAAAATACATTGGAAAGAAAACAATTTGGTAGTTTGATTTAAATAAGTAGGTATATAATGATAAATAAACCAAACCAAACAATAATTATATAAGTACAAATACTATAATAATACATAGTTTCATAAGAAAGCCTAAATAATCTGGATTACCACACCACTTTTTGAGTAATGTTCCTACCTTTGATCACTCAACTTATTTGATGCCAGATATTTATACTTATTTTATTAATTTAATTAAGATGTCGTATTTATTTTATTGATTTATTGTCATAAATGTATTTACTTTTTTGTAACTTTTTATTTTTGTAATTACTTTTATTAATTTAAATACTTTTATTAATTATACTAATTTTATTATTTGTATTTATTAACTATACAATATTATAAACAATATTTTACTGATTTCATTACCTCTGTGCGGGCATCAGCCCAGATGATGCGGCCTGTGGAGTGGTCAACACTGAGACCGTTTGGCCAGCCCAGGTTGCTGCTGACCACCACCGTCCGGTTGTGGCCGTCCATGTTGGCCCGCTCTATCTTGGGCACCTTGCCCCAGTCGGTCCAGAACATGTATCTACACAAAGTACAGGATGTGTTCACACAAAAATACAGAATGTGTACTTACACAAAGTACCTAAAGCAGACTGTTACTGGACATTAGGTCCTGTAGGTCAATTGTCTTGCAGAAACACTCACCCATACCAACATTCTAACATTTCCCTTCCCTCTAAAGCTGCCATCTTCCGCTAACTCCACCCCTCCCCCACATCTAACTCCACCCCTCCCCCACATCTAACTCCACCCCTCCCCCACATCTAACTCCACCCCTCCCCCACATCTAACTCCACCCCTCCCCTACATCTAACTCCACCCCTCCCCCACATCTAACTCCACCCCTCCCCCACATCTAACTCTACCCCTCCCCCACATCTAAGTCCACCCCTCCCCCACATCTAACTCTACCCCTCCCCCACATCTAACTCCACCCCTCCCCCACATCTAACTCCACCCCTCCCCCACATCTAACTCCACCCCTCCCCCACATCTAACTCCACCCCTCCCCCACATCTAAATCTACCCCTCCCCCACATCTAACTCCACCCCTCCCAAACACATCTAAATCTAACCATGTCCTTGATCCTACTTACCTCTCTCTACCCCTACCCCTACCCAGCACATTAACTCCATATCCCACTAACCCAACCCCTTATGAACACCACGCCTTCTACTCACCCTGTTACTCCCATTCAACCCCCTCACCCCCTCCCACCCACTCTACCCCTTGCACTCACCCTGCCCTGTCCATTCACCTCACCCCCCAGTCCACTCCAAAGCCCCTCCCTCTTGTCATGCCCCTCCCACTCACTTTGGCCATCTCATTCACCCAGCCCCACCCACAAACCCCGCCTCCCACTTACCCCACCTGCCACTAACTTCACTGCTCCCTCCCTGTAACCACTCCCAATACCTCCTCTCACTAACTCCTCCCTCCTATTATCCAAGCCCCTTCCATTAATTACTCCATCCTAATTCAAGTACAATTTCTGATTACACAACTAATAATTTCTACTCACTTCAACCGCCATCGGCGGCTTTCTTCAGGAACTGAATGTTCAGTGGTCACTGCTCGCTAGATGGCGTGGCGAGCAGACTGTCCCACATGTGACTTAGTCTGTAGTCCCCCTCGTCTCTGTTCATAGTTGGTTTCGTCTTCCTAATCCAGATGGCTTCTTTTATCCAACGCGCACACCTGTTCGTCTCTTTTTCCACCACTTTCGCTCCCTCCCAGTCTATCACACAGTTGTGTCTGTCCGCATGGTCGGTTATGGCTGATTTGTGTTCAACGTTTGTCGAACACTTCCTTGCCTCGCCAGTAAAACGTCTAGATGTTACTGTTTCCAATTATTTTTTATGTTCTTCAAGTCTGGTACCAAATGTTCTTCCTGTTTCACCAATGTAACACATATTGCATGTCTTACATGGAATTTGGTACACACAATCGGTCTTGTGTTTGTCTTCCACTTTGTCTTTTGGATGCACCAGTATTTGTCTGAGGTTCCTGTGTGGTCTGACAGCTGATGTTATATCATGATGTTTTAGGATACGCTGTACTGGTTCCGTCACACCTTGGACGTATGGTAGTGTAAAAGAAGCCATCTGGATTAGGAAGACGAAACCAACTATGAACAGAGACGAGGGGGGCTACAGACTAAGTCACGTGTGGGACAGTCTGCTCGCCACGCCATCTAGCGAGCAGTGACCACTGAACATTCAGTTCCTGAAGAAGGCCGCCGATGGCGGTTGAAACGTTGAAGTGAGTAGAAATTATTAGTTGTGTAATCAGAAATTGTACTTGAATTATATACTTCCAACTTGATGAACATTTTCACGAATACTCCATCCTATCAACCCGCCCCTCCCAGTAACTCCTCCTTCCTATTAACCCCTCTCCTCCCAGTAACTCCTCCCTCCTATTACCCACCCCTCCCAGTAACTCCTTCCTATTAACCCCTCTCCTCCCAGTAACTCCTCCCTCCTATCACCCGCCCCTCCCATTAATGCCTCCCTCCTATTAGCCATGCCCCTCCCATTAACGCTTCTCTCATGTTAGCCCCGCCCCTCCCATTAATTCCTCCCTCCTATTAGCCATGCTCCTCCCATTAACGCTTCTCTCATGTTAGCCCCGCCCCTCCCATTAATTCCTCCCTCCTATTAGCCATGCTCCTCCCATTAACGCTTGTCTCATGTTAGCCCCGCCCCTCTCATTAATTCCTCCCTCCTATTAGCCATGCCCCTCCCACTAACGCTTCTCTCATGTTAGCCCCGCCCCTCTCATTAATTCCTCCCTCCTATTAGCCATGCCCCTCCCATTAACGTTTCTCTCATGTTAGCCCCGCCCCTCTCATTAATTCCTCCCTCCTATTAGCCCCGCCCATAAAAAAGTAAAGGCAAGTTCTTGTATAGCGCAGTATCCAGGCCTCAGGACTGTTCAAAGCGCTTTACACTTTACTTCCCTGACAGACCTGTTCACTCAGACACCATCTCAGCTTCTCTGGGAAGCATCAAGCCATATGCTACAGTTAACGCGCAAAGGCTGCTCATACACATATCCACCACTGCCTATAGTCAGATACTCATTTATACAGCCGAGTGAACTGGAATAATATAGAATGAAAACACGGTTTTAACACTGCAGCACAGGATTCCCACTAACTACTCACCCTGCCTCGTAGTGCAGTACAATAGCCCGTGGCTTGTCCAGGTTCTTCCAGACCAGCACCTTGCGATGTCGACTGTCCATTGAGATCACCTCTATCCTGCTGTTGCCCGAGTCCGTCCAGTACACGTGGCGGCCGGCCGAGTCTATGGCCAGGCCGTCAGGAATGGCCAGTCCGTCAGTGACCACGTCTTCTGGTTTCAAGCCATCGTCTCTGTGACGATACAGTGACGTCCTCTGGATCTTGTTGAGGACGGTGTCAGACCAGTACACCATGCCTGGGACAACAACGAATCACCAGTGTTAATAACAATGTAGTTACTGATGGGCATAAAATACCATAATACTGACACAAAATCAATATGAAACAATTAACCAATATTTGTGTTTTTTATATACATAATAGCTAGGTCACTTTCCTGTAATTAAGTTTTAAAACAATCAAAAACGAATAAATGCAATTTAATGTATTTTATAGACACATTGTTAAAAAACACTTAGTCTATGTTAAGCATTATGTGATTTTAAAAACAGCATAATATTAATTCACATAATAAAGTTAGTGGTCTGAGATATTTGTCTTTGCAGTCCATCTTTTTCTAATGTTTTATGTTTGTTTTTGTGTTTTTATAATTGTATACCGATAACATGTACCGTATATGCGTGCAAGAGTGCATGTCGGTGTTTGAGTATCTGCAATATACACACATTTTTTAAATAACTGTCTTTTCTTTTGAAACTTCCCTGAGCTTATTACTTTCACTGTAGGTGCCACCAAAAATAATAACCAGTGATGTAGTCATATTGTTTGACCAAACCAAAACAATTACAAATCAACTGATCTGATCCGATAGGAATAGTAAATAGTACACATTCTGCCTGCATTTCCTGAAAGTAGTTCCAGTAATCACCTTCTTTGCGGTCAATGTCGACTGCGACAGTGTTCTGTAGGACCCCCACAGGCAGCACCACGTCAGTGTAGTAGTCAACATCGAGGGAAATCACGCGGATATCAACTTTCTTTGCAAACACAAGGAAGTTCTTCATACCTGAAAGACAACATGTTGTTTATGACAGAATAATTCAAACAAATGTGTTAAGGTATAACCATTATTTTATTATTATTAAACTTTGGCAAATGGGACGGCCCAGCCAGATCTCTCTGGGGCAAGCTGTGACACCAAGAGGACTGACAGCACACTGGACGCTGTCCTGGGCCAGTTACTCAACCATGGTCACCTGACTGTGGTCATGTGACCAGACAGTCCCGGGGCCTGCATCCCTCTGGGTTTGACACACAGAGGGATGCAGGCCCCAGGAGATACCTGTCGACTTATCAATATTACATGTGATGCGGTGGGTGGGTTGCGTGTGTTTTTATTTTATTTTCTTGATGCATGAGTAATTGTTGTGTGTGCAGTTTGCAGCGGTGACATAAAAGTAATTGTCATTTTGTTCTTACGCCAACTGTTGTGGACCCACCTTTCTCGCACGTCTTCCCATCAGGCTTTAGGAGAACTCCCGTCGGACACGCACACCTGTGACTCAAGGGGGGTGGGGCGATGAGACACAGGTGGCTACACCCTCCTCTGTCAACGGTACAGGCGTGGTTGACTGTGGGCACAGAGAGATGATAATGACACACCACAAGGGAGGCGATGGTAAAATCAACACAATACACACAATGCCAATTAGAACATGCAAGGAGTTATATTTATAGAGTTATTCACAGTTTATGTTAGATGCTTATCGTATACTTGTGGGGCCAGGTGTCATGGATGTGGTCAAGTGTTGTGGGTCTTGTGTAAGATGTAGTAGATGTGGTAGTGAAGTGTTGTGTGTGTGGTGTAAGGTGTAGTCAATGTGGTCAAGTGTTGTGGGTTTGGTGTAAGGTGTAGTCAATGTGGTCAAGTGTTGTGGGTCTAAAGTGTAGTGGTTGTGGTCAAGTGTTGTGGGTCTGGTGTAAGGTGTGGTGGTTGTGGTCAAGTGTTGCGGGTGTGGTTCACTGACCCTTGTGGCGCTGTCTGTGGAACATGTGGATGTCCATCAGGTTGTTGAGGTTGCCGATGAGTGTCCGGCGGTTTGACCCGTCCACCTTGTTGGCCATCTGGATCTTCTTCGTCTCCCAGTCCGTCCAGTAGATCGTGTCCTCGTGCAGGGTCAGGCCAAACGGGTGGGGCAGGTCAGACGATATCAACACCTGGACACCACAGACATGGGTTACTCAGTGTAACATCACACAGACACAACAGACACTGGTCACTCCATGTGACATCACAGACACAACAGACACTGGTCACTACATGTGACATCACAGACACAACAGACACTGGTCACTACATGTGACATCACAGACACAACAGACACTGGTCACTCCATGTGACATCACAGACACCACAGACACTGGTCACTACATGTGACATCACAGACACAACAGACACTGGTCACTACATGTGACATCACAGACACTGGTCACTACATGTGACATCACAGACACAACAGACACTGGTCACTACATGTGACATCACAGACACAACAGACACTGGTCACTACATGTGACATCACAGACACAACAGACACTGGTCACTACATGTGACATCACAGACACAACAGACACTGGTCACTACATGTGACATCACAGACACTGGTCACTACATGTGACATCACAGACACAACAGACACTGGTCACTACATGTGACATCACAGACACAACAGACACTGGTCACTACATGTGACATCACAGACACACCAGACACTGGTCACTACATGTGACATCACAGACACAACAGACACTGGTCACTCCATGTGACATCACATACGCAACAGACACTGGTCACTACATGTGACATCACAGACACAACAGACACTGGTCACTACATGTGACATCACAGACACAACAGACACTGGTCACTACATGTGACATCACAGACACTGGTCACTACATGTGACATCACAGACACAACAGACACTGGTCACTACATGTGACATCACAGACACTAGTCACTACATGTGACATCACAGACACAACAGACACTGGTCACTACATGTGACATCACAGACACAACAGACACTGGTCACTACATGTGACATCACAGACACAACAGACACTGGTCACTACATGTGACATCACAGACACCACAGACACTGGCAGATGTATTAAAATGGAAGCAATGCTGGAAGGGGATAGAAAATGAAAGTCCTGGAGAGCTTTATCCTCGATTATATATATATATATATATATACATATATATATGTATATATATATATATATATATATATATATATATATATATATATATATATATATATATACCACTGTATTACACATGGACACACACACACAAACACACACCACATCCACTCATACACATACAAACACATGAAAAAACTACACCACATACAAACACACACACATGCACACACACATGCACATATACACACAAACAAACTAACACACACACAAACATGCATACAAATGTACACACATAAACACACACACAAACACTGTTTCATGTAATGTCACTGATCTTCATTTTGAGATTCTACCTTTACAAACAGTAAAATACTTGCTCAGAGGTCCTACAAATGTAAAATACGTCATAGTAAATTGAAAAACATTACAATAAAATTCATATACATTACATTTAAAAAAAAAAACTAAAATACAGCAGGAAGACACGGACCTGCCTGTTGCGACCGTCCAGATCAGAGAACTCAATCATGTGTGTGCCCCCGTCGACCCAGTAGAGGCGCTGGTGTTCATGGTCCACCACGAGTCCATTGGGCCAGGTGACATTGTGTTGGTGCAGGATCTGGCGGTCAGACCCGTCCAGGCCCGCCCGCTCTATCCGGGGGTGGCGACCCCAGTCGGTCCAGAACATGTGGCTGGACACACGGGTGGACAGTCACACAACATGGTCATTACATTGATGTCAATGACACTCACTGACTCACTCACTCACTGACTCACTCACTGTCTCACTCACTGACTCACTCACTCACCCACCCACGCATTGGTTTGAGAATGATGACATTCACTGACTAGGATGACAATGATCTCATCCATTCACTGGGTTGACAATGATGACACTCACCCTCTCATTGTGTTGACAACGATGACACTCACCCACTGACTGGGTTAACAATGATGACACTCACCCACTGACTGGGTTGACAATGATGACACTCACCCACTGATTGGGTTGACAATGATGACACTCACCCAATGACTGAGTTGACAATGATGGCACTCACCCACTCACCAGGTTGACAATGATGACACTCACCCACTAACTGGGTTGACAATGATAACACCCACCCACCGACTGGGTTGACACTGATGACACTCACCCACTAACTGGGTTGACAATGGTGACACTCACCCACTGATTGGGTTGACAATGACAGCACTCACCCACTGACTGGGTTGACAATGATGACACTCACCCACTGACTGGGTTGACAATGATGACACTCACCCACTGACTGGGTTGACAATCATGACATTCACCCACTGATTGGGTTGACAATGGTGACACTCACCCACTGACTGGGTTGACAATGATGACACTCACCAACTGACTGGGTTGACAATGATGACACTCACCCACTGACTGGGTTGACAATGGTGACACTCACCCACTGACTGGGTTGACAATGGTGACACTCATCCACTGACTGGGTTGACAATGGTGACACTCACCCACTGACTGGGTTGACAATGGTGACACTCACCCACTGACTTGGTTGACAATGATGACACTCACCCACTGACTGGGTTGACAATGATGACACCCACCCACCGCCTGGGTTGACAATGATGACACTCACCCACTAACTGGGTTGACAATGATGACACCCACCCACTGCCTGGGTTGACAATGGTGACACTCATCCACTGACTGGGTTGACAATGATGACACTCACCCACTGACTGGGTTGACAATGATGTCTCTAGGTCTCTCCATGTCCTCCCAAATAAGGATCGTTCTTTCTGAGCCATTCAGATTCGCTACTTCTATCTGGTCAGTGCCTGCGTCCGTCCAGTATATCTTCTTACTAACCCAATCCAGGGCAAGCCCAGCTGGACTGTCCAGGTTGGATATTATGACCTAAAATGACCAATTGAAATTAAGAACATTAAGAACATTTCTTATGACAGTCACATCACAGTAAAACTTAAAGCGCGGGTGCCAGCTACTAGGTTTTTGGGTTTGTTCATTTAACATTACGTTGTTATGACTACATGCTTGTTGAAGGTTTACTGCATCCAATTTGTATTTACCGGATATAGTTATTTTAATTAAGTTCCGAAGAAAGTTCACAATTTGAAAGATTCCACCAGCAACATGTTCAAAACATCCCGTTTCAAAACAAATTTGACTGGCAATACTGCTGAGGCGACCAGAGGTAACCGCAATACCCTTTTAGACAACAGACTTCCCATTACAAATTACTGCTCAGCCAATTCTGGGCAGAAGAGCTGGCACCCATGACACTTGTAACTCAAACATGTGTCAAAATATACTTTAAACGGTGAACCCTCATAAAAACAGCACAAATGTTTAAGGTGGCTGTTCCCACCCTCCTGCCCCATGCCATCCCTCCCTCCCTGTCTTCCCTACCTCCTGCCCTGTGCCATCCCTCCCTCCCTGTCTTCCCTACCTCCTGCCCCATGCCATCCCTCCCTCCCTGTCTTCCCTACCTCCTGCCCCGTGCCATCCCTCCCTCCCTGTCTGCCCTACCTCCTGCCCTGTGCCATCCCTCCCTCCCTGTCTGCCCTACCTCCTGCCCTGTGCCATCCCTCCCTCCCTGTCCTCCCTACCTCCTGCCCTGTGCCATCCCTCCATCCCTGTCTGCCCTACCTCCTGCCCCATGCCATCCCTCCCTCCCTGTCTTCCCTACCTCCTGCCCAGTGCCATCCCTCCATCCCTGTCTGCCCTACCTCCTGCCCCGTGCCATCCCTCCCTCCCTGTCTTCCCTACCTCCTGCCCTGTGCCATCCCTCCATCCCTGTCTTCCCTACCTCCTGCCCCGTGCCATCCCTCCCTCCCTGTCTTCCCTACCTCCTGCCCTGTGCCATCCCTCCCTCCCTGTCTTCCCTACCTCCTGCCCTGTGCCATCCCTCCATCCCTGTCTTCCCTCCCTCCAGCCCCGTGCCATCCCTCCCTCCCTGTCTTCCCTACCTCCTGCCCTGTGCCATCCCTCCCTCCCTGTCTTCCCTACCTCCTGCCCTGTGCCATCCCTCCCTCCCTGTCTTCCCTACCTCCTGCCCTGTGCCATCCCTCCCTCCCTGTCTTCCCTACCTCCTGCCCTGTGCCATCCCTCCCTCCCTGTCTTCCCTACCTCCTGCCCTGTGCCATCCCTCCCTCCCTGTCTTCCCTACCTCCTGCCCTGTGCCATCCCTCCATCCCTGTCTTCCCTCCCTCCAGCCCCGTGCCATCCCTCCATCCCTGTCTTCCCTACCTCCTGCCCTGTGCCATCCCTCCATCCCTGTCTTCCCTCCCTCCTGCCCCATGCCATCCCTCCCTCCCTGTCTTCCCTACCTCCTGCCCTGTGCCATCCCTCCATCCCTGTCTTCCCTACCTCCTGCCCTGTGCCATCCCTCCCTCCCTGTCTTCCCTACCTCCTGCCCTGTGCCATCCCTCCATCCCTGTCTTCCCTACCTCCTGCCCTGTGCCATCCCTCCATCCCTGTCTTCCCTACCTCCTGCCCTGTGCCATCCCTCCATCCCTGTCTTCCCTCCCTCCTGCCCCATGCCATCCCTCCCTCCCTGTCTTCCCTACCTCCTGCCCTGTGCCATCCCTCCATCCCTGTCTTCCCTACCTCCTGCCCTGTGCCATCCCTCCATCCCTGTCTTCCCTACCTCCTGCCCTGTGCCATCCCTCCATCCCTGTCTTCCCTACCTCCTGCCCTGTGCCATCCCTCCATCCCTGTCTTCCCTACCTCCTGCCCCGTGCCATCCCTCCCTCCCTGTCTTCCCTACCTCCTGCCCTGTGCCATCCCTCCATCCCTGTCTTCCCTACCTCCTGCCCTGTGCCATCCCTCCATCCCTGTCTTCCCTACCTCCTGCCCTGTGCCATCCCTCCATCCCTGTCTTCCCTCCCTCCTGCCCCATGCCATCCCTCCCTCCCTGTCTTCCCTACCTCCTGCCCTGTGCCATCCCTCCATCCCTGTCTTCCCTACCTCCTGCCCTGTGCCATCCCTCCCTCCCTGTCTTCCCTACCTCCTGCCCTGTGCCATCCCTCCATCCCTGTCTTCCCTACCTCCTGCCCTGTGCCATCCCTCCATCCCTGTCTTCCCTACCTCCTGCCCTGTGCCATCCCTCCATCCCTGTCTTCCCTACCTCCTGCCCTGTGCCATCCCTCCATCCCTGTCTTCCCTCCCTCCTGCCCTGTGCCATCCCTCCATCCCTGTCTTCCCTCCCTCCTGCCCCATGCCATCCCTCCATCCCTGTCTTCCCTACCTCCTGCCCTGTGCCATCCCTCCCTCCCTGTCTTCCCTACCTCCTGCCCTGTGCCATCCCTCCATCCCTGTCTTCCCTACCTCCTGCCCTGTGCCATCCCTCCATCCCTGTCCTCCCTCCCTCCTGCCCCATGCCATCCCTCCATCCCTGTCTTCCCTACCTCCTGCCCTGTGCCATCCCTCCCTCCCTGTCTTCCCTCCCTCCTGCCCCATGCCATCCCTCCCTCCCTGTCTTCCCTACCTCCTGCCCTGTGCCATCCCTCCCTCCCTGTCTTCCCTACCTCCTGCCCCGTGCCATCCCTCCATCCCTGTCTTCCCTACCTCCTGCCCCGTGCCATCCCTCCCTCCCTGTCTTCCCTACCTCCTGCCCCGTGCCATCCCTCCATCCCTGTCTTCCCTACCTCCTGCCCTGTGCCATCCCTCCCTCCCTGTCTTCCCTACCTCCTGCCCCGTGCCATCCCTCCCTCCCTGTCTTCCCTACCTCCTGCCCCATGCCATCCCTCCATCCCTGTCTTCCCTACCTCCTGCCCCGTGCCATCCCTCCATCCCTGTCTTCCCTACCTCCTGCCCCGTGCCATCCCTCCCTCCCTGTCTTCCCTCCCTCCAGCCCCGTGGCATCCCTCCATCCCTGTCTTCCCTACCTCCTGCCCCGTGCCATCCCTCCCTCCCTGTCTTCCCTCCCTCCAGCCCCGTGGCATCCCTCCATCCCTGTCTTCCCTACCTCCTGCCCCGTGCCATCCCTCCCTCCCTGTCTTCCCTCCCTCCAGCCCCGTGGCATCCCTCCATCCCTGTCTTCCCTACCTCCTGCCCCGTGCCATCCCTCCCTCCCTGTCTTCCCTCCCTCCAGCCCCGTGGCATCCCTCCATCCCTGTCTTCCCTACCTCCTGCCCCGTGGCATCCCTCCCTCCCTGTCTTCCCTCCCTCCAGCCCCGTGCCATCCCTCCATCCCTGTCTTCCCTACCTCCTGCCCTGTGCCATCCCTCCCTCCCTGTCTTCCCTCCCTCCAGCCCCGTGCCATCCCTCCCTCCCTGTCTTCCCTACCTCCTGCCCTGTGCCATCCCTCCCTCCCTGTCTTCCCTACCTCCTGCCCTGTGCCATCCCTCCCTCCCTGTCTTCCCTACCTCCTGCCCCATGCCATCCCTCCCTCCCTGTCCTCCCTACCTCCTGCCCCGTGCCATCCCTCCCTCCCTGTCCTCCCTACCTCCTGACCTGTGCCATCCCTCCCTCCCTGTCTTCCCTCCCTCCTGCCCCGTGCCATCCCTCCATCCCTGTCCTCCCTACCTCCTGCCCCATGCCATCCCTCCCTCCCTGTCCTCCCTACCTCCTGCCCCGTGCCATCCCTCCCTCCCTGTCCTCCCTACCTCCTGACCTGTGCCATCCCTCCCTCCCTGTCTTCCCTCCCTCCTGCCCCGTGCCATCCCTCCCTCCCTGTCCTCCCTACCTCCTGCCCTGTGCCATCCCTCCCTCCCTGTCTTCCCTCCCTCCTGCCCCATGCCATCCCTCCCTCCCTGTCTACCCTACCTCCTGCCCCGTGCCATCCCTCCCTCCCTTACTTCCCTACCTCCTGCCCCGTGCCATCCCTCCCTCCCTGTCCTCCCTACCTCCTGACCTGTGCCATCCCTCCCTCCCTGTCTTCCCTCCCTCCTGCCCCGTGCCATCCCTCCCTCCCTGTCCTCCCTACCTCCTGCCCTGTGCCATCCCTCCCTCCCTGTCTTCCCTCCCTCCTGCCCCATGCCATCCCTCCCTCCCTGTCTACCCTACCTCCTGCCCCGTGCCATTCCTCCCTCCCTTACTTCCCTACCTCCTGCCCCGTGGCATCCCTCCCTCCCTGTCTACCCTACCTCCTGCCCCGTGCCATCCCTCCCTCCCTGTCTTCCCTACCTCCTGCCCCATGCCATCCCTCCATCCCTGTCTTCCCTACCTCCTGCCCTGTGCCATCCCTCCATCCCTGTCTTCCCTACCTCCTGCCCCGTGCCATTCCTCCCTCCCTTACTTCCCTACCTCCTGCCCCGTGGCATCCCTCCCTCCCTGTCTTCCCTACCTCCTGCCCCATGCCATCCCTCCATCCCTGTCTTCCCTACCTCCTGCCCTGTGCCATCCCTCCATCCCTGTCTTCCCTACCTCCTGCCCTGTGCCATCCCTCCATCCCTGTCTTCCCTACCTCCTGCCCCGTGGCATCCCTCCCTCCCTGTCTTCCCTACCTCCTGCCCCATGCCATCCCTCCCTCCCTGTCTACCCTACCTCCTGCCCCATGCCATCCCTCCATCCCTGTCTTCCCTACCTCCTGCCCCGTGCCATTCCTCCATCCCTGTCTTCCCTACCTCCTGCCCCGTGCCATTCCTCCCTCCCTGTCTACCCTACCTCCTGCCCCGTGCCATTCCTCCCTCCCTGTCTTCCCTCCCTCCTGCCCCGTGGCATCCCTCCATCCCTGTCTTCCCTACCTCCTGCCCTGTGCCATCCCTCCCTCCCTGTCCTCCCTACCTCCTTCCCCGTGCCATCCCTCCCTCCCTGTCCTCCCTACCTCCTGCCCCGTGCCATCCCTCCCTCCCTGTCCTCCCTACCTCCTGCCCTGTGCCATCTCTCCCTCCCTGTCTTCCCTACCTCCTGCCCCGTGCCATCCCTCCCTCCCTGTCTTCCCTACCTCCTGCCCTGTGCCATCTCTCCCTCCCTGTCTTCCCTACCTCCTGCCCTGTGCCATCCCTCCCTCCCTGTCTTCCCTACCTCCTGCCCTGTGCCATCCCTCCCTCCCTGTCCTCCCTACCTCCTGCCCTGTGCCATCCCTCCCTCCCTGTCTTCCCTACCTCCTGCCCTGTGCCATCCCTCCCTCCCTGTCTTCCCTACCTCCTGCCCTGTGCCATCCCTCCCTCCCTGTCCTCCCTACCTCCTGCCCCGTGCCATCCCTCCCTCCCTGTCTTCCCTACCTCCTGCCCCATGCCATCCCTCCCTCCCTGTCCTCCCTACCTCCTGCCCCGTGCCATCCCTCCCTCCCTGTCCTCCCTACCTCCTGCCCTGTACCATCCCTCCCTCCCTGTCCTCCCTACCTCCTGCCCTGTGCCATCCCTCCCTCCCTGTCCTCCCTACCTCCTGCCCTGTGCCATCCCTCCCTCCCTGTCCTCCCTACCTCCTGCCCTGTGCCATCCCTCCCTCCCTGTCCTCCCTACCTACTTCCCTGTGCCATCCCTCCCTCCCTGTCCTCCCTACCTCCTGCCCTGTGCCATCCCTCCCTCCCTGTCTTCCCTACCTCCTGCCCTGTGCCATCCCTCCCTCCCTGTCCTCCCTACCTCCTGCCCCGTGCCATCCCTCCCTCCCTGTCCTCCCTACCTCCTGCCCTGTGCCATCTCTCCCTCCCTGTCTTCCCTACCTCCTGCCCCGTGCCATCCCTCCCTCCCTGTCCTCCCTACCTCCTGCCCTGTGCCATCTCTCCCTCCCTGTCTTCCCTACCTCCTGCCCCGTGCCATCCCTCCCTCCCTATCTTCCCTACCTCCTGCCCCGTGCCATCCCTCCCTCCCTGTCTTCCCTACCTCCTGCCCTGTGCCATCTCTCCCTCCCTGTCTTCCCTACCTCCTGCCCTGTGCCATCCCTCCCTCCCTGTCTTCCCTACCTCCTGCCCTGTGACATCTCTCCCTCCCTGTCTTCCCTACCTCCTGCCCCGTGCCATCCCTCCCTCCCTGTCTTCCCTACCTCCTGCCCCGTGCCATCCCTCCCTCCCTGTCTTCCCTACCTCCTGCCCCGTGCCATCCCTCCCTCCCTGTCTTCCCTACCTCCTGCCCCGTGCCATCCCTCCCTCCCTGTCTTCCCTACCTCCTGCCCCGTGCCATCCCTCCCTCCCTGTCTTCCCTACCTCCTGCCCCGTGCCGTCCCAGCGTGCCCGGCTGATGGTGTTGGTGCTGACGTCGCCCCAGTAGATGTAGTCCGTCGTGTCGTCCCAGTCCAGATCCACTGCACTCTGCAGGCCGACCAGCGGGATGACCACGTCCACCTTCTCCGGGGTGTCAAACGACACCCTCCGTATGTCTGTCCTCCGCGAGAACAGAATGAAACTACGCAGATCTGTAAGCACAGAGTCCTGCCTCATCACATCTGTCGTGTTATTTCACCTAGGTATTATAACTGATGCATCCATTTGTTCAAGATAATCTTCTAAAACCAGAATTGCAATAAACTATACAATGAAAACCATGTGTTCCGGCAGCCATTTTGTTGACCGGTTGATGGAATCTGCTAAGCAACCTGGGTACATCAATTGAATTTAAATGACCAGAGTGAATTAATTTGCAATTACTACACTGATAAGTTTATAAACCGATTGAGAATTTAGTTTTGAATTAATTTAGCATCACTTTCAGTACACGGTACAAACAATATTAAGTAACTGTAATTAACCAACTGTATGTAGCACTAAGCCCCACTTACTCTCGGCGCAGTCTCGTCCATTGGGCAGCAAGAGGAAGCCTGTCGGGCAGGCGCACGAGTAGCCTGTGTCCAGGCTGGGCAGACACAGGTGGGAGCAGCCGCCATTGTTCTGACCACACCGGTTCAGGGCTGCAAGGTAAGATAAGATAAGATAAGATAAGATAGTTTAACAGATGTCTTGACAGTGGGGAGAGAAAGGAGGAGAGGAAGAAGTTGTGATGGGAGGACCGTATTAAGAGAGACCTGGGAAGAGTGGGAGAAGAAGTGTAAAGGATCGAGGGAATTAGAGACTGTTGCTAGAGAATGTATTGAGAGAAAATGACGAATGAAACGGGGAAGAAAGAGACGACAATTAAAGGAATCGAGGGCCAAACTCAGCCCTGATGACAGGGCTTCTAAGAGCAAACAACAGTAGGAACTTGTAGGCACTTCATAAGAATTTGATACAAAACCTGATGTACATAGATATGGGTTTTTACCTGAAATAAATGTATTCGTATATTCATATTCGTAGATCATAATTGATTTAGTTTTATGCAGAGGTAGACATCTTGAAGATAGTCTAGCAACATTGAATCTTGCCACTGGAAGTGTATACAGGATAGCTAGGTGGAGGGAGAAATATATGAGGGAAGTGGGTTTGGAAATAAGGGTTTATAATGGAGGAAAAGGTGGTAAATAATAAAAAAAGTTAATAGAAGACAGGAGTGTTAGTGAGAGAAACGGACATGATGTGAGACAGAGGACCATATGTATATGGTTAGAAATAAACAAATTACTTAGTTACTTACATATATGAATCAAATCAGTCAAATCAAATTTACTGTATACAATACATACAACAAAATTACAACTCACACAAAGGTAGTGAAGCAGATTACATATAATAGCATAACGTCTTCTATAAACGAAGAGCACTGAATAATGTTACACTTCCCGACAGATAGAAATAAACATATTTATACACAGACTGACTGGACACAGTCAAACAAACACATTCAGACATAATATTATGTTCTTTATACTACATAAAAATTATAGACATGACAAAAACAGCCACACAAACACACACATTTTGCACACACCCATCACATGGTAGGTAAGTCATACCCTGCCCCCTACAGCCTAACTCCGCCCCCACTCACCAGGTGGCTGCAGCTGGGGGTGGGAGGTGTGTATGTCACTCACCAGGTGGCTGCAGCTGGGGGTGGAAGGTGTGTATGTCCATGGGGAAGTGCAGGCGGCTGTGTACGGTTACCACGGCGTTGCCATGGAGCTTGTTGGCCTTGTTGATACTCTTCGTGTGCCAGTCCGTCCAGTACAGCTCGTCCTCAAAGAGGGTCAGGGCGAATGGATGGGGCAGTCCTGACAACAGGGAGGGTTTAGTATTTACACAGCGAGTTATCTTAGCAAAAAAAAGAAATTTAACATTTCGTTAGTCAAACTAGATGAATGGATGGGTGGGTGGGTGGGTGGGTGGGTGGATGGATGGATGGATGGATGGATGGATGGATGGATGGATGGATGGATGGATGGATGGATGGATGGATGGATGGATGGATGGATGGATGGATGGATGGATGGATGGATGGATGGATGGATGGATGGATGGATGGATGAAGGAAGCTTATTTCTAAGTGGACAATACAAAGAAATTTACACTCAATATACAAACTGCATAAGTAAACAATTGGTGAACTCCATGACCCAAAGAAAGTGATACTGGCTAGGTTCCTTTAGAATGATTCAATGAAACTGATATATCAGGCAGTATCCTAACACGTCTGCAAAACTAGGAAAATAGCTCCTCAACAGTGTCTGAGATATGACAGCTACCAACAGATGGCGGACAGTACAGCAGATATGGAGTGATGCCTTAAATCCATTGGACATTAAACAGCAATAGTGTTCATGCCTGCAGACCCTGTCTTACCTCTGTTTATCACTGTCTTCCTGTGTGACCCGTCCAGTTTAGCCGACTCGATGACGTGGTGTTTTGCGTCCACCCAGTACAGTCGGCTGGCCGCGTAGTCAATGGCCAAGCCATTTGGCCAGAACAGCGCTGTGTCCACTATGGTCATCCTCTCTTTCCCGTCCATAGATGACCGCTCTATCTTTGGCGTGCTGCCCCAGTCGGTCCAGTAGATGGTGCTGTGAAGGTGACACAAGCAACGTATAGAGAACTTTATATTCAAACGGTCTCAGTAGGATTTCACTTTAATAATGTAGACCTTTGGCAACAGAATTAGTGTGCGTCGTTATCTTCCTAAGGATGTCTTAGAAGGGCGCTGTGGTCAGGTGGTTTGAGCACCAGGTGGTCAGTCAGTCACTGTTTGAATCATGGGGTTGACATCATGTCAAGACATGGACAATTTTGTGCACCACACATTGCCTGTGTCAGAGATGTTATAAAGTCTTCAGTCACTTCTACAAGGTGTCTACTCTTGTCTCTGCCAAGGGGAAGAAGAGGTCCCACACAAGTATATATCTAAACTGTAGGGCACTCACTACATCTACGAAAACACAGCTCAATAGCACTATCTTCACATACAAGTGACTAACACAGATCATCATTGCTCTAAGAAGAATCCATTAAGAAGCTCAATGGCAATCCTTACATTATTGTTGGAAAAAACATTTCAAAATACTTACACTTAAAAATGACTGTTCTGCCAAATAAAATGGTAAAAAAATTCAGGAATGTTATATTGTGAAATCTGTACTTATAAATATGAGGACATTGTTTATGCTTCCACTAATAACATAAACTCTCTGGAGTTTGCACAAATCATGCACAAATTCTTCTTTTGTATATATAACTACCATTCCAGTTTCGTTTTATGTAAGTTTCTGATAAAGATGCAGCATTTCTGTCTGGTCTTTCTCCAAAGCACTGCTGTGTTCTGGCATGTCCTAGTGGAAGGAAAATTAACTAGTTTTGTTTACAAATAATCCAGGTGGTGGCGCCACCGCCTGGTGTTATTGAGAGACTGATGGATCACCTACCCCTGGTGTGGGTGGGCGGCTATGGCACGCGGTTTCTCCACATCTTTCCACAGCAGGACTTTGCGTCTAGATCCGTCCAGCTCTGATACTTCTATCCGGGACGTGCCAGAGTCCGTCCAGAACAACTTGTCGTGGACCCAGTCCACCGCAATACCACCTGAGCGTGGCACATATTATTGATGACATTTCATTTTATGTCAAAATTAAATATTGCAATTTTTTTTTCTACATATTTGCAGGATTTATGTAAACATTAAATACAGTGACTAGTCAATGCAATCACACAAAATTGTGTGACTAGTTCGTTTTCTCAACAACAAAACTTTTGATATATTTTCACATTCTATTTTATGTGGTAAGTTTAGATCAGTGTATTTCAATCATATTAAGCATAACTTTTTAAATTAATTAAATAAACTTCCTACATTTCTCTTATTAAAATGTATTGCTATACACACCTGTATAATATATAATGTTATATAAGTTCATGATTATAACCATATCCAAAAATATTATAAGTGTATATATAATTATATATATATATATATATATATATATATATATATATATTATTAAAGAAAATTAGTAATATTCTGTAAGAATACTATCAACATGTTTTTATTAAATATGCTCTACAGAGTTAAATTAAAATTCTAGTTAAACTGACCAAGAAACCGATCTTGACACAAGACCTTTGCCCAAACCAGGAATACCACAGGTAAGACGCCCTCGCACTTACGTACCTGGATTCTGTAGGCCAGTGATGACAATCTCCCTCACACCACTGCCATTGAGGTACGCCCTCTTGATGCGGTCAAGCGTGACGTCTGACCAGAAGATGAGCCCCTGCTCGTGGTGCAGGTCAAGGGCTATTGCGTTCTCGAGCCCCTGGAGGATGGACGTGTACTCCTCCTCACTCGGCAGAATCTTTCGGATGTCGACACGATTCGCAAAGATGAGGTAGGGTTCTACGCCACCTGTCATGGCAACCATTGTGTCGTCTTACAATTTTATCATCTCTGTATTAATACACCAACTTGGGAATATTGTAATTGAATCTTGCTGACATGTTATCACCTCTTTCTATAAACATTTTGTTCCTTTCTTTGGATAAACTTATTGGAGATGTGTTTCATAGTAATTTACTTTACTTATCCTCCTTAACAATGATTTTATATACTGAAAACTGTCAATACCACGACACTTTCACCAGTGTGTCATAGAAATAGTGTCCCCTGTGATGTAGTTATTTGCATTTTGAAAACATTCCTTGCCATAAACAACAGATTATATGATGTGAATATTTCCTATGAGTTTTTTAACGTAGTAAAGACGTGCCCAGATATGAGAAAGAAGACGCACCAAGAGCCTTGCAGCCCCGTCCATCTGACTTGAGCATGTAGCCCTCCACACACGAGCACATGTACGACCCCTCCGTGTTATGACACTGCTGGCTGCATGTACTGTCCAGTTTACACTCGTCAAAATCTGAAAATGCAAACAAGATACCTCCAATTGAAATTAAGATTAAATTACAACTTTTCAGTGTAAGTGCAACTTATCAACACGTTACTTGTATGTAGTGTTGATATTGTGCCTACATTGATCAAGTCAAATTAGTATACTGTACTGTGATGACACATAATCCAGTAGATGGCACCACTGAAGAAGTGAGTTACCATAATAATCCATGGGGGTAAGAGTGTGAAGTAGAAAGTACTTTAAGCAGTACAATTAAGTACCACTTTGTTATTTTAAAAATCATTAAACAGTTCCCTAACAGAGATGCTACAGACATGTATTCAACAACTAACAGCTCTTGCAGTTGAGAAACAAAACAATACAAACCAACACAACTACACAATGCATAATTCATGTCACAAACAATATAAGAATGTTTCTTTTATTGTGAGAAAGAAAATCAATAGTTTTGAGACGTGTACTGGAGACGTATGTTGTGAGTACCATGTACAGCACAATGTATGAACACATCTGTGCTGGTTGAGGTGACACCAACATGTCCACTAGAAGTGATGACATCAGATAAAACTACCATACATCAGAAACACGATGGGTAAAAATGACTGCATGGAGACGTGTAATGGAGACAAGTGTAACGGAGAGAAGTGTAATGGAGACAAGTGTAATGGAGACAAGTGTAATGGAGACAAGTGTAACGGGGACAAGTGTAATGGAGACAAGTGTAATGGAGACAAGTGTAATGGAGACAAGGGTAATGGAGACAAGTGTAATGGAGATAAGTGTAATGGAGGCAAGTGTAATGGAGACAAGTGTAATGCAGACATGTGTAATGGAGACAAGTGTAATGGAGACAAGTGTAATGGAGGCAAGTGTAAAGGAGACAAGTGTAATGGAGACATGTGTAATGGAGGCAACTGTAATGGAGACAAGTGTAATGGAGACAAGTGTAATGGAGCCAAGTGTAATGGAGGCAAGTGTAATGGAGACAAGTGTAATGGAGACAAGTGTAATGCTAGGAGTGTGCCTGGTGGATGACAGAAAGCTCATAACCAGGATGTCTCAAGGTGACTTACAAATGGCAGTAAAGGATCATGACAATGGATGACATTAAGGCCATAACCAGGATGTCTCAAGGTGATCTATGAATGGAGGTAAGGGATCATGACAACTGGAGGAAGATAATCCTGACTATCACCAGGAGCTGGCATCAACTCGATGACACACGGTGACAAGGTGACAAGAATGTACACATTGAGGACGTCCAACTCACCGACACATGTCTTCCTGTCCTCTAGGAGCTGGTACCCCTCGGCACACGAGCACACGGTGCCATTGTGGGTGTTTGTGCACTCGTATGAGCAGCCTCCGTTGTCCACGGAGCAGCTATTGGCCGAGTCTGGACAACAGAATGTTGACATTTCACATCCACGCAACCAAGGTCATGTGCTACACTACAGTACCCCTGGCTGATCATCTCTGGAAGTGAGCGGCGTCGAACTATAAAATTGTAACAACTGACTTCATCAATTGCTACTGCATCAGTGACAGTTGCAACCTGGTCATTGTATGTAGACACTAGATGGCACATTGCATGCGACTGTATGTCACATGACCATGTATCCTATCGCACGTGACATCGTTACATCGATAGAACCAGTCCTGTTCGGAGTTACGATTCGCAAAGATGAGGTAGATTTCTATCGCTACTCCACTTTTCCAAGAAACCACTGTGTTGTTGTGCAATTTTAACATATTTATATCAATATGCCAATAAAGAAATATTGCAAATGGATTTCGCCTGATGTGTTCTCACCTCTTTTTATAATCCTTTCATTCCTTTCCTTCTATGAACCCGCTGGAGATGTATTTCAGAGTAATTTACAATTTTTTTTTAAAGGCTGTGCTTTTCTAGAGAGCCATTTTTCTACCTCGGAGAATTGAATGGAATAATGTTATACTGTAATTATAATGTAATTTAATAACTCTGTATATTATGACACATAAAAAAATTACGTCTGCAGTAAATACCAAACTTCAACCTCAATGGATGAACTTCACCATTAATATAGTCACAGCGAGGCATAAAAGAAGGACCAGAAATTGGGTGATGCTGGGTTTGATTACAAAACCACCTAGCACTATTTAGCCACGGAAATTGAAAACATTTCTTTTGACACTTGCCAGTGAAACCTAAAATAAAATAAAATCCATCGACAGTGTCTCCTATTGCATGCTACAATTGCATCAATAGAACCAGTCCTATTCGTCTTGTAATGTCTATGTCCAATCACATCAGAAACAGTGAGTGATGTGTCACATTTGAAGATTGCCAAACGATAATTTTTTCACTTGCAGACTAAACAACAATTTGTTTACCTGACCAAATCTATGAACAATAAATTATTATTATGTTTGCCGATTAATATAGTAACATTGAGTACAATCTCTCATGATCATGTCAGCAGCATGGAGGAACCAATACATTTTGGGTGGCAAATATTGATAAAATATTACGCATTTTATCAGCCACCCCATATAACATATATACTATGCCAATACAGTGTAGTTGTAGTTGTCCATAAATACAACACCCGCACAGTTATGCCAATAAAAGTAGAAAATGATTCCAGCTTATAAAACTGATTGAATACGTTGTGCCTACAAAATAACATTACACGATAAAATATAATGTTTCGCAACAAGGAACTCAAAAAGACAGTAACTTATCTAACCGACTGTGCGTCTTTTGAAAACAATCCATCACAGATTTGATACTATTGATGTATATTGTGTCTAAATGTAATAAATTACCAAAATAAAACCACAATTATTAAAAAATACAAAAGCAAATGTGCAATTATGACTACTAACTAAAATACAAAATACCAAACTCCAACTTTATAAAAAGAATAAATGCACTTACTGCACATGACCTCGTCACTGCCGTCCCCGCACTCGTCCTTCCCATTGCACACCTTGCGCGCAGCAATACACCGCTTGTTGGTGCAGTGGAACTCTCCCAGACTGCACTGGGACGCCTCCGTGTAACAGTCGAGTTCGTCGCTGTTGTCGACGCAGTCAAACTGGCCGTCACATCGCCAACTCTTGTTTATGCACTTGCCTGAGTCACAGCGGAACTCTCCAGACGCACACCGGATGGAGACTGAAAGACAGACATGTGAGACTGAATGAGACTGATGCCAAAAGTGCTATTTCCAACTGACAGGGAGAGCAAACAACATTTATCAAATCTGTGGCGCACCATTTCAAAGCTTCTGTCAATTTTAAAAACAACTAACGTTTTGCAGTAACAAACTATCTTATATAAAATAATTTTTTTTTCATTTAGTAATCCTGTTATTCAATTGTTTTCTCACTAATGAGACGCATGACAGACAACTGTAGATTTACTGACAGATGACAGTAGACTTACTGACAGATGACAGTAGACTTACTGACAGATGACAGTAGACTTACTGACAGATGAAAGTAGACTTACTGACAGATGACAGTAGATTTACTGACAGATGACAGTAGACTTACTGACAGATGACAGTAGACTTACTGACAGATGACAGTAGACTTACTGACAGATGAAAGTAGACTTACTGACAGATGACAGTAGAGTTACTGACAGATGACAGTAGACTTACTGACAGATGACAGTAGACTTACTGACAGATGACAGTAGACTTACTGACAGATTACAGTAGATTTACTGACAGATGACAGTAGACTTACTGACAGATGACAGTAGACTTACTGACAGATGACAGTAGACTTACTGACAGATGACAGTAGACTTACTGACAGATGACAGTAGATTTACTGACAGATGACAGTAGACTTACTGACACACGATGTCATCTGTCTGTAAGTCTACAGCCATATGTTAGTAAGTCTCTAGTCATTTGTCTGTACATCTACAGTAATATGTCAGTAAGTCTACAGTAAGGCTATAGCATAGACTTACTGACAGATTACTGTAGACAGATGACTCACCACATCCTTTTTCGTCGGAGCCGTCGTCACAGTCCGGCTGTCCGTCACACTGCCACGCTATGTTGACACACATCCCGTTGTCAACACACTGGAACTCATCGTCACGGCAACCAGGACGCACTGGGGACACAAACTTGTCAGAATGGGTACCTCGCATTTTAGCAGAGTTGTAATATAAACAAATGTTATTATTTTATAGTAATAACTGTATAGGTAGACTTGAGTTACAACATGATGTAAATCGTAATCTAATTATACTAATTCATATAGGTGTAAATGTGTAATAAATTAGTCTTATATGATTCTTATATTTCAGTAATTACTAAGCTACACCTTAACTACTTGAAGTTTGTTCAGTGATGACATATAGCAACACCAGTCAGTAGTAGGTTGCAAGCAGGAATGTCAGAAATCAGAAAGTGTGTGTGTGTGTGCGTGTGTGCGTGCGTGCGTGTGTGCGTGTGTGCGTGTGTGCGTGTGTGCGTGTGTGCGTGCGTGTGTGCGTGCGTGCGTGCATGCGTTTGCATAGACGTACATTGACAGTTGTGTTCCTCGTCGCTCCAGTCCCCACAATCGTTAGTGCCGTCACACAGCAGGCTGCGGGGGATGCAGTGGTGCCCGTGCTCACACATGAACTCTGTCTCGTTGCACGTTCGCTCTCGCACCGCTGAACACACACGTACGATCACATGACACTTGCGTATAATACAGTACACTTTATCATCCCATGAAGGGAAATTTGTGTGCAACGATCAATAATAAATAATTATATACTGCATAATTAAAACAGTCTCGAAATCACAATTATTAAACAAATAGCCTAATTGCTTAATTGCATAATATTCTCATCACATCACATATAATAAACACGGCGTTGTCGTGGAATGAATGTCAGCACACACACGTAATAAATTCCACCAGACCCGAGTAATCTTTCATCTTGAAGAACTATCACACAGATATGTTTGTCACAGACACAGACTGGTAGTTGACCAGAATTGTGTATTCTTGGTCAACCACCGGTCTGACCAAAACAATCAATGATCAAGTGTATCATCACTTTGTGGATGGCCATTCTATCAACAGTTTGATCACTAGATGGCAGCACTGATGTCACCCGTCGGTGGCAGTTGCTGTGGTCATACAGTAAATGTGACACAAATGTACCCACCTGTTTACAACAATCACTATAGGAAATGTACACAGCCCTGTGATTGTTATATATTTTATGCATTGTGAGATAAGGTTTCCCAAACATACGTCCAGATAGTAATTTTGAAAGATGTCAAATACAAATTCACGTATCTGAAAAGGAATTCATAAAATTAACCAATATATACATGTTGTTAAATATTTTGAAATACTATTACTTTTTTAAGATCTAAACGGAAACTAATCTTTTGAATTTTCGGGCGCCCCCTGGTGAGTACTTACTGCAGTCGTCCTCATCGGACCCATCAGCACAGTCAATGTCAAGGTCACATCGCCACGCCAATGACAGGCAACTTCGTCCATCGCGACAAGCGAATTTGCCACTCCCACATGTTCTATGTGCTGGAAAATAGCAACAATAGTTGATATGTAAACATAGCTAAATTGGAACTAAAAATGGAATTTTTATAATCGGGAGTCAGACTGTCACAGCTTATGCTCATAGGAGACAATCCTTCAAAGAAATAAAAGTATCATTATCGAGTGGGCACCTACAACACTTATAACAATGTAACTAGTAATAAACACAAATGATCAGCCAATCGTTCCATGTGATTCAATACTTAGTTCTATGCCAAGATTTAAAATAAATCCACATTCAAAATTGTTTTACCATTTTCATGACTGACAAGACTATTGTACACATTGACCAATCCAGATGTGAAATACTACTCAAGTCACAATACACCAGTCACAGGTTTCTTGGTCCATTCCAAGTTTTTAATTTTTTGGTCTATAATAATTTCCGACAAGTTTCGTGCTACATGTGCAGAATTCAATAAACATCTCGAAATTTAGCAAATAAACATCTTCACTGTTAACAAATTCCCTAGCTACGTCAGGTGTATGGCATAGATAAAGTTTGAATTACACAATATATCAGTCAGGAAAATCAGTCTATAAATCATTACAAACTGACGCTAATTACTGCACACATTTTCATAAGTTACTCTATGAATTAGTAATGTTTCATTATGCTCATTTTCTTAATGAACCAGGTAAGTTTCTCAGTAACAAATCTAGCAGCAAATGTTTGGGAACTGGTAAAGACACATTCCACTAATCACACAGTAGTAATGTCGTAATAACTTGAAAGCACTTGTCAACTGAAGAGGGTGAGGTGTCAAGGTATGACAAGTGACATACAGGTGTGAGACACTTAAGCACACCTGGATGATGTAGGAATGATTGACAGGTGTCAGATGACATAAGTGACACGTAAAACAAATCACGCGTGGCAGAATTCTCAAATAAAATAAAATATACACATATATATATATATATATATATATATATATATATATATATATATATATATATGATATGTATATGTCAAGTCAGATATGTTCACTGGGCCTGAATTCAACCTACACTCGAAAAGGAGTTAGGCAACAGGCACCTATGTTATTGTGCCTCGGAAGGTAAACAGCCTTGACACAAATAAGATCTGAGAAGCTCTCGATAAGTTCATATGAAAAAGCTAAGTACTCTGCAAACATTGTTGCTACAATCAGTGGATTAACACCCTGATAGCGGCACCTCTTACGCATTCTTGCCCATTGGTCATGTCAGTCTGAAATGGCCTTGGACTGCAATGTTTTGATTTGTACATACTGGGCCAAAGTTCAAATGTTTGGTCTATGTTCGGTGCAGGACTAGGAGCAATAACAACATCTTCCCAGTGTCTTGAGGATGGAGGAAAGTAATTTGTGAGTATTGGGGGAAGGGAACTAGTCACAAATCAGGAATATAACACATAACAATATTTTTAATCTTATATACGTGTATATGAATATGATTTGTTATTGTTAAAGGGGCTCCCGTGTTAACGACATGTTGTTTTAATGGGAGTCTCCTTAGCCTTTTTTTATTCAAATTTGTAAATTTCTGGTAAAAAATTAATTCACAAGTCTATCATTTAACAGAGATGTCATTGACGGACGGACGGACGGACGGACGGACGGACGGACGGACGGACGGACGGACGGACGGACGGACGGACGGACGGACGGACGGACGGACGGACGGACGGACGGACGGACGGACGGACGGACGGACGGACGGACGGACGGACGGACGGACGGACGGACGGACGGACGGACGGACGGACGGACGGACGGACGGACGGACGGACGGACGGACGGACGGACGGACGGACGGACGGACGGACGGACGGACGGCAATTACTTCTGTTAAATGACAGATTCTCTTGTGAGTCCGTCATCTTAGTGACACTGTCCCTGGTCTACTTGTCATCTTAGTGACCTGTCCCTGGTTACTTGTCATCTTAGTGACCTGCCCCTGGTCTACTTGTCATCTTAGTGACACTGTCCATGGTCTACTTGTCATCTTAGTGACACTGTCCATGGTCTACTTGTCATCTTAGTGACACTGTCCCTGGTCTACTTGTCATCTTAGTGACACTGTCCATGGTCTACTTGTCATCTTAGTGACCTGTCCCTGGTCTACTTGTCATCTTAGTGACACTGTCCATGGTCTACTTGTCATCTTAGTGACCTGTCCCTGGTCTATTTGTCATCTTAGTGACACTGTCCATGGTCTACTTGTCATCTTAGTGACCTGTCCCTGGTCTACTTGTCATCTTAGTGACCTGTCCCTGGTCTACTTGTCATCTTAGTGACACTGTCCCTGGTCTACTTGTCATCTTAGTGACCTGTCCCTGGTCTACTTGTCATCTTAGTGACCTGTCCCTGGTCTACTTGTCATCTTAGTGACACTGTCCACGGTCTACTTGTCATCTTAGTGACCTGTCCCTGGTCTACTTGTCATCTTAGTGACACTGTCCATGGTCTACTTGTCATCTTAGTGACCTGTCCCTGGTCTACTTGTCATCTTAGTGACCTGTCCCTGGTCTACTTGTCATCTTAGTGACACTGTCCCTGGTCTACTTGTCATCTTAGTGACCTGTCCCTGGTCTACTTGTCATCTTAGTGACACTGTCCATGGTCTACTTGTCATCTTAGTGACCTGTCCCTGGTCTACTTGTCATCTTAGTGACACTGTCCATGGTCTACTTGTCATCTTAGTGACCTGTCCCTGGTCTACTTGTCATCTTAGTGACACTGTCCATGGTCTACTTGTCATCTTAGTGACCTGTCCCTGGTCTACTTGTCATCTTAGTGACCTGTCCCTGGTCTACTTGTCATCTTAGTGACACTGTCCCTGGTCTACTTGTCATCTTAGTGACCTGTCCCTGGTCTACTTGTCATCTTAGTGACCTGTCCCTGGTCTACTTGTCATCTTAGTGACCTGTCCCTGGTCTACTTGTCATCTTAGTGACACTGTCCCTGGTCTACTTGTCATCTTAGTGACCTGTCCCTGGTCTACTCACGACAGTCTTCGTCGGAGTTGTCCCCGCAGTCGTCGTCCCCGTCACACTGCCACTGCTGCAGGATGCACCGGCCGTTGGTGCAGCGGAACTCTTCCTCCGTGCAGTTCTTGACCGCTGACAGCAACAAGTCAGAAATACACATCACTGTTTTTAAATTGTTATGGTTAAAACTCCCTTTAAAGCTCATTCAAACCATCGCATATCAACTTCACATCATTGAAACGTGAACAGTTTAAGTGCACAGTATGATTAGTGTGGCGTTATGTTCAAATCATCGAGAAAATTAATTCTGATCAACTGATTGGAATAACTTGCAAATGTCTGATATGGGTTGTTTTATACTATTTTAGAAACTTGTTACTGTTTCTCACAGGATATCAACTGCCTTGAATGAAAATAATTGTTTATCATGAAACAGTTCTAAAATCAGACAAGCAAGAAAGTGAACAGTAGAAGCACTTTTAACAACCAGACATCAGAGTCACTGTGTCACTGTTATGCCACGGATACTGGCAGCCCCCTAGTGGACACTTACGACACTCCAGTTCGTCGGAGTCGTCCTCACAGTCACTCTCGCCGTCACACACCCAGTCACGCTCGATACACTTGAGATCGTCACACTGGAACTGGTTCGGGGCGCATGTCAAGTCTGAAACAAAGACGGGTGCTCTCAGACAAGTCTGCCATATATGGATAGTATAGGTGAAGCCCAAATTAGAAAGGCCATGTTTGCAGAGTTATTTTTCGATATGTTATCAGGGTTATAAGCGATTAATAAAACACATTTGTAATGAAATATAGACTTAGAATTTGTTGAAATAATTATGTTAACAGGACTAATTAAATCCTGCATGCATTACAAAGAGGGTAACATTTTAAAAGAATCTCTAACAGTCCCAGGAGAGATCATCAGACAGGTGGTTTTAAGCAGTTAATCTGTAACATAATCTTTCATAATTACAGTGGTTAGACATGGAGTAATAACAATATATTCCATATATAATGTATTAAGATCACAACAACTTCAATTGTGGATTGTGTATTATCAGAACTTCACTAGAGGCAAAATATCAGCTTCAGAAACATGTACAAAATATCATAACCGAATATAAACAGATATACACAGAATCTATTTACACATGAAGACTCTATCCAGATTATGGCCACTAAGACCTCTGTGAACCTCCCACTGTAGGCTACATACATAAACATCCACTGGGCAATCAGTGGCTGACCCGGCCAAAACAAACAGCTGCAAAGATGTGTATGATGTTTACACAGGAAGTTGCCAGTTTCTTCCTACCAGGGGACAGTTCCCTGTTTCACAATACAGTGTGTGTTATTTTGAGATGATACCTCCTTTCTAAGATATTTTGACACTGAAAATATATTTATTTTAATCAACACAAAAGAGACACAGTTGCATGCTATGACACCTCTGTTGCATATACACTTACAATTATTATTCAGCTTGCTGCTTTTCTAGAGAAAGGGCAGATATGCATGTGTCAATTATCATTTATGGAAGGATCTCTGTGCATGGAGACAGAATCCAGCTTGTTTTGGCAACAAATGACAAGTTACAATTTCCATGTTGATTTATTCCAAAAATAACAATAGCATTTTAGCTATTTTACTGGAATCATAGCATTCCATTTTCTGAAAGTACGTTACATTGTTCTAGCACAAAGTTGTAAACCACACACTCAGTGACACTGCCCAACTTACCACTTGTTCATAACACTCCAAAAGTGTCCATTTTGAATTTATAATCAAGTTTTACAAATGGTGATATGGTTCATGGTACCATTGCTGGGGATATGGTAAGATATATGATATCTTACGTCTACCTTAGCACAGTGTTTTATGTAGGATAACCATAGATGATAACATTTCTGCCAGTCACAAATTTAATTGTTGGTACACATATGGATGTTAACTCGCACACACACAATCGCACGCACGCACGCACGCACACATGCACACACACACACGCAGATACAAGCCAGACAAGCTGTGTGATTATGACCTGAAATAAACTACAAACACACATCATTTAGCACCCATTTTCAAAGTATAATAGACACTATCAATGACTTGGGGGTGACTTGTTTGCTCCTTATTTTATGTACTCATCCACCACCCATCCAGTGATATTTCTACCTGTCCACAAAACCCGTCCAAATGACGGGTGGACTAATCTCTACAAGCTGTAACACATTGCAACCATGCAGAACTAATCTACATATAACCACCACAAACCACAACCCTGGTACATATTGTTACGTCCAATTATGATGACAAAATGGTCACCACAAAATGATGAGTAACTTGGTCTGTCGTCTAAATATAACCACCCACAGGGGCACGGAGTACATGTCTATGATTATTACTACATCTGTGCTGTCTAAGTATGTGTCTATCAACCAAGTGTATACTATGATATGTCAATATATGCATGTGCTTAAATATGTCTGTGTATTTCTATAAATATCTCTTAATGTATCTATCTATCTTTATCTGTCTACCTGTGTATTTATTATCTATCTATAGGTGACAGTTTTAAATGTAGTATGTGTATTATAATTAGTTTTCGACATATTAGCATCATACATGTACGTTCAACCAAAAAATTGCATAAAATCTTTTTTTTCTACATACAATTGTTGGTGTTATGTATGTTTTCTATACAAGCAATTACTAATGTAATTATTCTGCCAGTCAGACAAAGAAAGCACTATTAGAAAACATTCATGTCGAGACCAACATGTAAAAAAGTTAACATACGTACTTAAAACATCATTATGTCTTAAAGGCTCCATTTATCACCACATTGAAAAGATACATTGTCAAACGTGCCTGGTGCAATTCTTGATGAATTTGTAAAAACTTGCATATAGGCAAAAAGCCAATAACCAGTGAAACAAAACCTTTCTGTTGAGCATTGCCTGCGGTCTTTTTCTTTTTAATGGCGCACTACTACTTGAATTTTTGTTGTAGACAGATTCATGCCCCATTTATGACATTACATGCACACCCGTAAACACACAGACACACACAGACACACACAGACACACACAGACACACACAGACACACACAGACACACACAGACACACAAAGACACACACAGACACACACAGACACACACAGACACACACAGACACACACAGACACACACAGACACACACACACAGACACACACAGACACACACATACACACACACACACACACACACAGACACACAGACACACAGACACACAGACACACACACACACACACACACACACACACACACACACAGACACACACACACACACACACACACACACACACAGACACACAGACACACATACACACACACACACACACAAACACACACACACACACACACACACACACATACACACACACACATATATAATATACACACACACATACACACATGTACATAATATTATACAGTCACATACACGACTACACTGAAACATAAACAGAGGGTGTGGGTGTTTGTACAAATACATTGTGACACATCCTATACAGTGCAGTGCAGTGCAGTGCAGTGCAGTGCAGTGCAGTGCAGTGCAGTGCAGTGCAGTGCAGTGCAGTGCAGTGCAGTGCAGTGCAGTGCAGTGCAGTGCAGTGCAGTGCAGTGCAGTGCAGTGCAGTGCAGTGCAGTGCAGTGCAGTGCAGTGCAGTACGGCCAAACATGAAAAATAGATGAGACAACAACAAGACGATACACCATACATTGTGGAGTTCAACAGAGAGATAACTGACCACAATCTACTGGTCAACAAGTATATCTATAAGTGGACGGGCCTGCACTACTCATTCCCTCACTGAGGCTGTCAGAACCACAGCCTCCACTGCATCCATCAGTGGTACAGCCACAAACTCAGCTCAGCTCACAACTATATCATCCTGGCCGAGTGTTTCTCCAAGTCGACATGACATGTGCACTGTGGGTGTACTGGGCCACCGTGGGTGTACTGGGACACCGTGGGTGTACTGGGCCACTGTGGGTGTACTGGGCCACCGTGGGTGTACTGGGCCACTGTGGGTGTACTGGGCCACTGTGGGTGTACTGGGCCACTGTGGGTGTACTGGGCCACCATGGGTGTACTGGGCCACTGTGGGTGTACTGGGCCACTGTTGGTGTACTGGGCCACCGTGGGTGTACTGGGCCACCGTGGGTGTACTGGGCTACCGTGGGTGTACTGGGCCACTGTGGGTTTACTGGGCCACCGTGGGTGTACTGGGCCGTGTTAAGTGTACCGGGCCACCTTGAAGCTCGTGCTTCAACCATGTACATTGTCAGTGCTGGCCACTGTCAGTACCAATACATACACACAATGCTGTCAGGCACAGGAATCTAACATTCCCACTTCAGTGGTAACAGGATTCCAACATTTCTTCCATGCCTACTGACACCCTCTGTCCAGACCTCGTGGTTCGGAGGTAGATCGCTGGACTGTCAATCAAGATGATCGTTATCCGAGGCCTCTTGTTGCATTTTAAAAGATGGATAATTTAATTCATCCCAGTTTGTTAACATGTATGTGAACAGACACTAGAAGACACTGGTTTTTGTTTGTATCTGTTGTCTACTGATGGGGGTATAAAAGACTACACACACTTGTGTATAAATCATAGTATAATATGTCATGTATATACCTTTATTAGTAGACTGTAATCATCACAGAAAGGGTCTGAACTGTGTTTTCTGACAGAGTTCTATAGCACTGCCAACCAAACCACCATTCACCAAGAGTTAACACACTTTTGGTATAGTTTGCAATGTAAATGACCACCTATTCGAAGTGCGTAAGCATATATTACATACACAGACACACTCTCAAACAAACATCCAAATTGTCCGAACTACGCCTCCACTATAATACCGGCCTGCACCCTACCCCTAGGCAGTGTGATGTGGCAAAACTCTACTAACAGCAGACAGGGTGGTCTTAAATAAAAACTCAAGTACCTCGTACCCACCAATGCAACAGGAGGACAAATGCGCTGAATTATGACTTGTCACTGACTTCCAACAAAGCAGTGGTTTGCCATCAAAAGAGTTAGCATGTAACTTTAACAATTAATCACCCGACACAACCGTACAGACACTTGTGAGATTGTCTGAGCTCGGTGAGTTAAAGTGGTACTGCCTGAACAAAGACACATGGCCATGAACCCGGGCAGAAGGAGGTCTAAACTAAACTTTAAAAATGCGAAACAAAAGTCATACAATTTGTACTTAAATTGCAACATTCTGCTAACATTTCCAAGGGCTTACCTGTACAGTTGCTTACTGCATGTATCTCCATTAAAATAAACAGGTAAAACAACAAGCAGGCGTGGGAATACTTGATCATGTCAGACACGCGCATACCTGGCCATACACTCCTATTGGCATTTTACCAGAAAAATAAAATTACCCAAGCAGCATGAGCATTACACAGCACCCTCACTGATGGTTATCTATGCGAGGATCATATGCCCCTTCAGCCCTCCTTCCCAGAACCCTAAATATTCACAACTCTGGAACATAACTCTCGGCTGCACTGGACAATTCACCCTCTATCGCACACAGACAGGAGGTGTGTCAGTCAGCTAATTTGGCGCCCCTGTGAAATGAGAGGGGTTTTTAAGCGACAGTGTCGGGTTCGCACAGGTGAACGGGGTTAATAACAGGGCACCACCATCAGCAGACACCTACGATCGGGGTATCGGTCGAAGTTACCCCCTTTCTCACATATATGCAATTCCTCCGATGAAGAAACACACTTTCTGCACCGTTTTTTGCCCACCGCGCTGCGCCGCGCTTATCGTTTATCGGACAAGCAGATACAGCGATAGGTCTCTGCGATATGCATGTTGTGCCTGTCATCTGGCACCATGGCACAGATTTCTGTCACAGATTGCAGATAACCGCCCTCCTATTCACAATCCATTTGCCTCATTAACACTACAAACGTCAATCAGAAACATCCGACCCAACTGTCATTCACTCAGCACTGTGCTCTGAACCACTGCTACAATTATCACTCAACACTGTCATACTTTAGTATACGCTGCCAGGGTGTGTTGACTCAAAGCTACAGTAAACCTCCCCATTCCAGTGATCTTTCTCCTGTAATATTTTATTACTAATTTACCCCTGGTTCACAAATAAATTTCCTCCTGGTTATCTTCCTTTCTTGCATTAAAATGAACAAGTATATGTTTTCCCAGGGATTCTTTTGTCAGGATCTGTGCAAACAAGAAACCATAAGACACATTATCTGCTTTACATTTTAAATCCAAGTATTAACTTCATTGTTTCAGAAGATAATAATAACAGCAAATAAAACCATGATAATTAAAATGAACATTAATCATTTGCTATTTTGACTTTGGTAATCATTGTGTAATGATCAAAAAGACAACCCTGCAATTTGTCAGACAAATTTTACAGGTGTCCCCTTTATTTTATTTTTGTATGGGATATAATGATAAATGTTTACACACTATTTGTTGATCAGTATTAGAATACATTTAAAATATAATGACTTACACCTGAGACATTTTTATTATAATTGATTCATATTTTTTGTATCTGGTTAAAAAACATTTTAAGTACATCATTTACAATGACAACTGTTTTATTTATAATTCACTCAGATTTACAACTTTTTTGAATTTGTATTTATTTATCAAATTATTTATTTTATTATCATTTAAATTTTTAAATGTTTACTATTTTTATTATAGTTTTACGGAAGTTAATATAAAGTGCTGTGAATGTTATGGATATATGCGCTGCATAAAATAAAGATTATTATTATTGCTACTACAAATACTCTGGTAAACATGTTCAACCACTAGTTTTGGAACTCTCCAGTGTCCTCAATACAGGATCAGAAGTGTTCCTTGTCCAGGCTGGGTGAAGTCGTCACTCAAATTACACAACTGTTTATGTTGACTTTCCGTCAGTCAACAACCTGTCACTTAGTAATTACCAGAAATATCTGAACAATGATAGAACTAAGTAGCTGTTTGCTAACTAAGGCACCAGATCTCTCCATCTTAATATGTGCTTGAACATAATATCTAAAAACATGGACATAAAGTCAAGTGGACTGAATGCTATTACGATGTTCTGTAATATGTGTGCTTTGATGTTCAAACACACGTGTCATTTACTAATACTGCTCTTACGACGAATGTTATCACTTAGTTCTCTACATTGCTGCCACCATCATACACAATGTGCAAACTTTTTTATTATTGTTGACATTGGAAACGATAACTTCCCTGGCAACCACTGTCATTAGAATATTAATTTTGTCTGTACAACTTCTAAGTATTTATAAAATCGTCATACTCTTGTATGTATGTGTGTACAGTATGGTGCACTGATTTATAATAACGTTTCCCTTTCTCTTTTTGTGTGTGGACATTATGAATATATTACGAGTGTTAGGGCACTGACCACTGGACTGTCTTCCTTCTGCCTGCCTCTAGCGACAACTTCCCAGTTATCCCAAATCATTTGAAAACTTGTGTTCGCAGGAAAACAATGAAGACCCGCTGACAAATTGTACCTGAAAGTGTCACATTAACATGAGCAACTGGAATGTCCTTGATGTCCACTGTCCAGTTTTTTGCCATAACGGCCACCAGGTAGTGACCACTTTGAGACTGACCCTCTACTGAATGGAGGGGAAGTGGGTGAGGAGAAAGGGGAAGGAACAACCCTCACTTCCCTCTAAACCCTTCCCTCCCCACTGCACCCAGATTGGCAGATGAGGTGTGTGAGTTACCTCAGAACACACCCTACCCCTGGCTGATGCCACGCTGTCAGTGGTGCCTGTGTACTGTTGTGTCCTCGTGAGGTGACCGGCAGTCAGGACTTACCACAGTTGTCCTCGTCGTTTCCCTTCTCGCAGTCCTTGTCCCGGTCACACACCCAGTACTTGGGGATACACGTGCACTCAGCCTTCCCCGTCGGCAGACACCGGAACAGGTTCTTGGGACACTCACACGGCAACTCCGTGACCACACCTACAACACAGGAACACAGCGTGGAGGAGGTGGTTGTGGATGTGGTGGTGTGTTGGTGGTTGTTGGTGATGGTGGTGGTGATGGTGGTGATGGTGGTGTGGTGGTGTGTTGTAATGGTGGTGGTTGTGTGTGGTGGTGATGATGGTGATGATGGCGGTAGTGGTAGTGGTGTAGTACTGGTGGTTATGCTTGTGGTGGTGGTGATGGTGGTGGTGGTGATGGTGTTGGTGATGGTGATGGTGATGGTGGTGGTGGTGATGGTGGTGGTGGTGGTGGTGGTGGTGATGGTGGTGGTGGTGGTGGTGATGGTGGTGGTGGTGGTGGTGGTGGTGGTGGTGGTGGTGGTGGTGATGGTGGTGGTGGTGGTGGTGGTGGTGATGGTGGTGGTGGTGGTGATGGTGGTGGTGGTGGTGGTGGTGGTGGTGGTGGTGGTGGTGGTGGTGGTGGTGGTGGTGGTGATGGTGGTGGTGGTGATGGTGTTGGTGATGGTGATGGTAATGGTGATGGTGGTGGTGCTGATGGTATTGGTGGTGCTAACTTGTGTCACAACATGTATTCTCCCTACTGACTTTTTTTTTACACATAGATCAATCACATCTGTCCATATTTTATTAATCAGACACCACATCATCTGGCATTTATAAAATATCACAAATTACACAACTACATTTGCACCTTTCAGTAAGGCTGTACATAGTACAAATATCGCCTGCTTCAAAACATTATTATCCCTATCATATTACATCTTCTATGCTTCCTTATAGAATCACAACAGACCAGCTCTGATATAGTACACAGTAATCACATAAACCCAGCGTGAATCACGGTGATCACACGCTAGTGGCAGCCGAATAAAAACGCATAAAGACCTCTTTCTCACATTCCAAATGGTTCTCCGACGTGGTAACGTCAATAGACATGAAATACCAGAGGATGTACCGAGATACCAATCACATCTGCAAGAGATTTGGGTGCTATAAATAGCTGTGAGAGTGTATCATTCTGTGTCTGGGTGGATGTATCTCCAGATGATATCAGGCACCGCTGCTGACATATCATGTTGGTTCTAGTCTCTCTAAGTGCACCAAGCACAGAGCTATGTGGATGGTGCAATATCACATGGGTAGACTATTCGACTTAGTCACAATGTGCCTGCTGCCATTAGAAGCCTCACCAAGCTTGTTTACTTCTCATTTACAGTGTATTGGACAATTTACAGGAATTAAAAAAGTTTCAACTGGGTTGCCAAGTGATAGGATTACGACAAAAATGGTAGATGTTTTTTTAGAATGACACAGAAAGCAAAGGCACACCAACTTGCTAATGATGTAAACACATCTGCTTTTACACATTATTACCTGACAATACAATCAATTTAGCTGTATATTCAATATAGCAAATTGTTTTTGAATAAAACGTTTATTCATTCAAGTATTTTCTATGTATAGAAAATTTGTATAATCCATCTGGATAGTTATTATCACGATTTGTAATTATGAATAACTATTAAAATTGCAGACACGTTTAATCTGGTTTCTAAAAAACTTACACAGGGATAGTCATACCTATTTTAACTTACACGATTAACCAATGATTGAAACAGTACCAAAGTGTAGTGTAATATACAAAGAACGGAAGAGGACCAATGAATGGGACCTTCTGAAAGAGACCATACATCAGCCAACTATCTACGCTTGAGAACACACCCCTGTTAGAGCCACCTCAGGGCTGCTTCTAAACCACTTCCATGTATCTAGGCTACCAATACATCACGACAGTGAAAGCATTTCCGACCCCTGCCTCACTTCACCATTTGACCTCTGACCCTCCCATGATGCACCTGTCATCCCACTGTCTCTCTCCCTGGGGTAGACCTCTCCATCACCAGTTTATGAGCATGCAAGCTTTGGGCAAGAAGTCACCATGGTAACGGGCTACAGATTTATCACAGAAAGACTGACACATCAAAAAGTGTTCCTGGCATATTTTCACAGTCGTCTTATTTGTCTGTAGAATTGAAACATCTGGTGATTAAAATGCAGTGCAATTAGATGTATTCAATTTATTTAAAGGTGCCTTCTTTCAACATGCAACAGTGATGTCGATGATGGTTTAATTTAATAAATCATGATTAATGATAGCTTTTCCTGATGAGCCTGCTGCCCTGGGGAATCTGTCCACATACAAGCACAATGTGTCAAGGGAGTATTAAGCCATCCAACAATTGGTGCAATAAACCTGGGTAGGCCTAGCCACAGTTGGGTTCACATTCTATAGACTAGACTCCCTGGACTGAGGTGGACTGGGTGGTGTTAGCCAGGCTCCACACCGTCCTGTGACAACCAGCAACCACTGGCCAATGAAGAGACATACGTCTAACTTCCTTAAAACATACATAGGTATTGATCTCATCAGAAATTCCCATTTTTCTATATAGACAATAGAATACCTTGTGAAATTGTGAGGTGTCTGTGGTTTCAAAATCAATGGCATGTGATCTGGTTCCAATCATGATGATCTCTCCCCATTGTTAGACAGCCAGCCTCAAACAGAGGTCACGGGTTCAAGTGACTCTCCTGTATTGGAGGATGGCAACTTCTGGCTGATACTTATTAATGCAGAATAATTTATTTTATTTTAAAATACTGACTATTTATACTGTCACCAGAAAGCCTACTTACAGAGTAACAGCACCCAGAAAGTAAAACAAAAAGTGTGCAGATTATATCATGCCATTCCAACATTTATTTTACTAGCACATTATACCCTGCTCCAACAGAACTGTTCACTGAAACATGCATGAAGCATTCAGCCATGTGATCATAACTGCACAAACATTTGTTCTTATAATCCCTGGAATCTCATCACGGTATATGGCTGGGTATATTTATACAGCTGAGTGAACTGAGGCAATGTGGCATTAACAAAACTGCCCAAAAGTTTAAATGACTACAGGTTGACTGAGACCTTAGCTATCGACTACAGAGATACTGCGTATTATTTGCAACAAGTGGGGAATCTTGATCCCTGAAGTGTTAGAATCTCAGGTTAGGCTTCACTGAGTGGATGTGAATTATTCTCCTGTTGAGAAGTGAAGATCTTTACGTGTCTCACACCTGCACATCCTTGACCAGACACTGGACACTTGACCAAATAGCTGGACACAAGCCAGGAAGACACGGAGGATGTAAACACTACTACTGCTATGAGTAAAATGTGTGGATGAGACAAGGAGCAACAGCTTAACATGCATACATAAATACAGAGGCACATAGACATAGAACAATACAGGAGTACATGGACGGACAGACGGGCGGGCGGGCGGGCGGGCGGGCGGGCGGGCGGGCGGGCGGGCGGGCGGGCGGGCGGGCGGACGGACGGACGGACGGACGGACGGACGGACGGACGGACGGACGGACGGACGGACGGACGGACGGACGGACGGACGGACGGACGGACGGACGGACGGACGGACGGACGGACGGACGGACGGACGGACGGACGGACGGACGGACGGACGGACGGACGGACGGACGGACGGACGGACGGACGGACGGACGGACGGACGGACGGACGGACGGACGGACGGACGGACGGACGGACGGACGGACGGACGGACGGACGGACGGACGGACGGACGGACGGACGGACGGACGGACGGACGGACGGACGGACGGACGGACGGACGGACGGACGGACGGACGGACGGACGGACGGACAGTTTCCATAACATAAATCTACTAACTATCATTGACGAGCAATTAAAATTACAAAAATTATTATATTCCACATGGCTGTACAAACCTGAACAACCCTCCATGTTCTAATGTATCACTGTTTTTCATAATTATATATTAAAACTAGAGGAATAACAATAAAAAGGTCCTTGACAGTGATAGATGTCAATCACTGACTGCTCCCTCATCATGAGAACATATTTCCTGACTGACTTCCCTGAATACAGACACATGAGATCTATAATTACGGGGTGACTCATTGCTCCTGTTTATGACCCAATGTCCCCTCACAGCTGCCTGCTGACACTGCAGGGATATCTTCAAGGCAGGATGCCTTTTATTAGATGTAAAACATAAAAGGCTGCTTTGGGTTTCAGACCCTCAAGTATAATGTACAGTCTAACAGCACTGAGCAGCTGATTCTGACAGATATTGGAAACCCCGTCACTGAGACTGAGTCAGTGAGTAATGATATCGTGAGAAAATATTACAATATCACAAGAAGGTAATCAAGGGATGGTGATATCAAGATATCAAGACAGGGGTGATGATATCACGAAATATTACTTCAGATATTGTGGCTAATTCAACATTCCCTGAATATTTTATCGGAAGAGATCACATATTCAGTAACTAGTTTATGTACCCGATTATGTATATTTGGCAGTTAGCTGACCAGGGCTTGTTTATCTGAAATAACTACTAGTATTTTGGAGGAGGTGGAGGAGATGGAGGAGGTGGAGGAGATGGAGGATGTGGAGGAGGCGGAGGAGATGGAGGAGATAGAGGAGATGGAGGAGGTGGAGGAGATGGAGGAGGTGGAGGAGATAGAGGATGTGGAGGAGGTGGAGGAGATGGAGGAGGTGGAGGAGATAGAGGATGTGGAGGAGGCGGAGGAGATGGAGGATGTGGAGGAGGCGGAGGAGATGGAGGAGATAGAGGATGTGGAGGAGGCGGAGGAGATGGAGGAGATAGAGGAGATGGAGGAGGTGGAGGAGATAGAGGAGATAGAGGAGGTGGAGGAGATGGAGGAGGCGGAGGAGATGGAGGAGGTGGAGGAGATGGAGGAGATTGAGGAGATGGAGGAGGTGGAGGAGATAGAGGAGGTGGAGGAGATGGAGGAGGTGGAGGAGATGGAGGAGGTGGAGGAGATGGAGGAGGTGGAGGAGATGGAGGAGGTGGAGGAGGTGGAGGAGGTGGAGGAGGTGGAGGAGGTAGAGGAGATGGAGGAGGTGGAGGAGATGGAGGAGGTGGAGGAGATAGAGGAGATAGAGGAGATGGAGGAGATAGAGGAGATGGAGGAGATGGACAAGGTGGAGGAGGTAGAGGAGATGGAGGAGGTGGAGGAGGTGGAGGAGATAGAGGAGATGGAGGACATGGAGGAGGTGGAGGAGATGGAGGAGATGGAGGAGATAGAGGAGATAGAGGAGATGGAGGAGATAGAGGAGATGGAGGAGGTGGAGGAGGTGGAGGAGATGGAGGAGATGGAGGACATGGAGGAGGTGGAGGAGATGGAGGAGATGGAGGAGGTGGAGGAGATGGAGGAGGTGGAGGAGATGGAGGAGGTGGAGGAGATGGAGGAGGTGGAGGAGATGGAGGAGATGGAGGAGGTGGAGGAGATGGAGGAGGTGGAGGAGGTAGAGGAGATGGAGGAGGTGGAGGAGATGGAGGAGGTGGAGGAGATGGAGGAGGTGGAGGAGATGGAGGAGATGGAGGAGATGGAGGAGATGGAGGAAGTGGAGGAGATGGAGGAGGTGGAGGAGATGGAGGAGATGGAGGAGATGGAGGAGTTGGAGGAGGTGGAGGAGATGGAGGAGGTGGAGGAGATGGAGGAGATGGAGGAGGTGGAGGAGATGGAGGAGGTGGAGGAGATAGAGGAGATAGAGGAGATGGAGGAGGTGGAGGAGATGGAGGAGATGGAGGAGGTGGAGGAGATGGAGGAGATGGAGGAGATGGAGGAGGTGGAGGAGATGGAGGAGGTGGAGGAGATGGAGGAGATGGAGGAGGTGGAGGAGATGGAGGAGATGGAGGAGATGGAGGAGATGGAGGAGATGGAGGAGATGGAGGAGATGGAGGAGATGGAGGAGATGGAGGAGATGGAGGAGGTGGAGGAGATGGAGGAGATGGAGGAGGTGGAGGAGGTGGAGGAGGTGGACAGTCAATGGAGAGGACAGTACAAGTAAAGTGAGGAACAAGAATAAGAAACTGAAATGGATGATCAGGATTAAAGCCAAACTCATCCCTCATACACAGGGAAAGAAAAGAAGAGCAATTACATAATAATACTAAAACTGAAGAAAACCCAAGTAATTCACAAAATAATCATCAAACTAAGAGGGTTTTGTTTCCACCCTACCTCCCTGCCTTCCACTTGCCCAAATCCTGGGCCTTTACTGGATTCCTCACAGAAGGGGCTATGACTCAACATGACTCCTAAGTCCCATATCAAAGGTGTTGATTGTTGCCCTGGGGTTCTGTACAGCTCCTGGGCAGACAAACAAACCACAGCTGGGAACCTCAACTCATGTGTCCCTTTCCCACAAACAAGGCAGGGAAATGCACCATTCCCTTGGCACTTAACCTTCACTGGCACACGGCACTGCTGGTGGCTAATAAAACAAAAAAGCAATAATATTATTAAGAGCAAAACATCTCCCACCAGTTGTAGCAGCTGTAGCTTTAACTGTAGCTGTAGATGTAGCTGTAGTCAGCAACCCTGGATTTTGCTACACTAGCATAAATTATTCACTGTATATCCTCAGCAAACAAAACTGAAAGATGCAAACCAGAATTACAAATGGATAAAATTCAACTTTCTTTCATATATATATATATATATATTACCAGTCAAGGTCAAGAGCAAATACTGATAATTGTTTCATTTCATTAGAATCAGGTGGCAACTGCAGCAATGTTTAATTTACAGAGAGCACTATTTCACGTGACAAAGGTGACCTCGGCAGCCGAGTCGTCAGGCAGCAATGTGGCTATCTTGTTCAGGTGGTCATTTATGCAGAGAAATTCAAATGAGATCCGTGTCACTATGGCAACGTGACAATATGCATGAAAGGCTTGCGTGAAAAAAGAAATGGCTTGAAATGTAGTGAATTTACAGTGACGGGGACATCAGGTGAAATCCAAACATATTATGATTTGCATCATGTTAGCACTTACTGTTTTGTCGCGTGACTATAACATTTCAAGTTCTATGGTGTGAAACCACGTCTTAAACAAATCAGTTCTGTGCAAAGCAAATGAGATGACATTATTTCTAAACACGCCATCTGCTCTCTATAAATGTACACATGTCTAGACCTACATTATGTTACACACGACTGTGACCAGTGTGTGAGATCCATATTTGCTCCACTCATAATTACATAGGTTTGATCCAAAACAAAATATTTTCACAATATTCCAAGTGCATATTACATACTATCATAATCTTTAATTTGACACCATAATTTAACTACAATCTTCTAAATTTATTTTTCCTTCCATCTTTCTATCATTTATTTCCATATTTGAATTACAACAAATGTATTGCAAATCCTACCAACACCAACACTTAAATTCACATCCATCTCTTGTTACAACAATAATTCACACCCGTCTCATTTCCCCCTTCCAAACTTGTAAAATAAAACCCCAATCTCCCCACCCAGTATCTGGTGACAGACCGTAACTTTCTCCTAGCCACTATTAACCCAGATAGAAACATCTCTGTTTGATTATGACACATGGCCACTGTGACTGTCACAGTGCCAGGCAATTGTCATCAGCCACCTGCGTTATCTCCGTCATCATCCAATTGGGGATGGGAACACAATAAACTAGCATCATCTATCATGTGCTTCTGAATATCCAGGACATCCAGCATACACAACACACACAGTGATTTCCAATTACCAGACGCTTCAGTCTAACTGTGCCTTGCCATCAAGGGCTCCCGATGTTTGCGCAACTGTTGTATCACCCACTGTGACAGTGGCGCTGCATAATGAATGCTCCCTCTCCTCTGTAGATACATCATGGCAGAAACCAGGGATGTAGGCACAAAAACACAAGCGTATCATCTTTCAATTACCTCTGAATGAAAGGCTGTTTAGTTAGACACATGACAAATCCCGCTGTACTGGCCAGCCATGTACATCTCCAGAGCCACTGAAGAATACCACATGTCTATGTTCCGGGTACCTAACAAAAGATAGCTGTACAAAGGCTGTAATGCAGCCAAAACAAAACAGGGTCTGGATAGAATCCAACCTGAACAGATTTTGCCACACCCTTTGATAATGGCCTACTTGCTCAATGCTTTATATAACAATTTACAAACAAACGTCAGTTTTCTTTCCTCTTTGTTCAGGCCTAGCCAACTGCTACAGTAAATAATTACTTCAGAACCAGAATTTGATCAAAATCAATGGTGGTGAATGAACTTCACAAAATATAAATTGTATAGATGTATTTTTAGCATGACAATTTGTTTCCAAACAAGTGTCATTGTGTTGTTTGTTTGTTGTGTGAATTTTAAAGGCAAAATTCAAATATTTCACAACACAAGAGCTTCTTTCATAAATGGAATATTGATTTTGTACTTGTGCATGTTATCTTGATGCACAGTGACAACTGACAACAGACTTAGTGCCTAACCAACCATTTATAACACGACACACACACACACACACACACACACACACACACACACACACACACATGCACACCTAAATAAATGGAAAAAATAAATGGAAATGATCAAATATAATTGGAATGGAAGAGTTTTTCAAGGAACTAATAAATAAATTTACAGAAACTGCAATTTGACTTCATTAGAAAGCACTGAACATAAGTTGTGCTTGAACTCATTTAAATAATTGCCACCAAACTTAATGTAGCCATGGTCATTTGTTTAATCGTGCTGACATGGCAGTCTACATCTGCTAGCTAATGGTTCATGCAACAAATGTTAATCTACAAAATTGTCAAGACTGTTAAAGTAAAACATCTGTATTTATCATTGCAATATGCTCTTGCCTGAATCATATAACCAAACAAATTTCATGATGCTTTTGCCTGCATCATAAATTTTATTCTGACCAAACAAATTTGCTGCTGATATTCATTATTCACCATTCAATTTAGGGCCCAAATTTCAAAAGAATTCAACTGAATCTTGTTCAGTTTGTAAACTGATCAAGGAAGTTGTACAAGTAATCTGTCACACATTCAGCCAGACTAATGAAAAGCAATAAACGATGTAAGCAATACTTGCCCGCATGTGCGATATGAAATTTGAGCTGTAAATTATTGCGCAAGTAGCTAGTGAAATATGGCAATCCGCACACAAATGCCTGGCGTAAGTTTTTTTCTTTTTTCTGGCAGCTGCTGCTGTTGACAAGTTATATGGGCCCATAATTCACCTACTAATTCACACATAAAATTCAGATGTCACAGTCTAGTTACACATGATACGTACCTTTACAGATCTTCTGAAAGGTGATCCATAATGTATATTTTACACCTGTTTGATATATTTATGAATGTTTATAGTATGACAGCATGCTAAGTAGCCTACTTTGGGGAAGAGTATTTTGCCATTCTGTCATATTTCCCAAATATTCTTTTTCATATGATCTTCTTATAATACTTTTAAAGTGTTATGTGGCTATGTTTATTTTTTATAAAGAAAAAAACTGTTTCAAAATGCATAGCATTTCATTAGCCTTCCATTTTTCAAAAAAATATTTAAATCTGAATCCACGCTTTGAAGAATGTCTCCAAAGAACACATGTCTACATTTACTGGGTAAAACATTGCAAGGAAATGCATAAAAGTGCACACACGAGACATCCATTTTTCCATTAATCTCATTCTATTTAATCCCGTATGTTGACACATAGCTCCCACATGGTTATGATTTCTATAAAAAGTGGTGGCAGTATGCATAAAATCTCTCACTCAAAACCTAAATCTTTAAATAATTTACATTTTTCGGCATCACTCCATACAGCATGACATCTGTGGGCATCCAGTAAAATTTATTTTATGAATTTATAAAAAGTAACTGCTACAGAATAGATAAAAATAACACACACATGACTTGTGTTATTTAAATGTTTAATGTATCAAGCAACTTGATCTCAAGGGTTAGTAAACCACATCTTTTTATGCCAATTTTATAACAAATATCTTTGTTCTGAGATCAATCAGGTCCCTCCCTTCTGTGGACTCGTGATTAGATCACAAGGCAGATGTGGCGAGAGTCACCACAAGGTACATCAATTATTCATCAAGGTCATGTTTTAGCATTTCATCATGGAATGACATATTGTACTGTATATTGTACTGTGCTGTGCTGTGCGGTGCGGTGCGGTGCGGTGCGGTGCGGTGCGGTGCGGTGCGGTGCGGTGCTGTGCTGTGCTGTGCTGTGCTGTGCTGTGCTGTGCTGTGCTGTGCTGTGCTGTGCTGTGCTGTGCTGTGCTGTGCTGTGCTGTGCTGTGCTGTGCTGTACTAAATTGTACTGTACTGTACTGTACTGTACCGTACCGCACCGCACCGCACCGCACCGCACCGCACCGCACTGCACTGCACTGCACTGCACTACATAACATTGCATTGCATTGTGTAAGTGTATTGTATTGTATGGTATTGCATTTGATTTATTCATATTACAACACATCTACTGGACCCAGAAACAGAACTGATAACTGAAACAGCCATGTTCATTTACACTGACTGAGCTCTACATAATCTAAAGCTGTCGACCTCCTAAGATGCACCATTTATATCGAGGCACAGAGGGAATCTTCTCACTCCTTGTGTCAGACACCTCTACACCCAGGGCCAAGTGGTTCCTTTGATTCACTGTTACTTGGCATTAATTTTTTGCAGCTTGAACAATGGACTGTATAATTAAACATAATGTATTTTATGTCATATCTCAACATCAAAAACACGTTCTCCAAAAGAATGTTATACCCTACCTTTCTACAAAATATGCTTAATGTCAAAATGTCACTTTGACGACATCTACCAAATGGCTCTAAATGGTGATTAAATGGGTGCAGTTATCATTAGAGTGACATTATTAAGGTATTAGGAAGACTGATGTTAAATATTAATATGGTTAATTTAATACAGTGATACAATCATGCATCTATGCATGCCACGTGAATTGATGTAAGGCTTAGTGAATTATTGGCCATTACGACTCACTCAAGAGATGCGGTAACTGCATTGTAAATTAACTAATGATATATGTTTATTTGCTAGGATGAGCCCGGATCTCCATCTTATGCCTAACTTTTAATATATATTAATAAGAAGGCAGCTGGTGGATTCTTGTGCACTCAAATCATTTACTGGACTACTGGAATTCCAGCACATTTCAAACCTGTTAAGAATCACATTATTCCAGAAATGTTTGTTACTGTACAGGATGACCAACAGAAGTTGTTTTATGCAAAATTAAGTACATAATTTATATTCACACAAACTAACTTAACTAATATAGTAAACATGTTTACATGCCTATAAAGGGAGGATATAGCAGGCTGAGAGAGTTCTTGTCCACTTGAATCTCTTACTGGCCTGTGAAATATTCACATTTAAAGGAATGTCATCAAGAGTTAAATTCCAGAACATGTCAAACCCGCTACGAATCACATCATGCCAAAACATTCGTGTTACTGTACATGATGACAAACAGAAGGCAATTTTGTACAAAATGAAATATGATTCTTATAATGCATTCACACAAAATAACCTAATTAATATAATAAATATATTAATTATATTAATTATATTAATTAAAGAAATAACGGGTTGCCTCCAGTTGCCTGGACGGTCCACATTCCTGTCCACTGTCATTGACTGTCCACAGTTGATGCAGTGACGCAGGTAGTGACACAGCCAGTGACAAAGTCAACGATGCAGCCAGTGACATAGCCAAAGACACTGCCAGTGGCACAGTCAATGACACAGCCACTGACACAGCCATTGACAAAGTCAGTGACACAGAAAGTGACACAGCTAGTGATAAATTCAATGACACAGCCAGTGACAAAGTCAGTGATGCAGAAAGTGACACAGCTAGTGATAAAGTCAATGATGCAGCCAGTGACACAGCCAGTGACACAGTCAATGACATAGCCAATGACACACCCAGTGACACATCACATACGAACAGGTCTGAAATGAACATAATTCAATGCAAATTATGTAGTGGAAAGCAAATTATTATATTATTTCCAAGACCAATTGTTCTTTAAATAATAAATACTGTAAATGTCTACCTGTAAATCACATCACATAAATCATGTCGCAGTGTGACTTCGATTTATGCTGTATTCATAACAATTACGTATGCCTGATCAAAAACCCAAATATTTTTTACAACATATGAAATGTTACCACGTTTTGACAACTTTAATCAGGCATATGTAATTATTACGAATACACACACACAAACACACACATAGTGATACACACACACATAATTATATATACATATTGGCATACCACTACAGTAACATTAAGTTTCTTACATATTTTACACACAAAACAAGAAGGTGCTAGTGTGATTTGGTAAGATTCTTGGATGCTGATTAATTTAAAAAGCACCTGTAAAAATCGATACTGTCTGTGGGACAGCCTCTCACAGTTGCCTGCTGCTGACAATGGCTTTGAGTAGGTCAGACGGCCTGACAAACTACACAGGACACAGCAGCGCCTTGGGGACAGGACAGCCTTGTGGTGACAAGATTACATGTCACAGAAACAGCGGCACCAGATGCCCACAGAGGAGACAGCTTTGTCACACAGAACGCACCAACAATCACTTATAGATTGTCCTATGAACAGTTCATTCCTAGGGAAGTGTCATTGCGTGTCACAGCTGTGGATGAAGTGTTGATGGCACTGTACATTTCAAAAGATGGTAATTTGCGAATTTTGAAGAAATCTGCTCTTTCTGAAGATACTGTTATACAATTTGTATTCTTTTAACGCACACGACACAGACGTCATGTGTATTTACAGCAGTAGTCGTACGCCTGTGTATGATTTTAACTAAACTTGTTCAGCATATCACAGATATGAGAGCAACGAGTATAAAGTAGATTCAAAATCTTCTCAGGTTTGTTTTTTAGAAATGCTCCAAATATTACTATGGCAACCAAAGGGAAACTGTCTTCCTCTTCTTCCTATTATACAAACACAATTATTTGTTGATCGTTTTTGTCATACAGATTTTTTTGAACGAGTTGTCTGTCCACTGGGAGTGATTCTACAATACGGTTTCTCCATTCCCTCTGTGGAACCTCTGCCACCCAACTTACATCCCTGGCAATGACACAGACAGGAGGAACCGGTGCTTTAAATAGCTCTTCTTAACACACAGGCAACTTAGGGTAACTGAAAATGCCCAAGTATTAACTTAGCAACTGAACCAGCACTAAACCCCCACCTGTTATGGGTCCCATAAATCGACTGTGCTTTCTGGCCAGTAAGACCTGCTGCTAACTTGATTAGAACACAATGACAACTGTAACATACAACCCAAAATGTAGCTGCATTACCACAACCAACGAATAGGACAGGGGATGGACTGACAGGAGACATGGCCTGTTCCTGTTCCTCAATAGTTATCTTAGTATTAAGTACAATAAATAAATAAATGCGATGACACGAGGGGTGGGAATTTAATACACTAACTGGGCGTGATGCTAAATAAATAAAGTTTTACACAGACAAGTTTAATATCAATGACCATGAATCGTGACAGGGTGAATTCACCTGGCTAAGGAGGGAGTCTCCCTACAGGGGTGAGTGGTTTGAAACATGCGAACCTAAACAGAGTTGTCACAGGGTAATGTGGACAGAGTGAAACCTACTGTCAACACGTGTCATTGTGTCTTTTCATCCAACGAAGATACATTCATTCAATCAAGTCTTAGATCTATCAACAGGTCTCCCCCATTGTGTCTCTGTCCACCCTGCTGTCAACCACTTGTCTCTGTGGGGTCTCTACCCAATCACAGTCTCAGTCTGCCCTTGTCAGTCTCCACCCAGCCACCAGATGACACTGTGTGATGGATGAGTCTTTTTAGCCGTGTCTATCTCCAAGTACCAGGTACACAGCAGCCTGGGAGACAAGGATATGTCTAACTTTATTTTTATTTTGTAACTAATCGCGCATTTTGTCGGTATAAATAGCACGTGTCTATCATGTAATCAATCATCTGTGCTAGACATGTCACGGTTTTTGTTAAATCCATATTTCTGATGTGAAATTCTACATAAATGCTGTGTGATTCTGTAGAAGAGTTCCATTGGCTGGTCAGCGACTCAGCGTACTGCATTCCAAACACACAGCGACACTTGATAGGAATTAGGTGGGGTAGCATTCTTATCCCGCCCAATTCCTACTGTGTGTCACCACATATCATAGCTTCAGGAACATACTGGCGTCAAACGAAATACAAATACATCAAACATAATCAATAGATCCCACTGCAAATCTACTTGGTAAGACCCAAAAGAAGATTATGTACTTCATTGTATGTTTTTATTTTGAAACAAAACCATATAATTTGGGATTCACTGCACATGCACATGTCCCAGAAATTCCAGGATAAAACAATATTATACTGCATCTTAACATCAACATTGCTAAAGCAATACAAAATGTAATTCCTGTAGTTTACAACCAATGGAATGTCAGCTTCACGGGGCATTCATCCCACTTGTCTATGCCAAACTCGAACAAAAATTGTCCCACGGTTTTCAATAAACAACCACAGAAAAAGACAAAAGAAGATAAAAACATGCAACAACACGTACTGAGTCGTAAACCAATATCTTTACCAAAAAGAAACATTTTAAAGCTAATGATAGGTTATAATGCCAGTATAAGTTTCAGTCACACCACACACTAAACTACCAGATCTCTTCTCAAACATTATACTGGCTCGCACCAGACATGGGGTCAAATATATTTGTATTTGAAAGTATTTAAATACTTGTTTTAAAGTATTTGTATTTGACATTTAGGAATTGAAAGTATTTGTATTTGTATTTGTATTTAAATACTTTCCTAAAGTATTTGATATTTCAAATACTTTTCAAATACTTTTTCAAATACTTTTTTAAATGTGTATACTAATTGCAATTTTAAATAGTTCTTGATTGAATTATTAAAACTCAAGTAACTGTACTGTGTCTTGTGGCAATTTACTCAGGAATTACGGCCTAGCCTAGTAAAGGCAATTAAGCCATCATATGAGCAGTCATTGAGGCAGTGGACCTTTGAAACCACTGCATAAGATGGCTTGTTACAAGAAGCCACTGCCTCACTTGTCAGTTGTCACTGTGATGTAGTTAGCAACAACAAGACTCCCTTGCACTGTCTTATCAGTGTTTTCATGGTCCAGTTAATTAAACTGAACTGCCTGGTGAACTGCACTGAAAATGAAAAGTATTTGAAAAAGTATTTGAAATACTTTTCAAAAGTATTTGTATTTAAATACATTTGCATTTAAAAGTATTTGTATTTGTATTTGAATCCCTCAAAAGTATTTGTATTTAAATACATTTCAATGTATTTGACCCCATGTCTAGCTCGCACTGAGTGGTAGAAATGTCAGAAATATCAGACTTCCACATAATCAAGTGCCAATGATTCTAATGCTACATGCAGTGCCATCTAGTGATAAGATTACACTGTTGTTACAAATCAGATGTTAGTGTTAGTACATATGGGCAAAAATCCCATTTGTTTTACTCTGTTTTCGTGCAAATATCTGCGATTGTTCCGAAAGTATTTTGACAGAAATATGACTGCTGCACCTGACCAGTTACAAAGTTACAACCGGCTAAACAGTGCAGTGAAATATGTGTCATTTAAAAGACACTTGCTACTGCTTTAATAACACATAAATATGATGCTGTTTGTTTTCTCTATGACTTTGTACTCCGTAGAAAGTTTGGGGCACATTAGCTGGAGAATGCGTTGGTGCATTCAGGTGCACTTAAAGGGGCTGGGTGGCATGTCCAATTGCCTCATTTATTTATTTATAAGTAATGGTTGGGATACAATGTACAACTGTATATTTAGTGAAGTTTGTGAACTATGTATGTTTACCAGCTCATGTATTGCGGAAAACACAGCACGTTGCGTATTCTCAATTTCTTTATTCTCAATTTCTTTATTCTCAATTTCTTTTGTTCTTTGGCTCAGTTCTTTTGTCAGTAAAATATGTCAAACTGTTTTAATTGGTTTATTTATTTATGCCGTGCAGTGGCATAGTGGATGGAGAAATTGCCTCTTGATTTAAACAACATGAAGCCCAATGGACAGTCTGTGCAAATATTGCAAAAGAGAAATAATTAGCAGCCAGACGACTTTGCAGCATCTGGCTGTCATAACAGTGTCAGAACTAGCTGAGTGGTAAGTTTTGGTGTAATGCGGAATGACAGAACTAAGTCACATGATTTGTGGTCGACCAAGTCACCGTATTTTCAGAGGAACCCGGTTTGATATGCGTCTAATCTATCACGCCATAAAAACAATTAGCATGCCAACAATCCTGACATCAAAAATTGCATGAATAGGTTATGTGAGTCATGTGCTAGTCCAACCTGAAAAAGAGGAATCGGCTACCATTAATTGCCTTAGATGGAAAAAAGGATTCAGGTGTCATCACTCATCAGTACATTATGTCTGGTCTGTAGTGTTGTATTGTAATTGAATTGTCACCAACTTGCTACTGTTTACAGTCAAGTTATAAAACTGGTTTATCGAATGAATATCTTTCTTAGATTTACCATATACAATGTTCTTCTTTGTCAGCAAACCTTAACTAATAAAAATGTGACTAACTGAAATTAATACTAAGTTATTTGTTTTGCAAATGACCAAATGAGACTGAAAAATGAGCTCATCAGCTGTGATGTAATATATCTTACTGTCAAAAATTCCAGAACATTTATAATTCCTGTGTTTTGTATAATTGTCATGCAACTCACTTTTTATGGATTCAACCATTAGCCAGGGCTTCATGAAATAAAGATTATGTGATGAGATATGCATCTAAACAATCTACACATACAAACTTTGCTGATATTGACCATTAGTGCATATATTATTCACCTGTTTTCCAACAGATTTTCCAAGAAATATAACAGGTTAACACGTGTACAATCCATCAGACAGTCTAATATTTATGTGAGTAAACTGATATACAGAAGCGCACTAAATTCAAAATCTTCCACTGTGAACTTAATGTTTTATGTTTTAGTCAGAATCTCCGGGCAAACAAGCAAGTGAACTGTCCCAACTATTTGTTGTACCAAGGCCTGTTAGTTTTTAGGCCTACTGGAATGGTATGGAACGTGAACCCGGCTTATCGGGCATGCTTATTAAAAACACACTCAACCATAGGTCTCCACACCTCTGTGAAATCTTACATGAAATATTAATCTAGGCGAGAGAAAGGTTCTATGTGAGGTAAACAAGTACATTTACAACCCTACTGTTAAAACAGCATCCATCACGTTACACCGACAATGTTTTCACTTGCTACAGGTATTTCATGTTTCTACGGGGTCTGAAAATAGTTTGTAATAATAATAAAAAATGAGTGCCAAAATGCCCAGAGTACTCATAATACTATAGGCAAACTATAGTGCCAAATGGTACATATTAACTATCTTACAATTTGCCACAGAGACAAATCTGACATTATTAATTAAACACATTCATTATTGTATAATAATTTGTGAATGAAGTGTTAACGAGATCAGAATGTTTTGCATAAAATATCATACTTAGTGGTGACCAAAGATTCTGACGACTCTATCTTGAAGAAAAGAATTGTTGTGCAATGAGAGAAGAGACAGTGCTGGGTTTGACTGCTGCGACACACACAAGGGAACCCAATCTCTGGCAAAATGTCAATTGAAGCAGACAGGAAAAAAGAATGTGGACGACAGTAATACGTCCCTACTGGCCACTGGTCAGACATCACTGACTGCTTCTGATCCAATCTCAGTTCACCATCATGCACAGTAACCTCAGACCATCTTCTAGTTCTAAGGATTAAATATTACAAAGAGATTCAAGGTAGAGGTGTTGGATTCAGAAATGTTCAACGGCGAATAATTTTGTCTACAAAATACATGGTCCTTATTTAGTGACAATTAATTATTTACATAATGTTCTCAATACATACTGTATTAGAATAAATATCTTGACGCCAATTAAATTGTGTTTAATAAGTTTGAAATTTTCGCTTGGTCATTTTCAAAGTTTTACTCAAATTTAAACACAAAACATTCTGTCTGTGAACAGTCAGTGATTGACAATGCTACAGTGACAGAGGCACCCAGATGCTCTACAGTACATAAATTACATTCTAATATTATCAAAATGTATATCAATGACATTTTAAAATAAAATTTGACCATTATCTTTTTATGAAAAGTTTAAAAAAGGGCAGACAAACTGGAGTTTGTTAAAACCAATGTTGGCCAGCAAACTATTGGAATAGAAAATAATGTTTATATTTCAGGCCTATGGTGTGATTTTATGATAACTCTGTGTGTATTGTGTATCGTTAATTGCCTCATTTTGCACACTGGCAGCTCAGACCAATTAGTAGGTGTTCATTTCAGAAACACTGGGTCAAATTTCATGTTAAGAGTTCAGACACTTGGCCTAGGCATATCAGATCACTTCCATCTAGCAACAAAATAAACAGGTTGGTGAAAAAATTATCAAGTGAATACGTGTGATTTTTTGGCAGCCGGACAGACCCAAAGCTGGTGCAAAACATTCATATTTGTGAGGTCCATGATATTTAGGTTTATGCCTATAAACCTGATATATGTACCATTTAAATGTGCTGTCTTACATAATGTGATTACATTCAGAGCAAAAGTATACTACCATACACACTGATAAACTTGTCAGACAAATTATCTTGTCTAGCTAATTTCAAATTGCAATGTCTTTCAAATCTGGTTGAAAGTCTATTCATAAAGACCTGTCTCACTGTTGTTATGCAATGCCAAAGACCAAAAAGCACTCAGCTGAACCAGAGATGGGGTAATGAGTACTTCCTTTTGGTGACCCAAACGTTTGGGGCATACCTCCTAATCAAAGGGTTCATCGGTTCAGTCTAGCACGGTGGTCTATCCCATAGTTCCATAACAAGCAACAACCTGCTGTAGGGAACAGGAACTATTCCTTAGATGGGAAACTAAATCACCTCAGACTTACCACAGTGCACAGTACAGAATTGCATTCGTTTTATTTTTGGATCGAGTTGTTTTTTGCATAGGTCATTGTTTTTTTTATTAAAAAGGAAAATATTTGCTTACAGCACATGATATAATATATCATCTAACAATAAACTGTAGCAATATAATTTTGTTTCACAACTATTTTAACAATTGGCAATCGTAATTATTTATTCATATATTTAATTTTATTTATTTATTATCGTAACTAATGTATTGTTATTATGTTAATAAGTTGCACATATTAATTTATTTCCTTTTTTATATTTAAAAACAATTTAGTTGATTTTATTTAGTAATGACTCTCTTCGGATATTAGTATTTTTATATTTATGATTTCATTAAATATTACTGATTTATATACCATTGTAAAGTGCCCCAGAAAAAATAATATAAACAAATTATTATTAGTTATTATTTTGATGCTATAGGCTAGGGTGTATGTAGATGTTTTGTGACGTTTTCTTTTCAGCCTTTTCTTTTTGTAAGTCCATACCATAGCCTGATAGTTGGTGACATCCATCTGGAATGCCATGGGCTGATTAATGACAGAGAAAAATGTTGTATAAGGGGAGTATCCTTCCAAATGGGGTCAACAAACTGCTGTGGACCCCCTCAAGTGGTTGTGACATGGCCCTATATCAAAGTTCCCAAATTCCACAGGGAGGAATTAAGTCTTCAGGATACAGCTCCGGAAATCCTGACCCCACATCCCATGATGATATTATTTAATTATTAATCATAAGTTGGGCTTAGTGGAGGCAGGATTTAGGGTTCCGTGCCCCAGTGCACCTAGTATTAATTTAGTTATTAATATAAAGGGCATTTATGCTGAAAATGTGATACTTTTAAAGTAATTTTGGGGGCTATATTTGAATACATAGTTTTTTACATACCTACCCAACCCTCTTATATCTAATTCTGTAACAGAATATAAATCTTTAAAATGGACACATGATTTTTAAACACAAATTTGTCAACCATTTGAGATCAAACATTTGAAATAGAAAGAAGCCTTTAAATAAACAGTAAATTTTCCCATGTTGTTTCATCAGAACCCATTACCATGTCCCAAATGCAAGCCTGATTGCTCTAAACAGTTTCCCTTGGGAGCCCTGGGGGTAATTCATCAGCACATCACATACATTTGGGTGATATACTGTAGTTCTGCCCAGCCCGGTAGGGTTTATGGGAACAACTGAACCTTGTTATCCCTTTAGCCCTGTTATAGATCCTGCCTGTCTCAGTGTGAGCATTCCCCCACAGGGGTGGGAGCAGATCACATTTAATGGATGTTGATGGAGAGATGGCTATTAGAGCTCAGCTTGGATTAAGTCTAGGATTAGGTGAAGTGCCAAAGCAAAGTTGAGCCGATCGATGAAATATCACACCAGATCCAGCTACAACGAAGAGAATAAACCCACTCGAAACAAAAGGGCACTGCCCGCTATTTTGACTTTCTCCAAATGGGTACTAAATTGTGTATGGCCTTTTGGTAAAACTATGTTTTAAAAAGTCATGCTATTGACCAGAGTTCTCAAAACTGTTTCCTAATAGAAAATATCCCCCCCCCCCAAAAAAAATTATGTGTACACAATTTTCCACATAAATACATTTCCACTTAGATCATAGCTACAGAAATGCGGTGTAAAATCTTCATAAATGCTATTACCATTTCATTTTAACTTGTCTTGGGAAGAAAATCGTTTTTGAAAATCACATGTATATCATTCATTTTATATTATAAAAACAACAACATTAACACATGATACGACACTTCTGTATACTGGATATTTGACATTTATACCAAAGTCACCAATAAGAAACGAGTTAGTAGTTATGGTTGAACTATCAACAACTGATAAATCTCGCAGTCACTATTATATAATGATATCTCATAATCTGTCATACTTCTGTCATACAGCAACGAGCACAACTTGAAATATCACGCATGAGCGACTCGACGCAATCATTCATGGCACGCACACGGAAGTCAAGACCATTTGGCGAGCAATTAACGTCAGTGCTCTGGCCTAGTCACAAAGCATCATAACGTGTGCAGGTGGGAAACTACAGACGGTCTGGTCTGTCTTCTCCTACAGGGGGGGGGCTTCAGTTACCTGTGTTGATGTATAAGTCAGTCTAGAGGCGGGCAGTGACAGGGGCTTTGTGACCAAATGTGATGGATGTCAACATAACAGACGAACAGGTGATAAAGGAGACAATGTCCAGGTGGTCTGGACGTCTAGCTAACACTCACTGACCACACACCACCTGACCACACCATCAGGCACACACTGCCCCCAAGCAATGTAACTGTAACTGGGTGAGACTGAATGACAAGCTGGCGGAAATAAAAGAAATATATCCCCATTAGTGTGTAGTTTCTCACAGGCAACATCATAGAAACATATGCAGTATATGAAACATCAGTAATAGCTTGGTATGCTTCAAAAGATTGTTATTAAATATATAATGAAAAATATGAATGTTTTGGAGATGTCTAATGCAAAATATGTAAAAAAAACTGATAATGTATTTTATAGCAGCAATTTGTTTGAGGTGCCACTGTTGAATCACAATATACACTGTATATATATATATATAAAATGATTCAGTTATAACTTATAACACATACAATTATTCGATTTAATCTATATGCCTTAATAGACAACTGACATTTTCTGGTAACGGAACCCTTCATGACAACATTTACCAGAATGGTGCCATTCGAGAACCTTATATCATCACCTCTCGGAACTATCATATCTAGCCATTAGACAATCTTCAGAGTTCAGACCACCTCAGTGATGCTGCATGTCTGCAAACCATCTGTATCCTGTGCACGTGAGAAACATCCAGCATAATATGTATCCAGCAGATCTGTCTGTGCCAAATAGTGGGCATTCTGGGACAGGGTGTCAACCAGGCGATTTAAGGAGCATTGGAGACAGACAGCCCGATGACAGAAAGATTCCCATCTCCCGCTGATGTAGGCCCATAAGTGTCTAGTTTCATGCAACTACCAGATGCTGATCCAAACAGCAGGCAGGGAAACGTTGCGTTTTTGCACCAATATGCATCGCCACCGAGAGAATGCATTTCTCAGGACTAATCTCATCAGCAAATGTTGTTTTTCTCACGAGAATTTCATCAGCCTAATGACAACCTTTTTTCTTTGAGAAAGGCATTTTCACTTAAATGTGTTTGTACAGACAATCTATATTAATGATTGATTTTGAAGTTAATATTTTATATTTGTTACTGTGTTCTCTGTCTTTGAAGGCTGGACTGAGGCTGGCAGTGATGCTGAATATTTCTATTTAAAATGTATTTAATTTTAATTTGTTTGAACAACATACCAGTAATTAAATTGGATTGGAAGTTGTTTTATTAGAATACACACATAAAATCTGCCAGTAGTCAGCTAAACTGTACAAATGACACCTGGCTAATGTCACTGGGACATACTGCTTCACCTTGTGACTGGTTAAGATAACAATAGTACATGCACTGCCAACTACTGGCAACAGTTGATCAGGCATATAAAAGTTGTAGTCACCATGACAAATGTTGGCAAACGACTACATTAGTTACTAACAAAATGATCACAGATCCATAACTTTAAATATTTGTGACAACCTTATGCAGGATAACATTTCTGCCAGACTTATATTTTTGATGGACACATAGATGTTTACTCTACACATAAAAGGCAGTTGAGATTATGCTTTATGACCTGAAATAAACTACAAAACACATGTGACACCCCTTTTCAAAGCATAACTGATAATATTTATGATTTTGGAAGATCTGTTTTTGCACTTTTTTACCCGTCCACTTATATTTTTACCCATCCACAACAGGTTTTACCCGTCCAAATGATGGGTGGATGGGTCTCTGTATAAAGCTATGGTGACATCAAGAAATCAGGTGAAACATTCTTCTTTCGCGAGGCAAATTCTTTCTAGTAGTCAAACAAGATTAAACTGGTTCACTGTTCATGAGATGAAGGAGAAATAGAAATTAAGATTTGGAAATAATATTAAAATTCAGTAATAGTGAAAGATTGGGAGAGATTGGCCATGGATCCCCAGGGAATTTAGTTATGCAGGTATTACAAAAACATGTGGAATCTCATAACGGAGTCTACAATGATGAGAGCCAGATCTAATGGGAAAAACAGTGCCAAGTAAAAACTACAGACAGACACTTGCATAAGAGGATTCCCATGGCGGGTTTGAGGCAGTGCGGAAGTATGTGATGTGTTCTGTGGTCCGCGGGAAACAGCCATCAGACCATGTAAATGAGACACAGACCCTATCTTGTCATACATCACTGTCTCTAACTTCCACCAGGTCTCTGCCAGCACGAGTCCTCCTGTACATCTGGGCTTAACTGCAGCCACAGACAGAAGGGTAGGGTAGGGTAACTCAGAACATTTCTCCTGCTTGAAATCTGAGTTCTGTCCTTGACTTGCAACCTGGGCAGCATTGGGCCGACTCTGGGGGACAGAATGGATGCATCACCTCCCAGGTGCCGGGGGCCACTCATTTCTGTTTGTTTAATTCATTGAGCCACAACTAAAAATGACTTCTAAATTCTAATCTGATCAAGTTTCATAGCATCAGCAGCATCAGCTTTATTTGCTGATGGTAACCATACTGTCCATATCATGTGCACATGGTATATCATGATTTTTAAAGGACCATTGATAATGCTGCTAAAAACATATATGTCAAAAAATATGTAGTATTTTGTCCTAAATCTTCTTAGTAAAAAAAATACTTGTTTTTGACATTCACATACATGTCTGGTGAATACAATAAAATACATATTGCTTCACAATTTGCAGACATCGGGGGGGGGGGGGGGATGACAGCACCTAGCAGAATGTGTCCTCAGTACTGTAGCTGATATATGACAAGAAGTCGTCAGAGTTGGGACACATCTACCTGCATCTCCTCCTGGGTGCCGAGGGATTCAGTGCCAGGACTGAAGGTGGAAACACCAAACTTCTGCCGGATGCCGAGTACACTCAACCTGGTGCATAGGGAAGACAGTCCACATAACTGTCTGCCAGGAAGTGCCAGACAGCCTGAGAGTCTCCCAGAAACTTCCTGGAAATGCCACCACAGCATAATCACCATGGCAACTGAGTGAAAACAAACATCCGATTTCAGCAGCCAGGACATAAACGTCAATGTTGTCGGAGGATGGACTAATGTTTAATGTCAGATTGGATGTGTATGTTGTGACCCCGAAGTATAAATACCACAGTGGCTATAAATAACCAGGAGGAATCAGGTTTTTTCTCCTGCGGATAAACCTGTAGGTGGGCCTTGTCATGTGCCTCCTTAGATCACGGGTACAGGCTGAATTCTTGGCCATTTATAGGACAAATAGCAGTTTCAAGCACTAAGAAACAAGGTTACCTTAGATTTGTACCTTTACCAGGCAGGGTAAACTGCAGGGCTAATGTAAGAACAAATACTGTATAACAAACAAGTTTTAAAACTATCATTGTTATTTTGTAAAAATGACGTTTAACGAGTGAACCTTTGAAGTAAGATTTTATTTTATTTGGCAACAACGACAACAACAAAAATTAAGTTGTGCCTTCCATCATCCATGTCGTAACAACTGTATGATTTTTGTATGAGGGTGCGATTGAGAAAAAAGAAATTATAGACAATTACTGCTATTTTTTATGAGTTATGTGACAATACAAATGTGGATGTATAAACCAAACCTCTAACTGCACTCTATATATATATATATATGGGATTTAATCAATGCATATGGTTAAGATGATATAATATAATATATATATATTTAACATCTATATACATATACATATATATATATATACATTATATGTATATATACATACATATATATAATCTTAACCATATTCATTGATCAAATTCCAGATATGTAGAGTGCATTTAGAGATTTCATTTATATATGTACATTTGTATATATATATATATATATATATATATATATATATATATATATATATATATATATATATATATATATATATATATATATATATATATATATATATATATATATACATATATATACATATATATATAAATTTTGCATAATGGAAACATTCATGTTTGTCTGGAAGAATTGTTTATGGAACACCATTTAACATGATGTGTAGTGTGACATTTAGAACATTCTTTGAAGCTAGGTATCATACAAAAACAAGATCTTCTGCAAGATCCAGAGAAAATAACTTTTGGTTTGAAATTTCAAACTTCTCATTTTTCATCACAAAAACCTATCCCTAGGGGGTAGATGGTCATTGTTATAAAAAATGTCAATTACACATGGCACACGTGAATCACAGTTTACGAGGCGGCAAAGCAAAAGCCAGTTTTTATCTTACTGACTGATCCTAATCTACCACCGGCCTAACAAGCATCAATCATAAACGTCTACTAAGGTGTTGTTTTACACAGAAATCTTTCAGTTGTATCATTCCTTTATTCATCTTATTCCATGGCCGTTTATCAAGGCCAGTTCAAAGGATTAACTTGAAACAAACTATCTATAAAGCAGCAGCTGTAATGACACATACATACCCAAATTGTCCCCCTCGATCTGCTAAGGAGTTGCTCTAAACATTTCTAAGAACTTCATAAACTAAACAATACGCGGGTGTTCTTACTTTGACCCGTTTTATCACGCAAATGCTCGCTTAACAGAAAGCAATTTGATTCTATAGACTATCTACTTTATATTGTATTTTCACCCAGCGCCCCCGGGGAAATGCATTGTGGGAGGGCTGTGGTTTCGACTCGGCATTGACACTCGACATACTCGAGAAGAATGCCATAATTTTGCACAAACTTATGTTCCACTAAAACATCACCTGTGGTGATGGCTCCCTTTGATGTTGACACTTCAAAGGACATGATGAGTGACACTCAAACTCACAGACAGGTGGGTAACATGACGCCAGGAGTGTCCTCACTGTGTGTCATCTGTGAATCCTTTGTAAAGACCATAGCTCGTTGACTTCTCACTGCTAACTACTCTAATCACTGACCCTGTCCAAACTTCATATCCATGTCCAAGCAAACACCCGTCTGGTTTGTTGTGTGTCGTTGTGTCGTAGATTTTCTTTCTTTCTGGTTTTGGATGCCTAAAATCAGTCCTTACACCCAAAGGTATTCGTGTATTTAAGGCACATTTAAGAGGACTTTTTAACAGCCTTATGTAGAGATGCGTCCACCTGTCATTTGGACTGGTAAAAGTCATTGTGGATGGGTAGAAATATCACTGGACCAGTTGATACGGTGAAAAAATTTAGTTCTTCAAAACTCATTAATATTGTGAGTTATGCCTTGAAAATGGGTGTAAATGGGTGTCACACGTCTGTTTGTAGTTTATTTCAGGTCATAAAACACATCTCAACTGGTTTGTATGTATATGAGTTAACACCTATGTGTTCACCAAAAGAAATGTGTGACTGGCAAAAATTGTACTTACTTTACTTATGCTGTGGAGGCATTTGTTGATGAAGGTCTGAATTCCTTTTAGTGTCTCCTGCATAAAACACTGGCACACTAACTGACATTCAACGTGTTCGACCAGCACAGACAGCTAAGTCATCTTTGGAGAGTGGCAAGAAACGTATAACATACAGCGCAATAACAAACCAGAAGTTCACTTTACATTTTATGTTGAGAAAACATTAAGTAGTACTGTACTGCATACTCACAAAATACCTTGTCCATCAAAGAACATATACGTGTAATCACCATAATTATATTAATTTTTATTATATCACGTTTTAATTAGTGTTTCTCCAATTACCATAATATTTCATTTACCAGGATTTTAGCAAATCATTTACCATCTTTATCAACATTTATTTATATATCTAATTTTACCTCTATGTATTTTTAGTGTTATCCTGAATGGATTTTTCCGCCTCTGAAAGGACTTTTGTCTAGATGTATGGTGCTCTACAAGTGTACTTAGTATTATTTTTCTTCTCTGTCAAGATATCTATTACAGGTTTGTGTAATTAGAGTATTATTAGACATTGACATCAATCAAATATAACTATTTATAGAAGAGCCTGTCACAAAGAACAATTCTTCTTGAACTTGAACCGTTCCTTTGGCGGTCCTTTGAGTCATTCTCTCACATCCAACGGTATCCGCCTATGTATCTTGCTTGTATCAGTTCTGCAGATAATCACCTGTCTAACATGTGTAGCCCCTAATTTACCTGAGACACCCACTTCTTCAAAGTTCATGCCTCATTGATTACGTCACGCTCAAAATTTTTTGTGGTGATATAGTCATGTCGTTAGCATGCACTTTTTTACTGAATTATGTTTGTATGTTACACACAGGTTGTAACATGGACAACTGAATTATTGATCTAATCAGTTGTATCTAATTCAAAAGTAGGACCTACTGTGTTTTTTGACATTCTTAAACATACTAAACTATTACATTATACAACATTCTTTCCTTACTGTTCTCCTAATTATTTTATGTTATTTGCTTTCATTTGAATGTTGTATGTAAAGAGCTACAATGCATTTTACTTTATTTGACATAAACATTTAGCCCTTCACTACAAATACTTTTTTGGCATAATATGCAATAGCAATAAAAACACACAGTATTCTTTATACATGAGTAGACTGCCGTGTGACTAAACAAGTGTCAACGTCTACAGAGCAACCATAATACAGACATTGGTCCAAGTAGACAGTAGCAGTGGTGTTTCAGCATTGAGCAGTCTTATTTTTTAATGGCTGCAAATGACATCATGCCTCATTAAATGACAAACGTTCACAATAAAACTACGCACATATAAATATTATTTATGGATAGCCTAATTATATATATTTTATAATGCATGTCATGCCTGCAACTGTTGAAGATTTAGAACAACATAAAACAAAGTCTTGTGCAATTTCATCATGTTACTGATCTACATTTTGAAGAGACAAGAATTTAATGACCTTGACCTATGATGCTAAGGCATCATCAACCTGGGCGGCTAATCAAGACTCAATTGCAATTTTGCTAGTCACAAAATCACATTCTGCTCAGTCCACCCTTGCGTGCCATTGGTCACTGCTGCTGACCGTCTCAGCACCAGACAGCAGTACCCTTGGCTGGTCCCTTTGCAAAACTCTGAATACAAGCTCAGCCAATGAAACTGTCCACGGGGAACGGTTGACTGCCAGATAACTGATATAATTTTGGGTGATTTCAGCCACATGCTGCTCATGTTACATGCAATATTTGAATACACACAAAACCATTGAGCTGCTCATGTGATTAGGAGGCCAATGGGTCATTATACTATTTTTCCCAGAAATTTATTTTCACTTTCAAATTAGGGCAGGTATTTACACTTATGGCTAGTTCGACTAAGCTAATTCACATGATATTTCATGTCGGAGTATCTGCCACGGCTACAGTTTGCAAACAGCCCTGGCTTGGCTGACTTGCGAAGACAGTTCAATCTGTTGTGTAGATGTTTCATTCATTACATGATGACATTATTATGTGTCAAACATCCAGGCACTGAGTCTAAACAAGCACAATGATACACATGAATACATACAATTACACACGTGAATATTTTCATAACATTTGGCATGGCCGTATGCAGAGACTACAACAGCTCAGCTAATCGACTCTGGCACGGGTACAAAGTCCACAAACTGCACTGTTATGCTCACAGATTTACAGATTACTTTTGCAATCAGAAAACAATAGCACTAGTTATTAGCACCTTACAGAAAAACCTGGCCTGTAAACAAAATGATATGGTGCACGAAGGTCAAGCAATCAACAGAAATGTATCAATGGCCGTGTACTGCTTTATAAAGCAAGCTTCATCTGAGAGTCAGCGTTAGAGTACAGCTCTGGTGAAGTAAATCAACAGTATTGTGCTAAATAGCCATGGCTGGTAGCTGAGGAGGCACAAGGTGATAATTATCTTCACAGAGTTGTTGAGTTCATTTAAATGACCCTAGAACTACCTAAACTAACCCCATTTAAAGGTAGCTGGTCTATTTCAATGTCGCCTCATATTAAACCGACCATTAGAAAACATTAGTATATTCTTTGTTCACAAAAGGATAATTAAAACACTTTTATTGTGTTCACAAAAGGATAACTTAAACACTGTTATATGCCACTTATTTAATAACAAATTAAGTATAAATTCATAAATGTGTGAAATTTACCAAATCGTTGCACTAGTTGTCTATACTTTTACCAGTATATGTCCTGGTATATGACCACAAGACAAACTCACTAACAATTACAATCAGTATTTTACAATCTAACCACTTGCATTCATGTCCCGAAGCACAGAAAACAATACCAGCCTTAGCAAGCGATAGTAAAAAACACCAGAAACAAGACCCCCCTACAACATCGATAAAACATTATTTACTGCACAAATTAAATAATTTGTCCAGAAGCAAAGAAACTGAAACCCCCCCCCCCCCCGGTGAGCTCCAGAAAAAATACAACATGCCCCACCCAGTGAAAAGGCAATTACTCGGCAAGGTACACTTATAATTAATGACTCAGAACACTAACATTGAAAATATTAACGACAACATTAGCACTGGGAGTCCTAGTAAAATCACAAAGACCCCACCCTAAGATAAAGGCATCATTGAGCAGAGAAACGATATATCAGTCATGACAACAAGCACACAACACCAAACTCACTTGACGAAAAAAAACTGACCCCACCCTGTGGTAAAGACAAGTCTTCAGCAGAGTTTTTTTCAGTGATATGAGAATGCACAGCAAACATACTCAAGTTTTGGTATGCAATATCGTAGCCGACACACGACATTGTCGAATAAAGCACTCCAAGTACTTAGAAAACTATGCAAGCACAAATGCAATTACGTTATAGACTTATATCTTATTCCTGCATCACAATCAGGTCTGTTGATGGAAAAAAGCTGTGTTCACTTAGCAGTTAGTCACAATTATGATTATGTAATTAATGTAACTACACATTATTGTCAATGGTTTAGTCATGACACTGTCCCAATTGTTGGCATACAATAAGCTGCCTATCGACTCAGGTTAGATCCATGACATGACTTTGTCTGGGATATAGGAACATTCAACCTTTTGAGTAGTTTTCTCAGTATTGCATAGGTGCAATGAGGTCATAAATTAAACTCAGAAGATGAGCAAATACAGAAATTACACCATGCAGTGCACCTAAGTAGTAAGTCTCTGTCACATTATATTCAGGATCTAAAAGGAGAAAATTTAGCATGCAAAACTGTGCATTCAGTAAGAAACCTCACCCGTCAATGCAATACTAGTATTTAAATCCATACCTCATTACAGTTTGGATCAGAAAATCACAGTTGTGTGGAGTTTCTCATGAGTGGAAATTGGGAATGTTCTCACGAGAGATAGAGCTAAAATAACAGTTTACGAACAAATGGACCAGACTGGCAGACTGCACCAACAATGCTGGCCCAGAGCCTCAGGAAATATATCTCCCATCCAGAGAAATCGCTTGGAGTGAAACATAATCAACTAAATCCAGGCATAACACCCCTGATGGGGGTAACCCTTCAATGACTAGTAAAAAATGTCTGTTCATTTCAGAAAATAAGGAGTAGCCCTAACGTTGAAAACAGATCCCTAACTCAGACATGGAGTAAACAGCATTTCACAGACGCATTTTCTGGCTTCATCGACAGTCTGGCTTCAGTTTTCACATGAGTGAGTGACATTTATATTAACCCTCCCCATCCTCTTTCTGTCAACATTTCCTGCATAGAAACACCACAGCAGGGGGTCCACTGTGACAGCACAGACAAAACACTCTCAGGAAATCCATTAAAGGATGCAGACCTGCATGGTACTTATAAAAACTATGTCCTAATGGTGCAACAGTAGGGATTTGTATTGCGTTGGACAACTATTCTAGCATAAACACAATAAAAGTGCTAAAAATGTAAAATTATTATAAAAACAATGTTAATATTAAAATCACTAATCATTGCCATGAAGGGTTTTTTATTTTTATTTATATAATGATATTTTATTTATATATCTTATAATGTTATACATCACACCATTTTTTATTGATTTCTAATTTATGACTCTTGCAAATATAATATCAACAAATTGTAAGTAATTTTTTTGTAAAAACGCATATACCGCACTCAATTTGATAATATAGATTTTATTATTTGGTGCCCAGATGTTATGGTTTACCAATTGTGTTGGTCTCTACCATGCAAGTGAAGCAGTTTACCAGGTAAACCTGCTATTTTGGATAAAAAATCTGCCACTGGAGCGTGACATAATCAATGAGGCATGAACTTTGAAGAAGTGGGTGTCTCAGGTAAATTAGGGGCTACACATGTTAGACAGGTGATTATCTGCAGAACTGATACAAGCAAGATACATAGGCAGATACTGTTGGATGTGAAAGAATGACTCAAAGGACCACATGATGAAACGATTCAACAGAAAAGACTGTCAGAAGGAAATAAGATACTATCTGATATGGCGGGAAGGTGTCTATGCCACAGAATGTGTGTGAGAAACAGACAGAGTAGCACGGAAATGTTATACTTTGTAAAGTTTAACAAGGATGCAGTAAAAAAATTATTAAACAAAGTATTTATTTCAAACAGGGACATTTGTACGTAAAGCTATATTAATGTTAAGCCTTGTAGAATGTTGGCAGCTGGTAATCTTAAACCATGAGTGAAATTATGTTTAAAACTTCATTCTTTATTGATTTAGCATTGAGTTATATCTGTTAATGTTCTAAATCATTATGTGTGAAACTTAAGAACTAGTTTATTCTTAAACTAACCATTTCTGGATGTTTTAGCATTAGAATAAATGTAGCAAAAATGTATTTGTATCCCCTGGCAAACTACAGTATGTTTACAAAGCCCTACTAGTACTACATATAAAGCACCTTGAATAGTTTTCACTAGATTTGGCGTTATATAAATATATTTATTTATAAAACATTGGTTGTAACTTTAATGATATAAAATAATTTAATAGCTTGCCTAATGATGTCACACAAAATCATTTTAAAACATTTCTAAATGGGCATTCATAGTGGATATTAAATTGGCTTATGAAATGAATCTGGAAGAACTTAACAAAACAATTCAATAAGAAGATCATTTAACAAGACATTAACACTATTTACTGAACTATTTCAGAGTTGACTGATGAAATAGGGATGTGAACATTTTATATATGTTTTTCATTCAGATTAGATATATATTATATCAGATGTAAAAATATGGATGATTTCAGGGTACATATTTTATTAATATAGTTTGTGCACAAAATTGTTAGATGTTTTACCATAAACAACCTAGACCTGTGCTTGTCTTACAAACCTTATACCATGATTACTCTGCCAAATTCATGAATGGAATCACTTTGCACAACCGCAATTGTCAACATGGAAACAATGCTTCAAAGGTAACTTCAAATATCTCTAATTGACAAAAAAATACTAAATGACCCATCAACCACACAATTTACTACAGAACTGGCTGTAATTCTGGTTGTATCATTCTTGTATTGACTACCTTCCTTTTATCTAAGTACTGTTCCTTATTATAGGTCTGGCTGGCACTGCGGATAACTTCAAAGAGACTTAGCGACACATTGACCAACCTAGAGCAAACAAGCTTCATTGGAGCACTAGCTGATTACAGAACACAAATACACCTTAATAAATTTGAAATCTTCAGAAAGCGTCCCTTGTTCAGGCTTGTTGCCGAAGTCTTTACTTATTGGCAAGACTACAAAGGCACCGATACTAGTCCTGGGTAGAGATAAGACCAGTCAGTAGAGAGGTGATCTACTATATTACCCTACTCATGTCTGGAACAATACCAATCAGAGTCAATGCCAGTGGTGCGGCTTCCACTAAATTACACGGTACTAACATCTCTATGTCTACACGAGTTTGACTGGTTTTTTTTTTAACTAGGAGCCATAAATGGAACTCAGAAGAAATATTTTAAGACAAGTACTCAAAAGAAACAGTAAGACAAGGACTGTAAAGTTGCAAATGAAACAGAGCTATAAATAGTGTAAACTAGATATGTGAGACACTACTTTTTCTTCCTGAGAATGGTCAATAAAGAGAAGTGGAACCAATTATTAATTAATTTGGTTTAATGGCTATTGGCTGCAGGAATGTTTAAAAAGTCGGTTGACAGACCTCTGATAAGGGTGCGAAGGGTAAATGAAATTTCTTGATAAACAAATGGCTTCCTTTTCCACATGGCCACTGGAATATAATTTGGGCAGCAATTCCACTAAATTGTGCTAATTGTTAAACATTTACCCAAAGTTATAACAGTGATTCATAATTATTTCAATTACATACTGTATTTGCCAATGACATAACTAACTGAATGCCGGGGAGATTACGATGGAATCCTACGTGTGGGCAAACAATTGTTAGTAAACACTTGACTCAGGAGATAGTCTTATTGACCTTGACTATCACAGCTTTGAGTAAACCACAGATCCGCTAAGTCTGAAAGAGACACGGCTTATTCGGTCGAGCCTTCTTCAATTGGACTCGTTCAAGACATATCCGGATTGTGAATAGAGAAATGGCACCACAGCACACTTCAGAAGTCTACTTTAGTGTAGTGTTGATGGATACCTTGAGCAGCGAGAAAGCAGAACTGGTAAATATGTGTACATAGTATGCGTAATATGCTGTGATTGATGTACTGGGCTACTGGCATACGTAAGTCGATACTTAACTACATAAGTATATATGCCTGAATAAATAAGATCTACATAAGTGTGTGTACACATAGGGTGAATACATTGTATAAGAAATATATATTATAGATAAATAGATAGCTGCATAAATAGTAATAGCTATTGTAAATCTATTTTATATTATGTACATCTGTACATCTGTACATCTGTATATATATATATATATATATATTATATATAATATGCGTTATAAACATTAGAATAAAGCCACACTTTATAAAAAAAAATGTGAATGTTAAGTTTCATACTGTGTTATCAGGTATTATTATTATTATTTAATTAAATCACACTAACACAAATAAAAAATAATTGCATGTTACTCAACATGTTAACGCATCATTAATTACTTCAAAATCATTTTATTCAGTGCATGCATACTTTAAATTATTGTTATCAATATATACAGTAATCATTACTTTACCCATCCATTTTTACGGACAATATATCAACTATGAACCTGTTTTAATAATAAAAGAATAATTTCCTTAAAATAACCCATCACAGATGCGGACATGTTCAGCTTTCATCAAGGCAGGCGAAAACACCTTCCCCAGCCCGAGCCACAGACAGAGGAGGGAAGATGCCACAAGTGCAATGAATGTTTCAACTGAGTGAGACTGGCAGTGATGGACCATTAGGTGATTGCCAGGTGCTGGCAGTGAAGGTGGCATCCAGCGCCAGGGCTCATCAAGGCCCTCAGTTCCAGGGAACACACACCTGGGGCCTGGCAGGAACAGACTGCCAGCAGGGACCTTGTAGCAGGAGGTGGCAGAAGACATTGACTCTACACAGACAAGTGTCTGGGCAAGGCCTGGACATCTACAGCTCATCTCACTCCATCTAGCCAGGTCAGAAGTACAAGAACGGAATTGTATTTCATGTTTGTGGTGAGAAATGTTTTCTGATAAATATTTTTGTTCTCCTGTTTCTTCCGTGTGTCTGAGGTAGGGTGGGACTCGATATTGGCCCGTGACGTATGTCTGTTTAATTGGAAAAAACAAGTATTTAATGACAAATAATGCTACGATTCTTTTGTGATCTTGACAAATGCCACAGCAAGTACCGGTACTGGACAATGACTGTTTTAATTCATCAATGTTGCAAATGTATCAACGGTATTCAACATCACTACTGTGTGATTATTTAAAAATATATTATACTAGTAAGACTTCATAATTGTACTGCACTCTGTATTCCATTAATTTACTTACTGAAATCTTCCTTTCGGTTTCACAATTTTTTTTAAACAACTACCATGGTAATTCTAAAACAAAGTATTATATCACAAAGCCAATTCCCTGTTTCAGACATAGTAATGATAAATATATATATATATATATATATATATATATATATATAAAAACTAAATCCAGTTACAATATACATGTGACATACTCATGATCCTAACCAAACCAACAGAATAGTAACTAAAATTAACAGCATTTATTTTAATCAGAAAATGTCAACCTCGACAGCTGTCATCATGGAAATTGCAAATTGTTTAAACTGGTCAAAAAGCTGTTCTATAACAAGTTATCTAATAGGAATGAATGCAGGCTCAGAATAGCAAAGTGCCACACAACATGCATAGCACACCTTATCATCTAGGGTTATCAAGATGCCAACACTGTGAATGTGTCAGTCTGAGTCATAGATGGGTTATCACAACAAGTTATCAACACACTGTCTGTTGGGGCTTATACTAATTCTGATTAATTCATGAGTGTCATTGTAACTAATTGTTTTGGCCAGGAACAATTGACACCAGCACTGACAGTACCTGATCAAAATTCACTCCATTTTTAATGCGCTGCTTCATTTTTATATAACTAAATCTTATATAACTAAAAACAAAACAAAAAACAGCCTAGTAACTGCCTCTCTTGTGTGTGTTGTTATCGGACTGTTCTTGGGACCACTGGCAGTTATAAATAGGTGGGAAACAGTCATACACTCTGCACCAGATCATCTTGTTGGGCGCGATTATTTAACATACCAACGGCAACAACGTGAATGAACATCATTCCACCAAGTGTGTTACACATAATATTATCTGTTGGATGTTATCACGAGCAAGGAGGTGGGCGTCAACAACAAGGAATATTTCTGTCCAGATAGCACTGCCACTGGGAATTATTTTAGGAGTCTTTTGATCAGGAGGAATGTAGAATGATCTGTTAATAGAAATATGATTGACTGATGCGTGCCCTGTGTTTTGGTACATTTAAACAATGTTGTGGGTGGCAATGTGGGCTATTAAACGACCAATGATCTGATCTTACTCATTTATTTATATTAATATAGTGTAACAGGAAACTATGTATGACCCTTGGGCAGTCTCATGTCATGGTGGGGCGGGGTGATTTCATTTTAATTAACCACAAACCAAGGTACAAAATTATGTTATAATCCAAAACTGAAAATAAAGATCCTCTTTTCTTAATACATAATATATTCCGCCAGTATTCCAGTCCAATCCACCAACTGTTATTTTCATGTTGGTTCACCTCATATACATTGGTTTTTTTTCCAGCAATGCTCCAACTTTATTATTGGGATATCTATGCTGGAAGGTGCAAGAGGTCACTCACTGTCAGGAATGGAGACTGAATTTTGTAAGACAGCTGTATCAGTTGTGATATTTATTGGTTATACACCACTTTTTTATTTGTATGCTCATACATTTCCTTTGTCAGAAACACATGAGAATGAGGATGTTAGAACAAAGCAATTGTTCACAAAAACAATTGGAATAGGAACATTTTCCGCAGCTGACCCATGTGTAGCCTCCCGCAGAGTCCAGGGCTCAACAACTTTAATGCTGGATTAAAATACTCCTACAAGGCCCTTCCCTGCATCCCTGGTGGTGAAACACATCCCACACAGGGGGTAAATTTGTCACAACCTGTTGTTGACTCGTTAACTGGGATTGGAAGTGGGGAAAAAGAGACACTGGGAGTGGATGGATGGAAACGGGGGCAGAGAAAGAGGATCGGTGGTGGAAGGAATAAAACTGAGCAGTGCTGCGTAGCCATGGGCAGGACAATTTTTGTAAAAAGTTTTGTAAATAATGAGACATCCATATATCTGAAGATCTGTCAAGCTGTTTTATAACATAATATTGTTATGAATAAAATATCACTACTACTACTACTACTACTTGTGTATTCCTTGACACGCCTTATACAAGTTGTCATAAAGAAGAAGAACTGTGCCTTAATAATTGATGATTTACACGTTTATTGTGCTTTAATTAGTGTTTAATAGTATTGCTATAATCAACACAATTGATGTTACAGCCCAGGTTTCACTAAAGTCATAATGTATGCGTAGAATAAACAACAAGCAGCACTGTGTGCATGCAGTGGTATAATATTTTATATGAAATAGTGGTTTATTGTGTGTGCTAGCTTGCTGCATTTTAATGAGTTTTACTAACATTCCAATAACCTCGAAAAAGGTGTGTTTTCCCCAGCCTGTGCAATAGAACAGCTTATAGTTTATATAAGCTAGATCATTGTCTGCCAAGCTTGTAGATTCGTCCGTTGTGTCTGTCATACTCATAGATATACTATATCTTGGCTGTCTTCATACAAGTTCACTGATGATCATTAGCAAAAGTTCAGAAGCACTCCACAATCCAATGCCAATTCTACTGACAGCTAAGTATATGCACACTATGTCTAGATCAAGGAGCAATCTAGGCGAGTTATTAGTCCCACTAATTCACTGCTAAAAACTGGAAAACACCCAGACCAACCCATTAATCAAGTTGAGACAACGCGACTAGACATTCAGCCGTTCGCAAGTAGAACGACCCGCCTGCCACTTGACCGCTTGGACGACCCGCGGCCCGCGAGTAGAGCTCATCGCTGGCCGTGGCATTAGAACCTACTCTAGTCATTAGCCCGTCGCCCCCGTCACTCGGAAAGCGTGGCAAATGGTACTCACCTATTATCGCGATTGCCGCTATCAACAGATGTATAAGAAGAGACATCTTCCATCTGATTATGGTAGCCGTAAGTCTGTCATTCCGAACGACTTTGTCGCTCTTTAACTGGAGTTTCCCCTACAGAGGAACTCCTGTCTCCGTAAACGAAGCAAACTACCGTAGCTGGCCCACGCTCTCTTGTTTTCGGTTGACACCGCCCCCTAGTGGCTCCGCTTATGACTACGTCGGCGCGCACCTAGAGCTACTGAATATTCATTAGCTGTGATGCTACGGCTCGTGCACGTTGTACGGAACGTGTACAGCGCGCGCACGCGACTGCGAACAGTGCGTCGCACCCACCCCTCGTTGTATACGCAACGCATGCGCTAATTTTAAAAAGAAAGAAAATAACCTGACTGATAATGTTTTGCCATAAATCATAATTTATGTCGATTTGTCGAATCCTGATTTGTGTGATCAAAAATGCGTGATTTTTAAGGAGGACATTGAACAGGTGTTTTATATTAAAATACGATGTTTACACGCTGACCTACATATGACTATATTAAAGTTATAAGAGATAAGTGTGTTTATGAAGTAAACATTAATCAAAATACGAAACCTTGTTCAACTAGGTGTTGTTCAGCTCCTCTTCTCTTGCGACGAACAGACAGACAGGAGCATCGCTGATAAGCGGGAGTTTGTTTACCTAGTTACCATGGTTTTGTAACTGTGTTTTTCGTTCTGCCGCTCTATTAAATGGATAAAGATAGCAGATTTTCGGTGTCAGCTGAGACATATTTAGGTATGATATTATAGTGGCTGTGCCCGGTGCAAATACTCATTATACTGTTGGGGCCGTTACGCGCCGAGTGTGCAGCGTCAGCACTGAGCATGGCCCATGGCCTGCATGTGCATGTGCATAACTATAAGCCAGAATCATGACATATTACACGTTGGAAGGGTTTCGGGTACTTTTGCAGTTTAGGCCCGCACCTCGAAAAAAACATAAAAATACAACAAAATGTTCACCTACGATGACCAAACTTCGCATGGTGTATCTACTACACCATTACTACGCGTATATACTTGTCACATGATCCACAAATAATTATTCATGCCTGAAATCTATCAAAATGTGTACGTAAACAACGCGCTTTCCTCGGCGCCACCTGACGGAGTTCACTGTGACAGTAGTGACTCGACGAAGAAAGCGCATTATTTACGTACATATTTTGATCGATTTCAGGCATTAATTATTATTTTTTGATCACGTAACAAGTGCATACACGTAGTACAGGTATAGTAGATACAGCATGCGAAGTTTGGTCATCGTAGGTGAACATTTTGATGTTTTTTTCGAGGTGCGGGCCTAAACTGCAAAAGTACCGGGTTTCGTGCAGAAGCCGATGGGGGCACGGGTCGGGCCGGATGATGACAGTTGAATACAAATTGGGGTAATTGGTTCAGACTATCTTAATTGTTATTTTCAGGTCTTACCAAATGTTATCCTACTTTATCTACGACATTTTAGCCTGTCCAGCTTCCAGGGGTGTCCTAGCTAGCTGTGCGGCTGTACGTTGGTGTAGCCGTACTATTGCCTAGCCCTAGCTTTGGTGTAGATTGTGTCTACTGCTGCAGAATCAGAACCTCCCAGTCAGTTATAAATATATTGAAAGAGCACTATTTATTGCAAGATATGGACACAGCCAGAACATTAAACATTATGTACAGTTTTATTTTATTGTGTGAATTAAACTTAAAGTTAAAGTTGGTTTGAAGTTAATTATTTGTATAAACTGAACAGAGTTTCCTCTTATTTGATAAGCTAAACATGAATTTCAGTGGTTATTTATCAGATAAATCATGCAGTCATATTTCTCATAACACCAGAAAAGCTTTGCATCAGCCTTCACTTAATTGTATAGATATCCAACAAATTATTCGAGTAAGGATAACCAAGATTACACAGTACATACTATTAACACTATATACAATGTACTGCCATATATATATATATATTTATGTGTGTTAATTTATAAATGTATATATTATATTATATTGTTTCAGAAAAACACAATGTATTGACCTACTTGGAAGATGCTGTTTTGCAACTACTAAATCACAAAGAAGACAACCCCAATGTCAGCCCTTCAAAGTTCTTCAGTGATTAGTAAGTTGAGCCTTTTTGTCTTATTCAATTTTATTTTATTTACAATCAGTGTGACATATTACAGTTTTGTTTGCAGCTCTAGGTTGGGTGTGTACTGTGTACGACAATGCCTAAACATTGTTTCAAAATATTCCCCAACTATTGTCACATATTATGTATACTATTACGTTGAAACCTGTCAAAACAGTTTCTTCTCTACTGTATTGCACAGTCCATTTTATGTATTTCTCATGGACGAAATTCACATAACTTAAATTGTTAACCAGAAATCCATGAGCAGTTGTGTAAAAACAGTTTAAAGCAATTCTCAGTGTTTGTTCTGAACCGTAACATTTGTGTTGAGTTTATCAGATGGGTGATATATATTTTCTTCTTTTTATCTTTCCCAGTTTCAACAGTGTAAAGTTGGGCAATCACACTTTGTTTCGGGAGTATGCCTTCATCAGTGCCACTCCACACAACCGGTCGTCATTCGTCAGAACTTTCTGGAAATGTTTCCAGAACATTGGTCGCAAGGGAGGTATGTTGAATAGGAAAAAAAAAACTTATAAATGATGTCACTGAAAAAAAATGTAATAAATATCACAGCTGGAAACTAAAAGTATAACAAAATGGTTTAGCAAATACTTGAAGAATTGTTATTTGTTTCTTGCTGTTGTTTTGCTAAACACGTTGATGACATCAGTAGATGTTGTGGCATCAAACCTGGGTGATAGTTATATTTGATGTCACAAATCAACATACCCAGTCCAGTGCTGAGAGCAAAGAAGACAGCATTAACTATATTTCTGGTTTCTCTTTAAAATATAGTCTGACTTTAAGAATTTCGTGGATATGTAATATTTTAATAAGAAATACTTCTGTTTGGTTTGGAAACATATTAAAGCAAGTTTTTGTAATTGAAGCAAATTGTGATCAAATTAACTTCTAAAAATGATACAATCAAGTAATATGAAGCTAATAGTATATTTTATTTCTATTGTGTTATATGCAGTTTTTCATTATTCTTGACACCTTACATCATATAAAACATGAATGCAAGAGAGAACATTGATAGAAACACACATACTTTAAAAATAACACTTATTAAGCTACATTAGATTATTATACATTATATATCATCATCATGCTGTCGGTCGCGAAGCGACAAAGACTGCTTCCATCACTTGACTCTTGCTCTCCGTTTGTCTCTCTGCTGTGAGAGTGATGTCCAGGAGTCGATCTTTATGTCTCTCAGCTTCAGGTTTCTCTTGATGGTATCTTTGAACCGGAGACGAGGGCGCCCTCTCTTTCTGTGACCAGAAGACAGTTGGGAGTAGAGAACCTGCTTCGGTAGCCTGTCTGATGACATCCTCATGAGGTGTCCAGTCCACCGGAGATTCTTTCTGATCAGAAGATCTTCCATAGATGGCAGCCCTGTCCGTTCGAGTATTTCCTTGTTTGTCACTTTGTCCATCCAGGTTATCCTCATGATCGAACGCAGATGTCGCATCATGAAGGCGTGCAACTTTTTCACCTGTCGTCTGTACACTGTCCAGGCCTCGGCTCCGTATAGGAGGGTGCACAGCACAATTGCACGGTATATCTTGCCTTTAACCCGCATGGACACATGGTGGTTGTTCCAGAGTCTCTGGCGTAGTCGACCAAAAGATGCACTAGCCTTGGCCATCCTCCTCTGTATTTCATCGTCAATGCATCCGTCACTTGATATAGTGCTTCCGAGGTAGGTGAATTCCATAACAGAGTTCAGCTTGTTTCCATCAACCATGATATCCTCCTCTCGGGTTCTTGTAGAGTTGGGTTGGTACAGCACCTCGGTCTTCTTGATGTTAATCTTCAGGCCGAACTTCTTTGACGCATTGGAAAAAGCATCCACTCTTTTCTGCATCTCTTCAGCAGAGTGTGCAACCAGTGCACTGTCATCTGCGAATAGCAGCTCCCTCATCAGTATCCGTGTAGTCGTGGTCTTCACTCTGAAGTGTGCGACGTTGAATAGGTCAGCGCTCTGTCTGGACTGTATGTAGATGCCATCCCCCATGTCTCGGAAAGCATTGTCGAGCATTGCTGATAGGAAGATGGAAAAGAGCGTGGGCGCCAGTACACAGCCTTGCTTGACCCCATTTGTGACCCTGAACGATTCCGAGACTTCCCCTCCAACATTAACAGTCGCCATCATTCCGGTATGTAGTGCCTCGATCATTGTTGTGAACTTCTCTGGGCAGCCATACTTCTTCAGTAGCTGCCATAGTCTGGTCCTCCCAACTGTATCGAACGCCTTACTGAAGTCGACAAATACCATGTACAGTGGTCGGTCCTGCTCAATGCACTTTTCTTGTAGTTGTCGGAGACAAAATATCATATCCACGGTGCTCCGGTTACCTCTGAAGCCACATTGTGTCTCCGGAACTACCTCTGGTGTTAGGTGGGTAGATAGTCTGTTGAGGAGGATCCTGGCGAAGATCTTATTAAGCTACATTAGATTATTATACATTATATATATATATAATATATACAGCATATTTATATATATACATATATATATATATATATGTATATATATATATTTAGTTTATCATAATTTAACTCAGTTGCAGTGTTTTATTATTATAAGTTAATTTATGACGGCAAGGTTCAAGGGTCAACCTAAAACGTTTCGGGCGACGAGCCTTTTCATGTGCGGGACCTGCACTGTGGAACTCGCTTTCATTTTATCCCAGGAAACAACAAGATTCCGGACATTTTAAGAAAGACCTAAAAACGTTTTTCTTTAAACAGGCATCTTCGTAATTTATTCTAGACATTTGAGAAAGAACATGAACACTTTATATTTTAAATGAGCGTACATTTACTTTTTTACTTTTTGTGTGCATTATTTTATCAAAATGTGTACTTATAATTTGCTGAACTGTTGTAATGTATTTAATTTTTAAAGGACAAAAAAAAGGCTACGGCTTCGTGTCATACACCTAATAGAGTTTATACAAAGTAACAATTTCCACATATACTCAATTTTTTAACGTCAGCGGTTTACTCAGAATGTGACTTTAAAGTCTAAAATTCTAACGAAATCCACGATGGTCTAGACGTCGCCATAGGTGAAGGGTTAATTTGGCTTGGCCATTCAGCGCGCGGCATTCTATATCTCGGTCAGCTTCCGGCGACGTCGTTAAGGGTCAACAACTTCGAGTCTTCGACAGTTCGTTCAGTTGGCGTGACATCTAGCAGCTGCTTATAGACGTATATCTAAATCTGTGGTTAAATCTATGGTAAACTTTAGTAATTATGCATTCGTGTTCGGCATACGGTTGCAATAATAGTTGAAACAACCGGTAGTATTGAAGCAATGGATTCACGTTGGTGATTTGCGGGCGTACTGTTTGTCACTTTGCTCGGTCCATTTTGAGGAGAAATGCTTTGATGTAGACATGTATCATCAGTTGATGGGATGATTTCAGCGATAACAATAATAGACAACTTTATATTTACCGTCATCAGCATGTTACGCGTGTTGCCGAGTTGCAGCCATTTCATGACAACAGCCAAACCCTATGCAGGGAATCTACGTGGAGAGCGCCTCGATCACCGTCGTGACGTCATTCTTCGTCTAAGATGGGGTAGCGCATAGAATTTGGATGGCTGGGTGTTAAAAAATATTTTTCTGGTAAACCGCTGGCGTTAAAAAATTGAGTATATGTGGAAATTGTTACTTTATATTAACTCTATTAGGTGTATGCCACGTAAAAGTTAACTTTGTTTGTCCTTTAAGCTATTTTACTTGTACACACCCCTGAATTTACTATGTAAAGAAATGAGGTGTGTAAATAAAATTTTTATTATTATTATTATTCATTGACATGGAATGTTTAGAACTGATAAAATACATGAACAACAATTAGCAAATTATAGAAATATTGACAACAAATGTCAGCAGTTGGTTTTGTGACGACACATTTGTTTGTAGACCTGCTGGGGATACGGGAGTACCACTCCCTCCTCTGTCTCCTCTCTATTGACTTCCCATTCACCCCAGTCCAGAAGACTGCCAGGTACTCACCCCCCTCACTTCCCCTCCCTCTTCCTTGCTTGTGTGTGTGTGTGTGTGTGTGTGTGTGTGTGTGTGTGTGTGTGTGAGTGTGTGTGTGTGAGTGTGTGTGTGTGAGTGAGTGTGTGTGTGTGCGTGTGCTTGTGTGTGAGTGTGTGTGTGTGTGTGAGTGTGTGTGTGTGTGTGTGTGTGTGTGTGTGAGTGTGTGTGTGTGCTTGTGTGTGAGTGTGTGTGTGTGTGAGTGTGTGTGTGTGAGTGAGTGTGTGTGTGTGCGTGTGCTTATGTGTGAGTGTGCGTGTGTGTGTACGTGTCTGCACGTGCGCACGTGTGTGTGAGTGCATGTATGTTGTGTATGTTTTGTGTGTGAGTGTTTTTTTTATTGTGTGTGTCTGTGCGTGTGTGCCTGTTGTTTATATGAGCACATGCTAGGGCTGGAACAATACACTTGTGCACTAATGTATCACGGTACACTTTGCACAGTGCAATACACAATATTCAGTTTGTGAAACACAAGAGCAGTAGGCAAACTGGTATTCTCACCATGTACTGCTGTGTAGTACTAAACATCCAGCACAAACCACAGCTGTTGTCTGAGCACTTCATTGTACCATTTGTTACATTGCTGTCAACCCCATTGACCACTTGGTGATGTTGAACGTATTTTGCACTGATTTGGAGTAACGTCACATTGTGGTCAGTGGTAGGTATCATCTATAAATTAATAACATAATTACTCTGTTAATATTTGATATATTTCCAAGTAACATATATAATTTATACAATTGATATAAATTAATGAATGTATTATTTTGCAGGCTCATCTCTTGTTATAAAGTATTCATGTTTCTTTGGTGGTGACGTATCTCACATGACAGATATTTGAGCAACTGGTCCGTTTAACACAATTCAGTAGATAACCAGCCAAATCCAGTACTCTGTATAAGTTAATATGTTTATATTTCTAATGTCACAACTCCAAGAGTCTTGCAGCATTTGACACATTGGCATTTATCACGTTCTTGCCTGAAAAGAACACCTACAAGTTGATATACTCCAACTGTTTCAGAATTATACTCATGGATGACGCTATGGATTGCCTCATATCCTTTCCTGATTTCCTCTTTGCCTTCCAAGTACAGTTTTGTTTCAACGGTGAGTAGATGAAAACTTACGACGTTCGCCTCATGACTGTCATGTTTGATGGTCAAGTCAAAAGTGTTTGTTCAAACAAATCAGTCAATTCAATTCAAGTGTACAATTGAATGAAACATGTAAAGCATATGGGTGAACAGTTTGAAAGAAAAAGATTAGAAGTAAAATTACTTATAAAGGCCAGCTTCTCCTTTGTAGAAAATTTCTAGCAGCTTTATTTGACATGAGATTAAATTAATTAATTATAGTGAATCATTTCAAATGTCAAGGATGTTTATTACAAAAAGTGAAATTATATATGCATACAGTGTGATATAAAATGGAGAAACAATTTGTATTGCTTAAAATTAAACTTATATTAAATGAATTCCATAGTTTAAATCCATAAACAATTAATGACAAATCTTCTAGTGGTTGATGCACTGATCGAAACATAAACATTGATCTTGATTTTGTGTGATAAGTGCTTCTTAACATATTTAACAAATAACCTTTGAATATATGATGATCATTCATTTTTATGAGCTGCAGTTATAAATTGTAATATCTAAAATGTATGACCACCGACAAGTACCATGTGTACTTTGTGTACTCACAACCCTCGACCTGCAGTAAGCCTTTCTATGTGACAGAGTTCTTGAGCAGTTGTGCGGAAGTCTACAAGGATCTAGTCAAAAATCCACTAAATCCTCCGGGAGCAGTCGTTGTGCCAACATCGGAGAAGTTGGCCGCCGCACCCTCCCCGCGCAGCAGTGAGGGGGAGCCACCAGGCGTGCGACACGAGGGAGTGGATTCGATGCAGTTTTACCGACTGCTAGTGCCAGTGTGTGAGAAACTCATGCCCAAGTGAGTAGCGGAAATCAAATTTGTTTTTATATCAGCCATCTTCCCTACCCTCCCTCCACAGACCCTAGTTTCCTCCCACCCACCCCACCATTCAACCATCCGGCCCAACCCACTCTATCCCACCCACCACCACCATATCACCCACCTCCCATCCGCCAACCCTCTCCCTTCCACCCACTTCAATCCACTGCCTCCTGTTCACGTTCCTCCTTCCAAACTCATCAACTCCTTCAACCCACTGCCTCCCAACCATCCTCCTCCCTCCAACCCATCTACCTTCTGGTCCTTCGATCTCTTCATATCCATGCAATATGAACCCATTTCCACCTATCCACTTTCGTCTTATCCATTCTACACCAACCCATTTCCCCGTCTGCCTCCTCCCTTGGTGGCTCCTCTGACACAAATAAACAAAACACTATTTGTGGATAAATCAATAGTCAGAAGAACATGTAGCTAAACACAAAGGACAATTTTCAAAAATAATTGTCTGAACTGTGACACAGTCGATTGCTGAATTTAAAATAAGCCAATCAACATGTGACAGTAATAGCCAAGTAATACAGAATGAATGTGTCTCTTCTCTTCTTATAGTGCACTGCCACAATCGCTGTTGAAGGAGATTCTCTCGACAGCCACCAGGGTGACATTCTACGGCTTCCTTATGGCGCTGTCGAAGAGTGCTGCTCTAAACAAGTGGATTGGTGAGCACTGTGCTCTTCTCTTGTTTATATCTGCCACTTGGCCAAGAAAAATCAGTTTGGATTCCTTTCTCATACAAAAGTTTTGAGTTGTAAATAAGATTGTAACATCTTCAATGGCCGCAGGTAAACTGCCGAACAAGGAGAAACTTTGGGAGCCATCGGAAAAAACAACGTGAGTTAACTTTGTTTCTTCCTCCCTGTTCAATCATTAACATATCTTCTCTTACTAGTCCTCTCTGTTAAACTTCACTACTACGCTACTAACACCTACTAATTATTCTTCAGGTTTTGCCATTTAGAAATTCAGATTACACAACTATTACATAAACCCATTAATCTCCATGGTTACCAGAGAACTGTTTCATTCATATCTGTGTGAACAGTGATGTAAATTGAGCCTGGTGTATACTTTTATGTGTCACATATACTGTCTTATTGCCGTTGTTGTCATGTTCTAAAGGTGCTATCTCAATTCATTTAGTGCAGCACGAAGAAGGTCTGTTCATTTCTAAATGTGTGGTGTGTGAATAGTTTTAGTATAGTGAATAGTTTTTAGTAATATCCAGTATTGGCTTAATAAACAAGAGTAGATAGCAAAGCTGCATACTATTGTTTAAAAAAAATTATTGCCTGCAATCATTAGAACTGTTACTTTGTAAATGTGAATAGCATTCAACTAATATTCAGCCAAAAATTCTCTTAATATGTTAGTTAAATGATTTTCTATGATGATGTAAGCATTATCACAATTTTTTTAAGCTGTCGTAGATTTTTTTTTTTTTTTCATGTCTGTAGCCTATGAATAGTTTTAATGTATAGTCAGATAAAAAGCATACATCTTAAATCACAAAGAGACTATTAGATGGGGTTACTCGCAAAAGAGAACAGCCTCAGTGACCTCACAAAATGTGTGCCAACTCTTTTTGGATATTGTTGGCTTGGCCCAAGCCATGTTTACTTGGCATTTCTTCCAAGAATTTCTTTTAAAAAAGCCAGCTTGTTGTAACCTAAACCAAGTAGATAATTTTTTTCTAAAATAAATCCCAAACTAGTGGAAACTGTAGCGATGGAGGGTGATTGACTTGCGTTCCTGTTGTAGCCGACTGCCCCAGTACCACCTGTATACGGTCCCCTGGCACAGCTCTAAACCCACCCCCTAGTCTACTAACCCTGTACCGTGAGTGACCCTGGTGGACTAACACTGTACTGTCAGTTGGCGTCAATGTGGTCTTCTGTGATGTTTTTGTCAATTGTTTTCTTTCCTTCCATCTGGTGCTGATGTTGTGTTGTTGTCGTTCGCACTACCATTGTAGTAACACCAACTTGGTAGTTGGCATGTGTTAACACTGTGTTGTGAGGTGGACATGTTTGTGTCGAAACTGTTTGCAGGTGAGTACATGTTTTTTTAAATAAAAAATACTAAAGAAATATATATATGTATATACATATATATATATATATATATATATAAAATATGTATAATATATAAGCTGAACAGTAGCATAGGTCATATTCCATTATGAGAGATATGATACACAATATCCAATATAAAACTCTCAAAGTCACACACACACACATTTTCTGCAAATTATTGATATTTTTACATGTGTGGGTATACTATGTATACTAACAGTTCATAATCTAAAATAAGAAGTATTAACCACACAACCAGGAATCAGCTACTAATTATTCTTCAGGTTTTGCCAGATCTGTTTTGTTCAGCTTAAGACCAGCAGGCTGCCTAATGCAGTCCTTGTGCATGTCTCGTCAATGTATGCTAAGTACTGTTAGGTACATGTATCCACAACTTGTAACAGCTTACCATGCTTTTGCTCATATATACATATATATATGTGTGTGTGTGTAGACTGTATTTGGCATATGTATATATATATATATATATATATATATATATATATATATATATATATATATAAATATATATATCAGTCACGATATATGTTACGAGAAAGTCCTCTCAGAAGATATAAATATCACCAATACTGTTTTTTTTCTTGAGCATTTCAGCTTTGCCTTTTGTGTCTAGGGCTGAGTTTAGTTTTTTGTTGTGACATGTTGTACTGTACTGTTTTCAAGAAATGTTTTTTGGTTGTTAATGTAAATATTTGTTTGAAAGAATTATTATGCGAGATACATTTTTCGCCATAAAGTATTATTTTGACTAGAACCATTTGTTAAATTAAAGAAGAGAATCTATTCATATACTGTTACAAAAAAACTGGCTCCATTTCATGGACAAGTTCATTTTTAATTCAGACAACAAATTTCTTTAGTGATCATATCAGACAAAACATTATTTATTGATCATATGTAAGCTTTTTTGATACTTTAAAAGTAACTTCTTATCTAACATACATTTTGTTAATAATACATTAATTTCAGTAACTTCTTCATGAAAGTTTTTGACTAGAATTTTATTTACTGTTTGAAAATGCATTAAATAGATAACCATTCAGAGTGACCATTCGTTTCAGCCTGATTACCACACCGTCATGTCCAGAGCAGACGTCCAGCCCAGTAGTGACCGTCACTGCCCCGTCCAGCTCAATGTCTACCATCAGCCTGGTGACGTCCACACAGTCACTGAGCAACATGGACGAGAAGTCCGTGCGGTCAAGGCTGACCCCTGAGGTGAGCAAGGAGCTGAAGAAACAGGCTGCCGCACTGACCAGTACAAAGTCACTGACCAACACACTCAATAGGGTGTGTAACATGGGTCAAGGCCACTCCGACACTGATGACACTGACACTGACTCCGACAGTGACTCGTCCACCAATTGATGACGTGTCACTATAGTACAGGTGCTTGAGACGAGTGTGGATGTGTGAATACAACATGAGTTCCCTCAGTGAGGGTAGTTACACAATTCTGTAATTCTATAATTGTTGTTACTCACGTTGTGAGCTTTAAAATGATGCCTCATTTGTTGAGATATCTGCAGTAGTTTTGATTTATTGATAAAAGTGAAGCAATGTTCTTAAAGGTGATGTTTTTATGACATAAAATTCTAAATTGCATCATGACATGTGTAAAATCAATACCCACCCAGTGATATCATACATTGAACTTTATTACCTTTTGTATGGATTATTTGTTGAGGAAACTAAACTGGACATTGAAAGATGAGATTATGAGAAATGCTTTTTTGCAAAAATGTGGAACATTACCTAGATGGCTGTTTGATTCATTTGCTGAATAGACCTGTACAACTTAATACCAGGCTTATTGTTGCAAGCCAGAATTATGGGCTATTTACAAGGGATGGAGTTAGGCCAATTTTATCAAGGAGTTTAGCTCCTGAATTTTATCGATGAGCAGGAAAGGGGACATATCCAAAACCATTAATGATTGCTGGGTACAAATATCAAAGCTACTATATAGTTATATGAGAGTAATGCCTTTAAAACATCAAACTTTCACCACAATATGAAACTAAGCGCAAAACATACAGGGTTTGCATAGTGTAGCTTTTTAGCAAAGAAAAAGATAATTACAATTGTATATATGCTCTTCTTATCTGTGAAGTTGTTGGTTATGCATAATGTAATTAAGATCAGTCAGTTGTAGGCCTTTTTATGTAAATGATGTTCTTGTCATTTGAAGCCACCAGTGTCATTCCCTTTTTCCGTATTTCTATGATGTGTCAATATTTTGTAAATAAACTAATGCATGTTTTTCAGAATGGTGTTATAGTTTGAATTCATTTGGGTCAAATATAACAACAGAAAATGCACAATATGTTGATGGTTTTATTTAGTTAAAAGCGTTGTATGTACAAACATTATTCTTGTAGGTTACATCTAATATACCTGCATGCATTGACAAACCCACATATGAGATGCAGATAAATGAACACTACTACCGGGTACGTTGAGTCGCTGCTATAACAATCATTTATAAAATGACTAGAGATGCCGCATATAAAGATGGTACTATAAAACTAAACTTGTTCTAATCCAGTCTCTACTTTTCAAAAAAATCAAATTTAATATCCAATTCATCCTTGTTCCCACTAAAACACTCTTCAAAAACCATATAATAGTGTTACTGCTGCGTAGTGAACTGTTACAGTTCCCATGCGAATTAATACCAAAGCAGCTGCCACCATTTCTGGCTAATTGTAAGATTATTTAAAAACCTCAAAATGTTTTATAAAATTTAACAGTACAGCAGTTGTAAAAAACTGTTCACACAAAGTTTCTCTAAAACCGTGGATAACCTTTGCTATGAAATGTGTCATGCCACCATGGTTACGCTAATAATACTGAAATTATAAAAAATATACAGGATATAAAACATGATAAAAGCATGATAAATTATTTAAGCTACAATATAAAGAGTATAAGCTGTGGCATGCCAACTAGATGCTTATGTTATATCGTCTGGTGCTGTAAGACTATTTACACTGATGATAAGCCACAAGAGTTTCAGTCATGAGATGATTGTCCTTCCAATATGAAAACAAGTCGTGTTGCCGCAGCTCAGAAGACCATTCCCTTTCGACAGACATTCACAGCCGATCGACTTCGCATCAGTGCCCTGGAACAAGCATACACATACATCATTAACATACGACAACAGTGATTATGCTGCAAGTATTACTACTATTAGAGAACAGGAATGTTACATTTCATTGCAGAAAATTAGCCCAATAGAATTGTTTGATTAAAGCTAAATACTTTGCACAAGCAGTTGCACATCGTACAATTTGGTGAGTCACAAAAAATCTAAGAATCACAAATGTTATTACTTGCTACTGTGTAATCTGTGTCCCCTAAACTTAAAGGCACTGGTTCAGTCTTGTAATCCATGCCATGCCCCCTAAGTCTAAAGGGACTGTTTCAGTCAAACAGTAGGTAAAATTTGGGGAACTTCAAAGCGCAACAGTGTAACGGAATGAACATCAACAGTTTTACAGTTTAGTTTAACAAAGCTGTAATAATTTTGGCCTAGTTTGTGTGTGAAGGACTACCATCGTTAAGTAAAACGTGGGGTGTGCACTTATGCCTACTAAGGCAAATATAATTGGTAAATTGTTGCCAAATTAAAGTAGTGCTGCACTGAACGTACATGGATCTGGCAGGTTTCTTGGTGATGCTGTCGACTGGTACGCGAGTAGCCCCGCCGTGGTGGTGGGGGTTGGCCAGGTTCTTGTGATGGTCCACAGCAGCGAGGTTCTCTGACGACCAGGTTCTGGAACACATAGAAAGACTACTTGGTAACTCTCATGTCTCACAGTTCTAGTCATACAAACTATCATCAGTATGTGACCAAATACACGAGGCAGTGCAGCTACAGTGCTAATGAGTTGGGTCACCTTCCTAAAAACAAACTTTTTTTCTGTTCCTTTACCTGCATTTGTCATGTCGAGTCAGGGGTGGTAATAATCACCCACAGATCTTTGACATGACACGTAACAGTCGGATTGTGTCAATGGAACTGCCTGCATGGTTGTTAAATTTGTGCAGATTTTGCATTAGTAAAAATAGTCAGATACATTGATGACTGGGAGGTAAATGCATTTAATACCTTTTGAAGAAAACCAGATTCTAGAAAACTGTTTTGTGTATTTTTGCAGCACTACTTTTTTATTACCATTATGTGTTTCAATCAAGAACTTCTCAAGTAATTTATTTACAGTATCAACTGTAACGTTAAACATTGTAATGTCAATCCTTTTAGATGTTATATAATGAGTGTTTGGCTGAAAGCATTGCTAGAATACCCAACGTCTGTATTTGTTTCATGTCAACAAAGCCACCGTTCCTACTTTGTCGTAAGAAATGCATGTGTCTTGTGCAACTTCAATTCAGTTACATAACAGGTTGTTGGCATTGCAGTAATACTCCAGATTCTGCTTGGATACTATTTTTAGCAGGACATTTTTCTGAATCAGTTGTTCTTTGACCCACTTATTTTAATTGCTGAAACCAGTCACACCTAAATTCCAAGAACTTGTCTATGTAACTATGAACTACTTTGAATGTTTTGTATATATTTATTGTGTAATTTTTTTCAAATGTTAGGGGCTTGTCAAACATCAATTTATATGCAGGATGCCTTCACCATATTCTCGCAATAAAAACAAAAAACAAGGAAAGATGTGTCTAATTAGATAAATGATATACAAGCGAGTTGTTCACACGTGAATGTTATTTGCCATCAACACGCAACAAAAGTTTTTATTCTTATCAACACAAATGGCAGAAAAGGAGTGCCTAAGGTGAGATGACATCATCACCTGGAGTGTCCTAACGACCACTTACAGGTATGGCACAGGTGAGTTGTGCCAATGGGTGAATTCAAACACAGCACCTGAATTATGTAGATCAAAGCGCAATCAAGAAGACAGCACTCATAGCTGGGGTCATTTACGAAGCCATTAACGAGTGCTGCATACACCTATCAAAGCTCCAAGCAACTGTATGCCAGGGCAATGCTTTGAAACAGACATATGAAAAAAGCTCTTGAAAGTAGACCAAGAGATAGAGTGGGCACCAGTGCATCTATTGATCATAAACACTGGCATGTACGTAATGTGTTTGTTCTTCCAGCAAATGGATTTATTCACATTGTGGTGCATTATCCTGGCCAATCAGGTAACTGATAGTCGTGCCAATTACCTAGTCAACTAATAGGCTGAAATGTTAGAATTACATGCTTGACCAAACACAACTCACTTTGATGTGCGCTCAGAAATACACTAGAAATATATGTGGGTAAAACATATTTTCATAAATATACAGATATATGCATTGATTGCACATAGGCCTACATCAGATTGTCACAAAATGTTTTGATTATTTAAAATTATATGGGTGAAACCAGTTGAAGCTATAAATATGAACAAAATAAAGGAATATTGTATTCAAGTAATGTGCCCTGCTCACATGAACTGATATACTGAATTTATATATAAATAAGAAATGAACATCCATCAAACAAATCTACAGAAAACTTATGCTATTCTGTTAGCTGAAGTTTCATTCCTAATGAACAATGTCCAACCAAAGATGACATTCATACGTACTGTATACTAAGCTCAGGAAAGGACTTTACAGCTTCGTATTAATATATAGTTGGACTGCAATTATTGTCAGGTATTTCTGCATGCACGCACGCACGCACGCACGCACGCACGCACGCACTCACACTCAGTCTCACCTTTTGTGTTTCTTGTAGGATGCTGCCTGTGTGGTCTGCATGTAGCCAGGCCGCCGGACACTGCTTGGCCACGGTTGTGTATTGGCACGGTCAGTTGCTGACGGCAGCCCCATCTTGTGGAGTATCGCGGTGGTAGACTGACCAGTGGCCGACTTGCTGCGCCGTCTGGAGGACGACTTAGCAGCCTTCGTCTTGTTGTCCCTGAACAGTTTACACTTGGGCATTTGGCCCTTGAAGAAAGACAGTCGGCTGGACATACTGGAACAGACAACAGGTTCATTAAGGCTGCCTGAAAACAGACATTTAAAATTGATAATACTTAATGGAACAGATTAATTAAAATCTGCTTGTTTCAAAGAAAATCTTACATTTAAAATTGATAGTAGTCCTCATCATTTTGGCAAATGGATAAGACAATTTGTTATATATTAACGGTTATTACATACCCAAATGTAGGGAGTGCCTAAAGATTAACAAATGTTCACAGTTATGAAGCAGCTAGGAATGTTCTTAATGCTAAGATGGTTGTCAAAATAAATCACATGTTTTTTTTTCAATACAAGCAAACACAGTAGCTTAAGCAAATATGTCATGCTTAGTGCATCACTTTCATGAAATTGGACCCCAGAGGGCGAAAAGTTTCATTATTTGAAGTGCAATCACATAACTAATGACAAATACCTCTTCGTGTTAGTTTTGTGTGCTGAGAAGGCTGGGAGGTTCTCACAGGCCATGAGGGGGGACCGACCATTGAGTCCAGTCTGCACCATTGGGGACTTGACCACTTCAGCGTAGCTGAGTTTATCTGCACACAGTCGAGGACATACAATCACACATATCTTATTCATATTGTTATTGAAACAATGCACATAACAGCTTAGTTTTAATGATGTAGACAATTTAGAGTCAGCAATATATTTGGCAACAATCAAATTATACTTGATCATCAATTTGTAGAAGGTAAACGTGGTCCAAAGAAACAATTCACATGAACAGCTTAGTTTTAATGATGCAGAAAATTTAGGGGCAACAATATATTTGCCAACAATCAAGTTATATTGTAGTATGATTTACTTTATTTAATCCAGTTATAGTTATCATAAATTTAAAAAAGTTAAACTTGGTCCAAAGAAAGGAACTCATCGAAGGGAGTCGAACTGATTTGGAAATATCTTTAAAAATTTCATAAGAAAAATAATAAGTTGCAAAATTATGACTTACACAAATTTTCAACAACAAAAACTCACCACACAGACTAGGTGAATTGACACCAGTGAAGTCCATTGAACGCACAATGTTTGGTTTGTTCATTGTCTCCGCCAAGATAGGCTGACTCTTCGTCACTGTCGCTGTGTCGATCCCTCTTGACATACTTGACCTCTGCAATGTCGCGTCACTACTAGGCATGGGAAGTATTGACACACCGTCATCCAGCGTGATTGTCTCGTTTAGTCGTCCAGTGACATCGTTTGACGGCGTCATTGTGTTGACACAAGGAATGTTGAGTTTTGCATCAGACTGCACAACTACATTGTTTGTTGTTAATACACAGTTTTCTTGTCCTGTGAATGGTGACGCTGACGATGACATGGCAGTGACAGTAGGCGTTGTTGCACCACAGGCTGACATGACAGGGCTGGGTCTTGACCGGGGAGTCACCGGTGTCCAAGCAGGGGTGCCACACCGGTCAGCTGACAGACCACTAGGGCGAGGGGTCTTTGCTACAACGTAAAGGTTTGTCACATGTTTTCAGAGTGTACAGCCAAACCACACATTCATCTACTGAAATGTTTGCACTGTACTTAACTTATATACACTGTATATAATTCTGTGACACTGAAATGTTTGCACTCTATATATTTTTTTACATCGCCTAACCCTTTATTTAGAAGGGACATTCAACATAGAATCACAAGCATTTTTTGGCAAGACAGAAGTTTTTATATCGTAGTGTATGTAATATTACTCGGGCAAATGAACGTCATCAGAATTGACACCAATCACAGTTAACATTTAGACATATGTACTTAAATTATATAATATAAATTCATATAATTCTGTGACACAAATCCTATGGAATCCAAGTTCAGAGGCACAACAAACCAGCATTCATCACCAAAACAAGGCACAGCTGAATTTTAGGGTTGAAATATCTTATGCAAAGAAACTATTAAACATACATAAACAATATTGTACAAACTCCTTGGCATTTACTGGAGCTACACATTTTATGTAGTTCTTACATAATAAATTGTATCGTGTGTAGTGCTTACGTGTAGTGCCAACACAGCTGAGCACAGGAAACTCGATCAGGCGTCTAACATCAAATTCGTTCCCCCCAGATGGGGCTATACCGCTGGCATCGAGTGTAGATGTGTCACTGCTCTGGTCAGCCCATGCTACTGCCCGCTCCCCTCCAGCCAATTGCTGGATATGTTGGAACTGGGCCGTGAGGTCAGAGGTCGCAAACCCTTGACCTTTCAGCACAAAGTACTGCTTGCTGACAGTCTGTAGTAACGTCAGGACAAGTCTGTGGAAACACAAGGGTTAATCTCAAAATCAGTCAGTCTCAGGATGTCAGGGAATACAACAGGTTAATTAGACTGTGAGAACATGAAAATTAACCAAGTAATTCTAGGAATATCTATAAGCTTACCACAGAATAACAAACTAAATTACAACTTAATAAAGTCCAAAGCATCACACACATTTCACCATCGCCAAGCCTAGGCTGATGTTATGTGTAATTCCATTGGTTTGATAACCAAGATTCATATCTAAATATATATCTTATTATAAATAAATCTCTCTGGCTAGAGTCAGTGAGCAAAACGTGTATCTGTCTCAAACGTATGTACATGAATATAGGGTGCATTACTGTCTACCTGCTTCCATACAACTCAGGTGGTGGAGATAAAGACCACCATTTTGTGAGTCCACAACAAGGTACATATTTACACCCTTTATGGGATTCTTGACTTTCCAGGGCATAGGCACCAAAGGGAAGACACCAATGGGGAACTAACAGAACTAATAAACCAGGTGATGCAACTCAAGCCTCATGCCATCAACCGCCAGCGTCCCGTCACCTCGTTACGCCCCATTCATTCATTATAGCCAGCATTTGTTTAACACATGTTGTAGATATGCCTAATATTATTAAAAGTTTGAGTCTAAAAGATTTCAAAGATGAACTGAATAGTAAATAAACAGCAAGCGTGCACATAAAGAGCATGATTACACCAAAGGCCCGAGTTACATAGCAGCACCCCCTAGCGATCGCGTAGGTTCCCCATATCTGTTGGTGTACCTTCCTGATGATATAGGCATTGTAAGGTGAGTAGTAAGTTTTGAAATAACAGCAGTTGGAATCGAACCACCGTCCCCTCGACTGACAGTCCGGCAGGGGGCACTCCACTACGTGCCCCCCACCCCCACACCTCACGTTATTTCACAGACAATAACACTGACACATAAAATAACAGTTTCTGAGGTGAGACAGCAGTAGTTACCTCTCTGTGTCTTGGGCCTGTCTCTGCTCGGTGCGACACAGCTTCTTGAGGTACTTCACCTGTCTCTTCATGTCTCTCATCTCCACCTGCTGATGGTGAGACTCAAGTCTCGATGTCAGAATCTACAAACAGATGTCTCTGTATGTAAGAATCAACAACCTCTAAATCCATAGCCTACAGAATATATTAGTTTTCTTCCCGCCATACAGTTTTTAATGGCAGAGGCCGCACCATATCATCTGTTTTGGTCCCATTAATGATATCACAGACCTGCTTTTCAACTCTTAATCTTTTGAGATTCTGATTAATACTATCTCTATCTTCCTCTTACTTTCTCTTCCTCTCAACCATCACCACCTTTCCCATGCTCTCTTTGTTAGTCTTGTCATCTCTGTCCACCTCAATTTACTGCCAGCTACTCAAACATGTAGGTGCTTCTAGAAAAACTAATGTGTTTTAGAAAACATTTAATCAACAGATTCTACATTTCTGTAACAAAGCTAAGTTTTCAGTATAAAATTGATTTACACCACACACTGTAGAAATGCCTACATCACATAGAAATGTTACTGGGATGCAGTGTGTGAGGAACTAAATTATGAACAATGCAACAAACATAGTTTGTAGTCTACAAAGTTGACCTAGAACACAACCAGTGGACAGACACATGTACACAATACCTACCTCCGCCATACAGCTGCCGCCACCCAGGGCTGTCATTTGACCTTCGACCTGCTGTAGACGAGACACATTGTGCTTCATCCGTTCCTCCACATCTACCTTCCTCTGCTCTATCTTCTCATAGCGATGTTTTGCCGCCCCAATGCTCCGGCGGAGCTGGGCCGTCATCTACAGTCAAAAACAACATTCTACAATCCAGCTTCTTCTAAGCTATATACATGCATGAGTACCACACTGATATATCTATGACATAAGTGTGTGTTTGTATTTGGTGTAACATTTAAAGTATCACATCTGTCTGGATTCTGAAGTCATGACGATTAGTTTGTGCAACTTTTGAAACAAATGAAAAACATAAAAACACAAACTGGTGAATACAAGTGATAAAACAGTCTAAGTAGACCACTACTGACAATCTTTGATTCTTATCTGCACTAGTGTTGGCTCGGTAGATTTGTGGAGCCAACTCTGTTGTTATTGTAGTCTCAGCAAACACATTGCATATCTAAGTAATCATATACAAGATAACAAACAGGAAGTAAAATTGACTAGATATAGATAACACAATGTGTAACTATCATATGTTGTACCTTGTCATGTAGCGCTGTCTCCATGACGACGGCCTCGAGCCTCGCGAGGCTGCACTCCTTGCGGTGGATCTTGTAGATGATGTCACGACTGGAGCTCTCCAGTTCCATCAACTCTCTCCGGATGTTACGTCTCTCCTCAAACACACTCGCCAGTAGGCTGCGTAGTCTACAACACAGATACACTGATGTCAAACACACTTGTCAGCAGGCTGTGTAGTCTACAACACAGTTACACTGCTGTCAAACACACTACACTCGTCAGCAGGCTGCATAGTCTACAACACAGTTACACTGCTGTAAAACACACTTGCCAGCAGGCTGCATAGTCTACAACACAGTTACACTGCTGTCAAACACACTTGCCAGCAGGCTGCATAGTCTACAACACAGTTACACTGCTGTCAAACACACTTGCCAGCAGGCTGCATAGTCTACAACACAGCTATACTGCTGTCAAACACACTCACCAGCAGGCTGTGTAGACTACAAAACACTTGCCGGCCAATGTGGCTATCTAAATAAAAAGTTACACATACTGAGGGCAGCTTAACTCCGGGCTGTTGTACTGGCAGCAGTGTAGAGCATGTGGCAAAACAAGGAGCAATGATCCCTATTGTATGACTGGCTTTGAACACATTCTCGAGAAAATAAATCACATGTCAAAATCTAACACTATCAAGTTGAAGCTGAAATATGTAACGGTCACATACAAAAAAAAAACTATGTTTTCATTCATACCACAACACAATTTATGTGGTTTGTTATCCAAAATTAACCATCTATTCAATATTTCACAGAATGGAAGCAGTCAACAATTAATGATCTCAGAATCTCTGGCTGATGTTCTCGGCTAAGTGATTCACATATCTGCATAAGTTATTGTTGCTTGCTAGAGGTGTGTTCCCTGCCCAGTAACATTCCCTGTCCACAGTTCAAAGTTCAGTGACTGACCTGTCCAATTCCGGCTTGTTGACTGACCCCTGTCCAGTGTCTGTGGTACCACCTTCTTCATATTGCTGCAGCTTCAATTTCAATTCACACACCTATGGACAGACTGACAGGTTCACAACAGTGCACCGAGCAATACAATAACATTAAATCATACATGATATAAATTTAAATGTACAATTCTAAAACTCAAATTCAAAGCCCACTCATCACTTTCTGTATTCATTCACTTGGTTGGACCATTGGTTCTTGATCTACCAACTACCTAATTGAAGCAACTCAATGCTAATTATGATTTAGTTTTATAGTGCAAATATTTTATATCTGCTTCCATATCGAGTTTTATTAAAACTAATATCTACTGCATGCAATACCATAATTAAAAACAAACAAGTTTAGGTTCAAGATGTGTAAAGGTTACAACTGCTGCCCTTGGGTTGTTGCCCCAGAGGGAGTAAGTTAGTGGTCTTAACTGCATAGTGTTGATACACCAAACATTTTGTTTTACATGTAGGAAACATGTCTCCTCAATCCACCTTTGATAATGTTTACTTATCGCATTGGGTAACACTGCAATATGCAGCAAGACGCCGTGCCTCATGACACTGACACTACTCACCTCCTGTCTCAGGTCAGACACAACCTTGGTGTACTGACTCAGGTGGAAGTCTACACTCATCACATTCCTCTTCAACTGCACAGACAACACATCGTACATCAGTATACAGTAATGTCATGTTCGCATTCACATGTTTTTTGAACACTTCTCTCACACATACATATCATGCAATATGACATAAATAAAAACAAGCACACTCTGTTCCTACAAACTCTCATTTTATTACAACTACAAAAAATCACATCCATAGAAATATCATTTTATTCCCCTCCATTTGTGTTATCTCATTATGGCAAGACACACCAAGATTGGCAGGTAATTAATTAAACATAAAATAGCTACTCAAGTTTCAGGAGCAATGAATGCCAACTGATAAATATCAATGGGTACGAAATTAGAGAAGATACCATAAAATGCATCTTTCTTCACTTACGTTAGACTTGATGTTCTTGGCCCTGTTTGCGTACTTCAGTGTATTGTAGGTGTCTTCATATGACAAGGACGAGGGACTGCAAATAGGTCATTCACATCAAACACAAATTGATCATTAAAAGAGCGAATGCAACAATTTGGTTTTTATAGTATTTTTTACTGCAACAATAAGATAACTTGTATTAATCACACCATGTATTTGAGAATGTGCATCATCGTTAATTATTCAGATGTGACCAATAACAAAGCAAAGTTAGCCTTTCTTCTTGTCAAATAATATGTAAATATATATGTATGTGTTTTAACCATTAGATTAAGACACACACACACTGAAAATATTTTAATATAACTTTTGTTTGGATTAATTTCCATGTTTAATTTCTGAATTGTGATTTTTGTTATACTAATTTTACTAGTCCGAGCTATAGTGGTTGGTTACATTAGCACAAAAATAGCCAATCTTTGTTGTGAACATGACTCTGTTTGTAGTGAACCCTACCTGATGGCTGAGATCATGACAGTCCTACAGTTGCCTCCGAGTGAGTCCTTCAAGAGTCGTGTCAACTTGCTGTTTCTGTATGGCACATGGCCTTTGTTCTGAAGACAAAACCATACAACAGTGCTACCACATGGTGAGTTGTATAGCACTTTGAATGGTCCAAATGTATACTGGGTCATAGGTAAGAACTAATATTGAACTTTATAATGCTGTCCCCTTTCAAATGTGGATACCAGTTTGTCACAAGTCAAATTGAATTTTAATAAAACCCAACACAATTTTTTTTCAAATTGTACATTGCTTGATTTCTAGTTTTCATACAAGTTAACTTGTATATGTATTAAAAACTTGGACAAATGAAATGGAATGCAGATAACATAACAATCTTGGAAATGAAACAGTTAATCTACCTGACAGCACTAACCTTTCCTTCAGCAAGAGCATTGATGCAGTTTCCAAGAGCAAGTAGAGAGCGGTTGATGTTGGCCCCTTCACGGAACCTTGCGCCCCGATTAGTTGTGACGGTGGCTCGCTCTGAGCCGGCCAGGTCAATGAGAGACAACTTGCCCACTCGGAAGTCTGTTGACAAGTTTGCAGTTCGGTCTCGTTGTCGAACAAACACCTGCAGATGAACACAGAGGGTGAATATATTTGAGTTTAAATTGTGGATGTTTGGTTTACAAATAGTTCTCACATTTGAAGGACACCTTGATGGTAATTGCTTCCCATGTCAGACTGCATAAAGCACTTTACATACTTTACTTCGATTAGTCTTACTTCTTAGGTGAATACAGTCTCGACTTCTTCTGCCTTGTTGCAATTAATGTGTAAAGATTATTCATACGCAACTATCCACCATATATATATATATATATATACAGTGTGAATGAGCCCCAGCCCCAAGGTTCAAACAAGGCTTCCCTTGATTGTGAATCCATTCCCCTACATGAAAACAGAGGGGAAAACCTGCTGTACGTCAGCCAAAAGAAACTTCCTCACGTTGTATATATATCTCTGTAAGGTTTGTTATGATAAAACACCCTGATTATAATAATAATATTTATTATTTATAAAGCGCAATATTCAAATATGCTCAAAGCGCTGTACAATAAAATATAAAGCTATTCATTATGTATTAAAACTAATATTAATAAGAATAAATACAACTGTAAAATTTACTTTCAGATAAAAAGAAAACAAATTAGAAACGTTAACTTATTCAAAATAAAACTGTTAATTAAATATCATATATAATTAACGACGATGAGTAAAATAAATCAAAAAATAAATAAAACTAATAATACGCTATTTACATGCAAAACACATACTAAAAGATGGGATATATAAATTTCAATACATATGTGAAAAGAAAATAAGATAAAATATTTGAAACAAATTTTCTAAAATGTCATTGAATATTTAAAATGTCAGCAGTAATATGTTTTGAAAATGTGCGTTTTCAGTGCCTTTCTGAAAGCCGACAAAGTTCTGCATCAGTTAACGTACTAATGTAATTAATATACATAAAAGAAACCATTTTGAGTTTTTAATGAAATTACGATTCCATTTATAGATGTCAGGCATGATACTGGACTCCCCCTGACAACAGCAGAACGGTGTGGTTTAGATAGGGGCAAACGAGAGGGTGAGTCACCCAACAGGACAACAAAGGGTCAGTCAATTGGTCTGTGTGGTCAAGACAAGTTATAGATGTTGTTAACATCTTCTCTGTGGTGATGATGCAAGTATATGTAAGTACCCATAATTGTTATTCATATATGCCCAAGAGTTCTGCCAGAACTTTCATCATTAGTCAAGTTATGCACTTGAATTGTTTTAACACCTATCCTCTAATCTGTCTTTTTGAAGCTATCTCCAATGTTGTTGACACCCTCTCTGTGGTGTTGTCCCATGTAATTACCCTTAAAGTACAACCTAATTGTTACTGGCACCCAAACAATGTCCTGACCTAAGACTCTTGATGTCTGGTGCATAGCTACTTACACATGCACTGGCTTCAACTGTTAGAAGTTCAACAGCATTTCGTAGTATAAATACATCTCCACAAACCTTTTTTTAAACTTGTTTTTAATAGATTGATCTGTAACCTGAATTTGTTTCTATAGGAATAAAATGGTTTATACTGGTTTGTCTACCCGCCTGTTGACGAAAGTGCTATTAAATGTGTGCAATATCATTCACAATTTGGTTAAAATTTATCATTGTATCTGTTATTTTAAAATACTAATCTAATCTCCCACAAGAATGCCATTGATGTGAAGCTCACCTGAAAGACTGCGTGTGACCTTGAAGACTCTGAGTTGGCATCAGTTGGATGCTGTGTGCGGTTTTGGTTGCCGTATTTGAGCATGTTCAGCAGCTCCTCGGCCGACCTCGGCTAAGAAAATAAAAATTACGTTACATTATGTCATTTATAACATAACATCTTTACTGATCACTTTCAGAGCATATATAAGCATGTCATGTGAGTATATGTGTGCATATTGAATATATGACATGTGCAGTGCACTCAAAACACCTGGCTGGTGGAATAGCAATATTTTTTACGAGACATTTGTCCATGTCCTATTATTTATCCTATTACGCCAGTCACAGAGTTCCGATCGCAAATTTTCTATTATATATATTTATCACATGGCTAATTACTTTCATCAAACTGACTGCAAAAACAAGACTTTAAAAACATACAATTTCATGTTTACTTACCATTTTGCATTGTCAAAATGTAGTCCCAGTAGTTCCATTGTGAATGCGTGTGCAATCATGAAATGCTAACACCTTGAGTTAAAATTTGTCTAAGGATGTAATGTAATATGTAATTTTACACATGTAATAAAGTGCTACTGATTATGGTAATTTGTGAACATAATAACATATATAGCAATAAGTGAAAGTGACCTGTCACATGACCTCTGTGGCGTTCCATACCTTGTGCAGAGAGAGGCCTGCCACAACCACGCCCCTCTGTGGGTCCTCTCTGATGGGGAGACCGCCCCGACCAGCCACCAGGAGATCGTGGATCTGTTCATTGTACACCTGCAACCATGACAGTGACACAGTTAGTAAGACTAGACATAAAGTGTCTAATTGGATAGACAGTGCAAAGATGAAAAAAATGTCAATGCCTTTGTGATGACCTGCATGCAGAGGTTGTTATAGGTTCACTACTCCTCACACACCACAAACAAGCAAGTATGAGAACTGATGGATAGATATATTGGCAAGCAATAACATCTGTTGACAATTGTAAAAAGAAGAAAGTTGCAGTGGTTTGGTCATATGGAGCCATCCTGCAGTGATTAACTGATGGGTGAAGAAAGAGAGGAATATCAGCGAAGTTATGGATTGACAATATCAAAGAATGGACTGGGCTCAGCTTCTCTTTCCTCAACTGTTCTAATAAGTAAACTTATTAGAACAGTTGAGGAAAGAGAAGAGTGAAAAACCTAAAATCATTGTGATATGTAGTAAAATGTTAGTTACCAACTAGTACTGTGCTGTAAAACTGAATTTGTCAAACACGTACCTCAAGATAGGAGACAGCAACTTCACATATTTTCTCTGGTTTCAGTTCACTGATCCGCTGATAGAGGTCTCTCATCGTGTGGAACATGACGCCTGGTTCGGACTCGCTGCCCAACATTGTGAATGTTTTCCCGGCACCGGTTGCTCCATACGCAAACACTGTAGAACACAAAATGAGTCACTGGCCTCTGGTCATTTCACTGACTTCTGGTCATTCACAAAGCAACACAGAACAAGTAACAATACTGGATCTACAGTTATGATTAACACTGGTCAACACGAACACGCATATCTATCATTCCTCATTTGACTAGCAAAATATTCATCGAGAAATCAAACATAGAGTGGTGTTGAACACATGGGATGGAATATGTTGATATTCCCTTCATATATAAAATGTAAGCCCTAACTAATGCTGTTTTCAATAAATGACAAAAACATGACAATGTTTTTCAAGCGATAACATGATTTATGAATTTAGGTTGATTTAACAGGTGTATTGCAACACTACCAATGTACTGTTATGTACATGTAAAAACAACAGCATATTTTTGGTGATGCAAAGAGTGATGTGCGAACTGGAGCCATCAATTGCAACAATTACTTATATTGTTATTGCAAAATTCATTTTTTTGCATCCCTGATCCACCACATAATTAATATTTTCTTGCGTGCACGTTATTAATACTGTCTCACAACAAACCTGAACAGTTGTAGCCATCCAGCAGTCCATCAAGTACACCCTTTGTCGTATGCAAGTACAGCTCCTCATTTGATGCTTGCTCATCAAAGACGTGGTCAAAAACGAAGCGCATGTCTTTCTTTGGTTTCTTGCGAATGTCACGCATCTTCCGTCGCTTGCCATGGTAGTAATCTGGCGATTCCTCTGACTTTGGGTCAAAGATCAAAAGGTTATCACCGATGACATTAACAACCGTGCGATGGTTGCCCTCCAACTCGGCTGTGTTTTCTGGCCGGACACGCACACAGACCTTGATGCGACTGGTGCTGTCAGCTGTGTTCTGGTTGTATGTCGTTGGTGCATTTGGAACACGGGTGAAGCCTTGCCCACCATCATTGGCTGGAACTTGCATTCGAGTCATGATGACTGCTCACTCGTAAATGACGACCTGGGACAGAGTGAAATGTGATGGTAGGAATGTAGGAAACAAAGTTCCTGAACTGAGAATTACAGACTTTTAGATTTGAGGCAGTGTATTGTTAATCTGACCTGGTTAATTAAAATGTATGTATTGGTATAATACACTTATAATATAGTTATTGCTGCAGTATAACAAGGCAAGCATTTAACTAGTTACCAGTTTTATGGGGTCTAGCAAAAAACTGAAGCAACATAAAATGAAGATATAAATAAGCCTTATAAGGGGATATTATGCAGACCTATCAAAAAGAACCAATACACAAAGTTCTACAGTTAGCAGCATCAAGCCTGTATTTTTAAATGGGTGATTAGTTATATCTCATAATTGCCGTCAGCGGACATATAATGAGACCCCCATCATCCCCATGACTTGAACATCAATAAACATCTGCTGGGCCAGGGCAATTCAACGGTAACAGAATTACAATTCACACCAGTTTTTTTTCCCCATTCATCATGTGCCTAGAATAGAAACGTAAACATGGTTTGAAGTACGCACCATTTCCTGTTATTAGGTTATAAGAGACAGTGCGATATCCAAGAAATGTAACAAATTTACCAGCCCCATCAGCCCATGCCCGGGGCGGGAATCAAATTACTGAGGGTACTATCCAGTGACAGTCGGTTAGCTGCGGTAGCTGTTGTTACTAAACATTGAATTAAACTTTGCAAACATGACTGGATGGAAAGCTTGTTCGACCGACTATTTTGCCTAAAAATCAGAGGCGTCTTGCTAGGTTGGGCAAGACGACGGTGGCAAGCCGCCGGCAGCATCTCCGGCCTTTTAACTCCCCCCGTCACATTTTGTTTCCACTTTTTCAAAACAAATGTCTGATAATTGCTACTTGTCACTTACTTGTGTTCAGCACCGTGCAAAAAAATCAAGATTCACATTATACGTAGGTTACTTACCTTCGCTTGTGGCGTTTTATTTTCTGTAAGCTTCAACTAAAGTAAACAACTTAGTGCTCGACTTTCAGTGAATCGCTCGGACTTTTAAATTTCCGACGTTATTCATAGCGATGTTTTGATTGGTCCGTAACTTGTAATATGCGCCATCTGGCGAATGCAAAAAACAAAATTGTCGCCTTTGCGTGCATAACTTGTTTTCTGTCCACCAGGTGGCGTCACTATCTTCGATGAAGCCGCGACGACGGACCGGCGGTGTACTGAGGTGTTCTTAGGTTCTTAGGTGGTTTTCTCCAAACAGCCCAAACTTGGGCTAACGCAGGAGTTGTCCTTCTCTAGAATTAGTGAGTCCACTACAGGTTACACACTCTGTGGGATCTTTTACTTCCCCTGGCATAGACCACAGATAAAAGGGACCACCGGCTTTTACTTTTAGTGTCTCTTCCGAAAGACACAGGCAAATGTGGGGTGAACGAAATTGCCTACGTTTCGAAACGGCGGTAGGTGGGATTGAACCACCGTCCCCTCGATTGGCGGTCCGGCGACCACCGCTCCCCAACAAGAGCACAATAAGGTGCTCGTCCACCATTAAAAATTATGTTTTTGTTCAGCGTGATATACACACTGGCACGTGATACACAGTACACACAGACCACAAACAAGTGTTACAAAGGCGTATTATAATAGCCTTAACATTATTTGGTTGTAAATACAATTGTTTTTGTATTTTCGTGTTTTCAGTTTCTCTTGCGTATCAACGGGCCGATTTAATATTATAATTAATGAATATACAGTGTGTGTGTGTGTGTGTGTATATATATATATATATATATATATATATATATATATATATATATATATATATATATATATATATATATATATATATATATATATATATATATATATATATATATATATATATATATATATATATATATATATGCATATTCAAATTCATAGAACATAAATTGAAGATGTGCAGTTCTTGGCCTCTCCATAAAAAGATAGGTTCTCCATAAGCCTCAGGAAGGCGTCCTAATCAATAGGTAATTAACTGATGTCACAGCACGCCACGTATCATAAGATTTTGATAGCAACCTTCTAAATCTTGCTATTAGACAACGTCTTTGAAATACTGCGACACTATAACTGTTTGCGTTTTCTTAATTCATCTTCAGCAAAATTATTAAAAAGTCACGTATGGTTCATGCATTATTTTAACAATCTGTGCAGATAAAACGGGACAGTTTGTTGTGCAAGGAAATGAGAACTGATAGCGACACCAACGACACTGCAACTATATCCACTAGTTTCGATGCATTTGGCAATCACGGCATGAATTAAGAATGATGGTACACAAATATCCACCACTTTCTGTAGCCATGTACTCATTCATACAGCTGAATAAACCCGAGAAACCTTAAATTAACGATCGAACCTATCATAGGATTGTAACGGCAGACAAAGAATAAGTTTGACTCTTGCACTCTCCTGGGTGAGCACTGCACCACACCTGTGCCATCGCGTTCATTAAAAGCAGGAAGTAAATTGTTACGTAGGTTTATCGACAACAATGGATCGCAGTCCGAGAAATACTGCTGCTTCGTGTTCAACACACTTTTCCCAGTAAATACCGGGCGTGATTTTGCTTTGCCCCAGCCCCAGCCTCCCTCTGCCTCTCCTTATCCCACTCCCACTCTCTATCCCCTCCCTCTCCCTCTCACTCTCCCAATTTTTCTCTCTGTCTCTGCCGATGCACCTGCCCCTCCTACTCCCTCTCCACCCCACCCACCCTCTCTCTCTCTCCCTGCCCTTCTGCCTCTCTCTACCTATCACTCTCCCTCCGGGCCTCCACCTCTACAGCTAAGTCAAGTTAAGAGGGTGTGTACAAGAAATACTTTGAGCCTACTTACTTTCCCACTTCGTCCCCAGTGGGACATAAGGCCACAACAATCTTTCGCCACAAGGTTCTGTCCTTGGCTGAGGCCTGAGCCTCACCCCACGATAGCCCCATCTCTCTCAGCTCGGCCATCACTGTTTGTCGCCACGTCATCTTTGGCCGTCCTCGCTTCCTTTTTCCGGGTGGTGTTCATCTCAGTGCCACTTTGGGGATGCTATCTCCAGGCATTCGCAGGACGTGTCCTAGCCATCTCAGCCGTCGGCGTTTGATTTCGAGGACAGCACTGTTGCAGCCCGTCTTCTTGTAGAGGTCCACGTTGGAAATCTTGTTTGGCCAGAATAAAATACTTTGAGCGCTCCTATTTATTGTTTACCTTTTAGTAGCGCGTACCTATGAATATATATATATATATATATATATATATATATATATATATATATATATATATATATATATACATGCGTTTAAGCGTTTAAAAAACCTCCTGGTTTATTAATTATGAACAATTTACTTCTCGTTGACATCTCATGAAGTGTTTTCTGCTTCATCGTTGTCTGTTTCAGCGTCTTATTTTTCTTCTTCTTCCAGTCTGAGCCGAAGAGGTCTGCCAGCGGAACAGTTTCCCGATTGTTGTCTCACTCAAGCTGACCGTCCTCGCTATCATCGGCCCGATCTCTCATACGACCACTGTGCATACGATTGAGGTCTTCGGTGTAAATCTGTAGTCTGGTGCACCCGTATTTGTTGTCACGACACCTGGATGTGACGGGATTGTAGACTGAAGTTCTTTCTACAAAATAAATCCATTGTGACGAAGATGAAAATCTATTCTTTAACATATTTTAGTCATTT
>OZ024857.1:38222140-38229640 GCA_964017155.1 Oasisia sp. SBJ-2009 | reverse complement strand
GGCTACGAACACAGGGCTGTTTTGCGATTTAAAATAAGATGTAATATCATTTAGTAAGTTGCATGCAAATGTTGTACCTCGGTTCTCGCGGAATCCAAACTGAGTGTCAGATAAATCAGTATCTGGTAAGATCAGTGCTTCTACCATCTTAGTATGTATAGAGCTTAGAGTAATTGGCCGATAATTCTTTGCAATGTTCGCGTTAAGTGTAGATTTCTTTAGTATGGGAACAATATATATACATATATATATATATATATATATAAATATATATATATATATATATATATATATATATATATATATATATATATATATATGTATATATATATATGTATATATATATATATATATATATATATATATATATATATTTGTGTGTATGTATGTATGTATGTATGTATCTTGAGCACATCACGGGAGAATTGCAAACATCGTATACATAACACATTCTTTAAGAAACCATTTCTTCATCTGGGTTTCACACTAGGATTGAACCAGCAAACCCCACGCCTGTGGGCATTCGATACCCTGACATTATAGCATGGAAAGGGAACACTTGTGAGATCATCGATACCAGGATTTGGGCCGACAATTTCGTTATCAATGAAGCCCACAGTTGTATTACACCAACCCGTCATTAATAAATGGAAAGAGAATGTATAACTCAAAATCCTGACCTGCTGGGATAAATATGACTTCCGAATTGGAACCAGCATATTGGATGTAATCTAAATTGATTCCGCTAACAAAGGTTGTGGTATTGCGAAATAGAAGAAGTCGACGAAATCGACGAAATCGACTAAGTACAAGAAACCAACATGAAATCCACGAAAACGACTAAGTCCTACGAGAAATGTGTACGTTATTACATTATCAGGCGAAAGTTATTACATTATCAGGCAAGAGGAGTTTATTACATTATCGGTTGAAAATTATTACATTATCGGTTAGCAAGTTTATTACATTATCGGTTGATGTTATTACATTATAGGGTGGTTATTACATTATCGGTTGATTTTATTACATTATCGGGTAGTTATTACATTACCGGGCGATTATTACATTATCGGTTGTAACAACAGCTCTGAAATTATTGGCAAGTTGACCGGTGGTCATTAATAGAATAAGAAAGGTGTTTAGGTAACTTTAGTATAATAATTATAAGAGTCGATCCGTTTTGGGGCGAGGCTGTTTAAATACCATGCGGATGAAAATTAATGGTGTGGTCTTTTGATTCATCATAACATGGCTGTGCGTGCGAGCGTGAACGCGTCCGCGATTGTATGTCTGATTAGTTGTATGCGTGCGTGCGTGCGTGCGTGCGTGCGTGCGTGCGTGCGTGCGTGCGTGCGTGCGTGCGTGCGTGCGTGCGTGCGTGCGTGCGTGCGTGCGTGCGTGCGTGCGTGCGTGCGTGCGTGCGTGCGTGCGTGCGTGCGTGCGTGCGTGCGTGCGTGCGTGCGTGCGTACGCTGCAGAGTCGTACCTAATTTGAGCGTGTTATCGCCGCGGTGGCCACTAACAGCTCGTCCGGAGTGCGTGAATGTGGCGGAGGGTGGGGCTGTATTAATATCACTGTGATTCATCGGCACTGAACCAAGACATGCCGCAAATATGATATTTACACTGGCGATAACTACGACGGACCACCTAACCCCCAACAAGACCTCCCGCGGAGAAGTTTTACCATAGCCCTGTATTTCCAAAACACCGTATGGACCAAGGCCAACATACCTTGTCACTTCCCAGTACTTCCCGTCACAAGTGCTGGACATTCCTTGTCCCCACCGCTTTTGGACGTCTGTTGTATTTTGTTGACCTCCACTAACATTTTCAGACCAAATAATTAATTTCATCACATTTTTGTTGTATGCATTTTGTTTGTTTAGTAATATATGCACAGTAATTAATTGACATGTATGTGACAAAATAAAAAATACAAATACAAACAAATACATAAAAAATATAAAATATGTGAAATTATTCAGTTTTGACAGTATTGGCCTGTGTTTATGTAATCTGTTTTATTTGCATCACAGTATGGAACAAAGCAGGCGTTTCTGGGTTCTATAATGAAACAGACTGCAAATGCCAGGCTTTCGATTTTGGGTTTCATTTACAAATGTAAAATACAGCTTAAAATACAAAACTTTCATTTGTTATATCACAGGATGTTTGAACTGCAACCGTAATCGATAATGCATTCGTATACTTTTAATATAGTTACGTACGTTAAACATAGTTAAGTAACTCAAAGCAGAGTAACCCTTTTCATGCATCAGTTTTCTCTCAACGTTCGTCACAACGATGACTACTGTTAGACACTGCTTGCTGCTTAATAAGCACGCACACACACACACACACACACACACACACACACACACACACACACACACACACACACACACACAAGTAACGCAATTTTTTTACAAAATAGTACAGACGTACATTCATTGACGCATCCTCGATTAGTCACGTCCTCAATTACACTTCTACGTCTTCCTGGTTTCAGTTTAACTATGGATACATTGACTCACACGATCTCTCCGAGAACCACGTACCTACGCCAGATGAGGAGGTTATTTTTAGCGAAATAGTACACTTCTTTTTGTGTGCGAGGAATGCACGGCTTTGATGCGGCGTGTTTTCTAGGGAACATCCGAGAAGTCGATTGCTCACGGCGCTAATTTCGCACGGCAGCCGGCCCCCGTGAGTCAGAGCCCCACTTCCGACGTCGTCGCCGCCGTCGCAGCTGTCTACGCCCAGCCACGGAGGCTTTATAACGGCCGGTCGGCAGGACGTGTCGTACAGGCTCAGCTTGGCTCAGACAGAGGCGGTGTTACAGTAACGCGTGTGTTCGCTTGAGACGAGTACTGTCGCTAAGATTCGTGTTCTTCAACAGTGTCGGAGCTATAAGCATATTTGCCAAGTAAGTGTGGGTTTAGATCCTATCGCTGCACATTGAATGTACAAGGCTAATGTGTTCGTGGAAAGGTTCGCGCGGCCGTCTTGTGTATTGTGTCGTTGGGACGTGACCGGCTGTATCGAGTTGTGATTAATGTTTGCGTTATGTCTTTGTGTATATGTGTGTATAGGTGTACGATACTTAGCGTATTCAGGTGTGTTGAATACACAGACATTACACGCCGCACGTTCGTAGACACAATTATAAAACTATGAATACGCATATGCATGCAAGCAAGCAAGCAAGCAAGCAAGCAAGCAAGCGTGTGTGTGTGTGTGTGTGTGTGTGTGTGTGTGTGTGTGTGTGTGTGTGTGTGTGTGTGTGTGTGTGTCTGTGTGTGTGTGTGTGTGTGAGTGCGTGCGTGCGTGCGTGCGTGTGTGTAATATATATATATATATATATATATATATATATATATACATTGAAAATACTACACACACGCACACAAGCACACACGCACACGTACGCACGCACGCACGCACACACACACACGCATACACACACAAACACACACAAGCACGCACACACACACACACACACACACACACACACACAAACACAAACACACAAGCGAAACATGGTCAAACACGCAACTCATTTATCCACACGTCTAACACAATGAGTGAGAGTACAACAAATTTAGTTCATCCGGTTTATTATCACTGTGACGACCACCAGACAGTAAGGCATGCGTCAACCGGTGTGCGTGCGTACAATGTACACATGATGTACCGGCAGACAATGTTGTTATTCGGAGCGGGGGCGGGGTATTGTGAGGATTCACGTGGGGCAAATGGGGTAATTTGAACCCCACCTTGCGGACGAAAGAACAATGGCTAGCCGAACACTCTGGGTCGGTGAGTAATGTGAAATACGTCACGCTTTGTTGTGGCAACACCGGGTCCACACGCAACTAGTGTTCATGCACATTTCTCTTGCTCGTGTTGTGTGTTGTGTTAATATCATACGGAGGCGTTGGCAATTGAAACAATCACCGGATGATGACACGCAGCAGTGCTTCGGTGACACACGCTGAGCTTCCGAACACTGCCACTGTCCTGGTGTGAGTAAGGACTGGCTGGTTTCATCTTACCAATAGATGTGTTGAATATTCAACGGTAACACGGCGACTGAAGGGAGATGGATTTGGGAATGAACAGAGCGAATACGGTCAGAGTGCATGCACGATGGAAGGCGCCCTGGATTATGTGACAGGGATAGGTTGCAGGACGGGAAGGTGTGTGAATAGGGAGGAGTGAGGGTGGGTGTGTGAATAGGGAAGAGTGAGGGTGGGTGTGTGAATAGGGAGGAGTGAGAGTGGGTGTGTGAATAGGGAGGAGTGAGAGTGGGTGTGTGAATAGGGAGGAGTGAGAGTGGGTGTGTGAATAGGGAAGAGTGAGGGTGGGTGTGTGAATAGGGAGGAGTGAGAGTGGGTGTGTGAATAGGGAGGAGTGAGAGTGGGTGTGTGAATAGGGAGGAGTGAGAGTGGGTGTGTGAATAGGGAGGAGTGAGAGTGGGTGTGTGAATAGGGAGGAGTGAGAGTGGGTGTGTGAATAGGGAGGAGTGAGAGTGGGTGTGTGAATAGGGAAGAGTGAGGGTGGGTGTGTGAATAGGGAGGAGTGAGAGTGGGTGTGTGAATAGGGAGGAGTGAGAGTGGGTGTGTGAATAGGGAGGAGTGAGAGTGGGTGTGTGAATAGGGAGGAGTGAGAGTGGGTGTGTGAATAGGGAGGAGTGAGAGTGGGTGTGTAAGTAGGGAGGAGTGAGAGTGGGTGTGTGAATAGGGAGGAGTGAGAGTGGGTGTGTGAATAGGGAGGAGTGAGAGTGGGTGTGTGAATAGGGAGGAGTGAGAGTGGGTGTGTGAATAGGGAGGAGTGAGAGTGGGTGTGTGAATAGGGAGGAGTGAGAGTGGGTGTGTGAATAGGGAGGAGTGAGAGTGGGTGTGTGAATAGGGAGGAGTGAGAGTGGGTGTGTGAATAGGGAGGAGTGAGAGAGGGTGTGTGAATAGGGAGGAGTGAGAGTGGGTGTGTCGACGGGGGGGGGGGGGTGAAAATTGTATTAAGATGGAAGCTATGTTGGAAGGAGATGGAAAATGAAAGTCCTGATGAGCTTTATCCTCGATGTTATGAACAGCAGATATAATATACTCTCTCTCTCTCTCTCTCTCTCTCTCTCTCTCTCTCTCTCTCTCTCTCTCTCACTCACTCACTCACTCACTAATCTGGAATTGGCGGGAAACTTGGTGGATGCAGATGTTTGAATTTGGTGGTGTATAAAAGTTGAAAAACAAGCGGAAGTATTGATTGATAAGTATTATTTTTGTGCTAAGGTTATTCATAAGGGTGTACTAGACATATATTGAGTGGCAGTTTTGGTTAAATTTAGTTAGTAAACAGTATTTTTGAACAAATTAGTATACGTGGGTGATAATAGGGTAATCTAGCCTTCGACAAATTGTAAACAAGACTGAGCAAAATCTGTTTATTTGATATCGTATATAAGAGACAAAGCAATAAGCGTAACAACTATATGTGTAAGGTAACACTCTGAATAGGTATCATTGTTATTAAAAATAAACAAGCTTTTTAGTAGGAATCCTTAGTTTGTGCAGACTATTATTTATAGTGGGTGAAATAGGGTAATCTAGCTTTCAACAAGATTGTAAACAAAACTTAGCAAATCTGATAAATTGATATGATATATAACAGATAAAGTGGTAAGCAAAACAGCTGCATACATAGGATAATTCTTTGATTCGGTGCCATTGTTATTAAAAATAAGCAAGTGTTTTAGCAGAAAGCCCTAGTCTGTTTATATAGGTAGTGTCCAAAGTATCCGCTAGGGAACGGTACCAGTACAGAATAAAATTATTGTTCATGGTAGCATAGGTAGTAAGTTGTTTATAACACGTAGTGTGCTGCAGTTGCTGTACACAATAAACAAACAGTCTTTCTAAAGACTAAGTTGGTATAAACTAAGTTGATTTGATCAATCGTATTATGGCACCTTCCAAGCGGCAAGTGAAGGCAAGGAGGCACTTGCTGTGTGATCACTGCCACAGCTTGGTGGATTTTGCCTTATCGGGGTGCGGAAAGTCTTGGTCAGAGACAACGGAGGAAGGGTTTACTTTCCAATGTTTAGGGTGTTGGAAAGTGGACTGTCTGACGGCAGAGCTAGCTAAGCTAACGGATCTTGTGAAGGGGATGGAGAGAGGAGGGAGGATGATAGCAAGGAAAACAAATGGAGAAAGAACAACAGAAAACATGCCATGCATGAAGGAGACAGTGGAGAAAGTGACAGTAGAGAAGGAGGGAGGGACAAGGGGACAGGAGATGATAGAAGTAGATGCGACAGGAGGAAAGACGAAGGGAAGAAAGGAACTGAGAGTAGATATGACCAAACGGAAGTCAATAACAAGGAAGATGTCAGGAAGAAAAGAGACAGGAAAGAAAGGAACAGAGAAAGCGGCAGGGGGGAAAGTCAGCAACCAGGGAGATGCAAAACGGAGGAGCTACTCTGAAGCAGTGATCGAGGGTGCATTGAGAACAGAAAGGGTTTTTATGGGCGACTCAATTTTGCGAAAGACGGACAAGACGTTAAACAAAGGAGAAGATGTTGTTGTTTGTCTTCCGGGCGCTCGGATTGAGCATGTGACAGATAGGGTAGAGAACGTGTTGGGGCATGGCCAGGGAGGATCGATATTAGTACATGTAGGGACGAACAATGCAGACAGGGAGGGGACAACTAGAATAGTGCAAAGATACAGACAGTTGGTAGGGAAACTGAAGAAGACAAGAGTTGAACAGATCATTATCTCAGGAATCTTGCCAGTAATCGGAGGAAGGGGAGCAACCTATAGAAACTGTAAGAGGATGGCAATCAATGCTCTGGTGGAGCAGATGTGTGAAGGAGAAGGAGTTGGATTTGTAGATTTGTGGGGATACTTTGTTGGGAAGGAAGATATGTACGTGAGAGATGGCCTCCATCTAAGCGGAAAGGGCGCAGCAGTGTTCTCCGAGAACCTGCTTCAATCTATGGACAGAGGAACAGGTTGCAATTTTTTAAACTAGTTTCGCAGGGGGGATACACAGAGAAGCCAAATACTAGAGGCATAGCTAAAGACAGCAAAAAGAAATCAGCAAAAAACAGCCTGGAAAGCCCTACGAAATTTGGTTATAAATGTGTTTGTTTAAATGCAAGGAGCATAGTAAACAAAAGAAATGAACTAAACATTATGGTAGAAGATATTGACCCTCACATAATAGGTATAACTGAATCTTGGGCCACCCCCGATATATCAGATGCCGAATTAGGAATGACAGGATATGTAATGTTTAGGAAAGATAGATTAGGAAGAAGGGGAGGCGGAGTTATTTTATATATTAAAGAATCCATCCAGGCTTATGAAATAAAATTAGAAAAAGAAGCAGAATGTGAAGCTGTCTGGTGTAACATAGTTACAGGAAACTCAACATTAACTGTTGGGTTAGTTTATCGTAGTCCAAACATAAGCATAGAAGAGAATGAAAAAATGCACAA
>OZ024857.1:38197140-38217140 GCA_964017155.1 Oasisia sp. SBJ-2009 | reverse complement strand
GCTTCTGGACGGGGGCACTCTTGTGGTGGTTGCCCCGCTTAAGTGCTAGGTCTGGTACCGGAAGTGACAGTATAAAGAATCCCCGGATGACATCCGCAGAAGCATTGCCGGCCACTCTGTGCAACACTTACGATCTGCAATGCGGGATAAAGCCACTAAATGATCTCAGAAAGTTGTTTAACGAGGAGCAATTCCAGATTCAGAAATGCTACACGTACGGCCAGTGTCGCACGGAGAAACAAGAGCTACTCTCGCAATGTGTACAAGACGTAATGTCGAGGTGCACTTGTTGAAAGTGTTTCGAGAGAACAGTCGTCTGGTGTTAGAGAATGCCCGGTGCAGTTACAAACTTTCGGGTGTTCTCTCCAAGGTTTCACCCCCGTTCTTTCAGCAGTTTCTTTGGCTGATTCTGTGATATGTGTGCGTAGTTTCCAAGAAACGGGACTTGTATATGTCGGCAATATTGCGCGAGAAACCGCAGCTTAATCTCGGGTGCCACGAACTGCACAAAAGAAGTTAGGTTAGCGCAACGCAGATGGTGCTTCTGCGTGAGCAAACTATCAGTTAACTCCCCTGCACATGGAACATCGCTGGTGTAACGTGTTTCCGCTAAATGGAAGCCTTAGCCGCTAACGACGCCACGTGACCGGATGTTGTGCAAACACCTGCTGCATTGTGGTTACAGTTGCCTGCTTTTATAGAAAAACCACAGGTGCGCTGTGGTTTCTCCGTTTGATGTTACCCAGAATCACCATCAAACGTACATTACAGCGTCATCGAATTTCGATCAACATGAGTGGATTGTCAAAATGAAACACGGTATAGCGGTTATTTTGTGCAATTATTAATGTAGCTTATCTCAAAGTCAATGCTTCTGTAGCATGTTACGTGAATTGTACATAATATGTGTGCCCACAAAGTTGGAACAGCAACACTATAATCTTCTCTAGTGTATATATTTGACACAGTGATGCTATGGGTGTGTTAACTTTCAGATGTTGTGTACCGTGTGTAATGGGTATCAGTGGAACTGTTCGACATGTTTGGAGTTTAATTGTTACAACATTGTCTTATTACTTAACTTATTTCAAACAACAATCGGTTGCCTACACTTCTTGGTGTTGTTATAAAGGTAAAATAGCTTCACTTCACAGATGTGCTAAGAACATTATTTTTAATTTAATGTGTTACATTTAGCGTTCGCATTACTTTCTTACACTGTACAGCTATGATGTCCAACTTCACGTTGAGCCTGTTTTATGAATAGTGTTCAGACATTATCATATTCATCTGTAGACCATAAAGTTAAACGTATCGTTCTTCTAATATCACATTATGCAGTTATGTATATGAATGATATAAAATATCATGCATTTAATGTTGGCACCTCTCCGCGTTGCGTTGATATAAGATGCCAATTAAAGTGTTTTAGAGCCACAAATCAGCTAGAACCAGCGTCCAACACTAGTCAGATCGCTGGTCGTGACACTTCAATCATCAAATAGCTGCGTGAACCGTCTGGCACAGTAGCCCGGGTCGATGCGATACTTATATAATTATTATACTTTTCTGTATAAATTTTGTCCGTACTCTTCAAGTGATGATTGTCAAGGAGGGATCTGTCAGGAGGGATTGGTATTATTGTAATAACGTTCCATTGAGATGCAGTTTCATAGAATGTCAATAAACACATCGCATAACAGCAACCACGCTTTATTGATGCTGAAGAAAATACATAAACGTTGCATAAGTGACATATATACATAACCAGGGTCAAACCACCTTCGAGCAGCAAGCCATTTTTCAGACGCCTAGCCAATCAAGATCGACAATGACGAGCTCTGCGGGACGTGCTGGCGGCCATCTTGAATTAAAGACACACTACGAAACGTGGTCCGATTCGGCAGCCATATTTACAGACAACATTGGCGCAAAGTTCTTCGTGTTGTCAGAAGAAAGAGGTGGAACTATTTGATTATCTACCATAGTCTTTGTGGCATTTGAAGAATTATTCATAAGCTAAACTACAGAAGCCCAGACGGATGTCAGGAACAATTCTGCACACGTCGCAAGGTCTATAATAGGCCTCTGCATGCAGCGTAGATAGAACACAACTACATTAAAATAATAACCAGCATAATCACACAATAATTTGTATTAAATGTTATCACAGTCGGTCGGATCAGTTGCGAAATAAACACCATATTCTATATGTAAGCTGCAAAATACACTGATAGCAAACTTGCTTTACACATATAAACTGATTCTATATCGGCAAACGAAAGGTCAACGCATGCACAAACTGTGTATTTGAATGTACATTGACCATTTTTAATATATGAACCGTAGCACACATTTCAATCAGCACAACACGCGTGCAATTATACATGAGTGAAAGAGAGTGGGAGTGGGAGAAAACAGTATTGGATAGAGAGAGAGAGAAATATAGTATGTGAGAGAGAGAGGGGAATAGAGATCAGAGGGAGAGAGAGAGAGAGCAGTATAGTAAGTGAGGGAGAGACAGAGAGAGAGAGAGAGAGAGAGGAGGGAGAGAGAAAAGAACGAGAGAGGACAGAGGAAGGGTGAGAGAGAGGAGAGAGAAACATTTCTAACGATCAAGTTATGGACATCAACGTTCTGTGTTAAACACAGGTGAAACAAATTGTAATACTGAATAACTTCCGAAATAGATCCGCTCAATTGCATCTATCTCCATTCCAACCTCGGACCTTTCACAAACAAACATATCTAGCACTTGTCGTACTAAAAATATTATAACCGATCGTACTGTATTTTCTCAAGTTTTTATTTCATACGTACAACTTCGTCATAATGCTGCAAGTTTCGTCTAGGCTCACAATGTATCGTCGTGCACATATAAACCAAACGCCAACGATGTTTCGCCAATCGTAATGCTGCTGCCAGCATGGTTTCCCATAATATTCTAGTTTCACATGCATCTCTAGCGTAAAGCTAAAGTATTACAACGAATACCACTCCAACATGTGTTCCCTATGACAATGCTAAGCATAATATTTCATTTGCACTGTTTTGAAATAATTTACCATTTTCAAGGCGTAAGCTCAAGTGAATTCGCTCTGAAGGCATGGGTCTGTTTGGCTGTTACCGGTGTCTAGTTGGCGCAACGAGCCACAACAAAACACGACTCAGTCGGAGACGTTACTGCACGACCCATGCCTAACATCTGCAGATAAAAACGACTGAACGACAGTTTGATTTGTAATACTGACATAGTGTGGCAACCTCTCAAAAGTGTGCAAATCAGGTGTCGGAATCACAACTCAAAATTAGACGGTGTAAACGATTAAAACACACCTCTTCCGTAGTAGTAAACATACAAAATGGTCCGCCGAGTTGGCCGTCGACGATGTGACACCCTGCTCACACACACTCGCTCGCACACCCACGAGAGTGGCCAATAAGCGGTGCAAAAAACGACGGGTGCCCAGTCCTTAGAAACCTCGCCAGGTCAGCCAGCGGCGAAGGGCATACATTCACCTACACATGGTACCATTGTTATGCAAGACAGCCGAAGCACAGCAGGTTAACTTAGCGCGAGGCGCGTACAAATAATACAAACACACACACGAATCCAGTCCCGACTTTCACGTAGCAAAAACACCCAAAATCCTATACTCGGTATTAATATTAGGCTACGTCTACGTGCACATTATGCAAAAACGGTGTGGGCACGTGTCTTTGTGTGTACCTCCCCAGCCAGCAGACGGCGCCACCTGTGCGTCAGCAGGTCTCGCGACGCACGAGAGGCTCGGTTCTCGACTTGAATGGATCTGCTGCAAAAAAGTAGTCCCGGCGACGTCCATGTTGTGACGTCCTAGCAGCAGCGACGGCGGCGGAACGTTAGTACGTGATCAACGGCATGGTGAAGATCGGTCCGACCTTCGGGTCCATTGGCATCTCCTTGCGCATGCCCATACAGTATTTCCCGTCGATCGTCAGGCTGTTCTCCTTCACCCCGATGTCCACCTCTAGCGTCGCCTTCGTCTTCAGCAGTCGCACGAGCGAGTTCTCGGCCGTGCGCAGCTTCTCCTTCAGCATACGGACAGACTCGCGGATCTCGGCCACTTCTCGCTGCAGCCTTCAAGAGCGAGAATACGACGTGAAACAGGCGGAATTGAGCAAATGGCGCATACATATAAGATGATAGACAAAATTGTGCATAAAGGTGCGTTTGGTTTAAGGGATTCTACGGGCATGGACCTTTCAAGAGCAACACACAAAACACAGTCACGAAGTACAATCACTGCGAATAACAACATTTGCCAATACATACTTACGATGTGCAATCGCTACAAATAACAACATTTATTGTAGTATAATTATAGGATATCATACCCCCTCGTAACACGTTAACAATGCTTGGTTTGTGGGTGTTTAAATATAAAACTGGACTTGGGTTCCTATACGGGGGGTGAGTTGTGTTACCTGATGCCAGTCTACAGAAGAGAACACTTACCCCTTCATGACTGGATCGTTGCAGAGTTCGACGTTTATTCGCCTGGTGCGCTCGTCCAGTCTGGTCTGAGCCACCTTCATCGGCCCCTCTTTGTCGTGGATCGCCTTCCGCAGTAGAGCGATCGCCCTCTCCATGTCTCGGATCTCCCCGTTCACCTACAAGACGACACGACAGCTAGAAACACGTCCCGTCGTTTGTTTCCCATCACTGGAAACTACCAAGTCACAAAATGGACATAACACTTATACACTAATGTTCCACTGCACCACCGACTGGTAATACCCATGTCATCAAAATAGATTGAATATAAATTTATGCACTGATTGATTATGGTAAAAAATTAAGCAATGTTACTGGGAGTAATCTGCGTTTTGAAAATGAAAATGGAACATCAACATTAAGATGGTAAGATAGAGGAGATCTCAAACTTCCAAGGGCAACGATAACCGATAAAATGTGCGAGAAATTTTCAGAAGATCGGGCGGGGAAGGCTTCCCGGCATGATATGCTCCGTAAGTCGCCTAAGGGACGAATACATGTCGTCCCCTGGGATGCACGTACCCTCTGGAGGTGTGCCTGCAGCTTGTTCTTCGCATCCGTCGTCTCCTGGATGCGGGCGTTGAACGAGTTGTTCACCGAGTTGAACTGGCTCCACATCTCGTTGGCGCATGCGCGCAGCAGCGCATCGATCTCACCGCGCAGCCGCTCGGACATCTCGCGCTCTCGCTGAGATCTCGCGATGTTCTCCTGCGTGAACTTTACCCACGAGTACGGGACGGTGATGCTGCGTAACAAAGAGAAAACGTCAGGCGACCTGACCTGTCTGTTGATAACGAACAACGAATACAGTAGATAGTCAGATTGGTCACAATATATAATTGTTCTTGCCTATATATTATATATATATAATATATATATATATATATATATATATATATATATATATATATATATATATATATATGTATATGTATATATATATATATATATATATATATATATATATATATATATATATATATATATATACATATACATATACATATACATATACATATACATATACATATACATATACATATACATATACATATACATATACATATACATATACATATACATATACATATACATATACATATACATATACATATACATATCGTCGTCAAAACTGTAACAGCAATGGCGGCTAACAGCGAAGCCACAATTAAAATATTACTCGAAATACCAGATGCGAACCCAGTCATAATGAAACGTTTTGCAACCATTAATTTTGAGATAACTTCATAGCTTAACTTATTCAGAATCGTTTACTTTAATACTGACATTTAGGTATGTTTGATCAAAACTCCGGAATATACTATGCAGAATATTGGTAGTAAACATCTGCTTGTGCAGACTCACAAATTAAAAAGCAGCTATCAGAATTTTTTTAGCCCTTACGTGTTGTCGACTCCCTCAATGCCGGGGTGGAACCCGATCCCCGCGGACGTGTTACGGAGCTGCTGCATGCGGTCGTCCAGGTGCTGGGCGTGGTGCTTGTCCTTCGCGTCCTTGTCGCACGCGTGCTGAGCGGCACGGTCCATCCTGTCGACACGCACAGCAACAACTCACCAGCGTGCTACAGGTTTACTCAAACTCACACAATCATCGTGATTTTCTTAAAATACAGATGAATTTATTGACTAACGCAGTTGTCGTTATTACTTCAGGTTGCAATGTGTCGCGTTTGACAGGAGATATGTGAGTACATCGAGTCGTTGTAGATGTGAGTTGTAAGTGGAGGTACAGAAATAGGTTAGAACGACGACGTCGGTAGAATATGTAGGGTCACAATACACTGCGACACTATCATATTTCATATGGTTGCCAACCGGAGCAAAATGTAAAGGCAAGTTTCTATATGGTGCATATAATCTAGTCTCAGGACTGCTCAGGGTGCTTTATATCTCATTCCAGGGTATATAATTTCATCGATAGGCCAGCAATTCCTCATATATATGTACACCGTTCTTCAGAGATATGTTCAGTTATTTTCAGCATATGGTATTTGTAGATAAATAATATGAAAAGACAGAAGTACGTATAGATGACACGGTCATTTCAAGAGACTTACCTCAACTGGATGTGAGACTTCTCAATGAGTCTCTTCATCTTGTCCTGGCATCTTCTGATCACTTCCACTTCCTGGCCACAGTGCAAGGAACGTATCAATGTATGCATGCAAAGATGAACGTTTCCGTTAACGCTATTCCATTTTCAATGACTGTAATTATGTGCGTGTCACTGCAATAAGATCCCTAATTGTTTTCTCTTTTCTAACGAATGACTCGTTAGATGACTGATGTAATTATGGTTAAAAGTATGAATAAGTGTAATGTTTTAAGATATTCTTTCCTCTTCTATGAAGATTTACACCTATGCAGCACATCTACTAATTAAGTTGTCGTTTACTAATTGATCACTTAACATATATTTTTCATTTGCTAACGTCTAGATCTTAATCTAGATCTTCTATTACGCCAGTACCCAAGACAAGCTGGCAGCTACAGAGGTTTGAGAGAGAGGGGGAGGGAGAGAGAGGAGAGAAAGGAGAGAGAGGAGAGAGGATATAAAACAGGAGAGAGGAGATATGAGAGGAGAGAGGAGAGAGGAGAGAGGAGAGAGGAGAGAGGAGAGAGGAGAGAGGAGAGAGGAGAGAGGAGAGAGGAGAGAGGAGAGAGGAGAGAGGAGAGAGGAGAGAGGAGAGAGGAGAGAGGAGAGAGGAGAGAGGAGAGAGGAGAGAGGAGAGAGGAGAGAGGAGAGAGGAGAGAGGAGAGAGGAGAGAGGAGAGAGGAGAGAGGAGAGAGGAGAGAGGAGAGAGGAGAGAGGAGAGAGGAGAGAGGAGATATGAGAGGAGAGAGGAGAGAGGAGAGAGGAGAGAGGAGAGAGGAGAGAGGAGAGAGGAGTGAGGAGAGAGGAGAGAGGAGAGAGGAGAGAGGATAGAGGAGAGAGGAGAGAGGAGAGAGGAGAGAGGAGAGAGGAGAGAGGAGAGAGGAGAGAGGAGAGAGGAGAGAGGAGAGAGGAGAGAGGAGAGAGGAGAGAGGAGAGAGGAGAGAGGAGAGAGGAGAGAGGAGAGAGGAGAGAGGAGAGAGGAGAGAGGAGAGAGGAGAGAGGAGAGAGGAGAGAGGAGAGAGGAGAGAGGAGAGAGGAGAGAGGAGAGAGGAGAGAGGAGAGAGGAGAGAGGAGAGAGGAGAGAGGAGAGAGGAGAGAGGAGAGAGGAGAGAGGAGAGAGGAGAGAGGAGAGAGGAGAGAGGAGAGAGGAGAGAGGAGAGAGGAGAGAGGAGAGAGGAGAGAGGAGAGAGGAGAGAGGAGAGAGGAGAGAGGAGAGAGGAGAGAGGAGAGAGGAGAGAGGAGAGAGGAGAGAGGAGAGAGGAGTGAGGAGTGAGGAGTGAGGAGAGAGAGGAGAGAGACGTCACTCACCCGAGACAGGTTCTTTTCGACGGGATCATGGACCATGTCGATGCCCATTCTCTTCTCTCGCTGAAGTAGACATTCCTCAGCGACAGCCAGTGGGTTCTTCGTGTCGTGATAGGCCTTCTCTAGGACTCGTTTGTGCTCCTATTAACACCAATTAGCAACAAAGCATGAATAGTGCAAACATTCGTAGTGAGGATTGTGAGAGTACCAAGTTATAATAACAATAATAACACTAATGACAGTAATAATGATAAATATAATAATAAAATAATATTAATAATAATGACAGTCATAGTAATAATAAAATAATAATGATAACGACAGTAATAATAATAATAAATAACAATAATGACCGTAGTAATAATAATAATAATAATCCAATATCATAGCTGAAGCCACTGCATTCGCCGAGACCATGTGTGTGCCTACTGTACTAGCTCTGTATTTACATATCTTGTTATCCTTGTTTGCACCCAACATTTTTCTTAAGTTAAACTAGTACGTTGGAAAATAGGACCTACAATTAGCATACATATGATTTTGTCGACGTATGGGTGAAGTTACAACCCAATTACAACAACAGTTGGTAGGTGGTTGATGCATATTCAAGGACACACAATTGCATTCAAATTATTAACTATTACAGATAAAGTATTTGTTACGTAGTCCCTACATGTTTCAAGTATAGTCATTTGATATACATTAACCAGTAATTCGCAAGCACGACAACATATATACATTCTTGCACAGGAGTATTAGGTGCTTCAAAAAGACGACAGTGCAACCTATACATAATATATACAACCAACTGAAAGGACTATCAACATTGGTGTTGCCAGTATTTTGTTAGCTCTACGCTACCTGCAAGTTCTCAATTTCATGATCCATTGCTCGCATTTCGCTGTTGAGCTCATCCTTCCAGAATGTTATGTCCGTGACACGCTCGCCTGGTTAGGAAACGCACAGGTTAGTGACATCAACAACACGCTATGGTATTTCTCCTATTATCGCCCACCACATGAATTCGTTCACACACAAAAACAGAACCAGACACGCCACGACAAGAGAAATAGTTAAGAATGGGTTAAGAACACTGGAAGAGTATCTAATATGGATCACACTATTGGACTGAAAACATGCAGGTTTTGTAACTGTTGCTGAATACACATCCGGTGTTGAACTAAACTGAAAGTTGTTTCTCCGACGAACAAGAACACACATCGCGCCACAAAACTGCCGGCGATGGGTGGAGAGGGGTGTTAAGAACAAAGATGGCTGCGGTTAGTTCTGAATAAAACCACGTGATATGTTCAATGCAACGATTCTTCACACAATGTACAAGCACGTGTACCCTGAGGTTTTCGATCTCGTGTGACATGAAAGAGCACTCTTCGGTCAGTTCCCGCTTCCAGAAAGTGATATCGTATACTCGCTCGCCTAGAAGTGAACAATTTACTTTCCATTTCCGGTTTGCCTTAGCTGTTTCTCAACCGTTGATTACGACATCTCTGTATGATTACTTAAAGTCTTCTGAATCCAATACACTACGATTCGTTATAGAAAGAGTCCGCTGTGTTATAACATGCATTAAATACATTCAATTATCTGGCAACAGTATGCCATTCTGACAACCAACATTTTTGATCCCTATCCGCTTCCAGTTTGGAGACACTACTCGGAAATTACTTTAATACACCAATAAGGATGGAATGGCTATGGTGTAGCTTTATCAGTGCACCCACTAGACTGTGTAACTTGCCACATGAACCACGGACCGATCAATCACTGGCAATCGAGATTAATATTTCGCAGGCACAATCTTGCCAATTGTGCTTACCTGCAGAAATTGAATCTTAGCTATTCGCCAGAAGCCGATGTACACAAAAAGCACCTGTAAGATGATGAAGCTATTTACGTTCTTCGATAAATCGACTGAGTTCATACACCGGCAAGCAACGGTACAAAGCTAGACATTTGTTCTGATCGCAGACTTTGCTACAGACTTCGCACAACTGGAACAGTTTGTGTCAGACTTGCAGGAGGTGGTTGGGGCTGCTTGTGAAATGACGGGGAGCTGCGGGCAAGGAGACCCCGCTGCCGTCAGTTGGTTCCCCACGGCCCCGGCCACCGCCGTCCGTGCACTCACCTAGCCTCTTGCTGTTGCTCGTCTGGCGATTGCGCGTGCGCTGGTCGGTCGACTTGACCGTACGCCATGCGTCCGCCCTGAGTCTCTCGGCCAGGCTCCGCTCCCGCTCCGAGAGGTTGAAGTTCGCCTTGTTCGACGTGTCCCAGTCACACGTCGAATAGCGCGAGTAGATCGTGTTCCTGCGAGACACAGACAACGTACACGTCTCAGGGGACCGTCAACGGACTATCGACGGGACAGAGATAACCACCGGACGTATGTATATATGTATACAATCGGTACGATATGTGAGTGGTCCAGCGAGCATCTTCAAATGTACATATTATTATATCGTATTTTTTTACTGACGACGTAACATTTAAATATAATACGAAGAATAATAATAGTAATAATTAGTATAATAATAATTTGCATAAAATCAGTATAATCATTAATATAATATTAATAAGTATACTACTACTACTACTACTACTACTACTACTACTACTACTACTACTACTACTACTAATAATAATAATAATAATAATAATAATAATAATAATAATAATAATAATAAATTGGCGTCGTTTTTTCCCGTATTGTTATATGATTATTAGAAGGATAACATACGTAATTCCTATCACCAGTTTTTATATGTATTGCAGTTACACAGGTGTAAAGTCATATAATTGTTTAAACCACATTCTGCATTTGTCCAGTGCGCAACAAAATCTTGGCAGATGCGACTGAATTAAATTGTGCTTGCGATGCCCGGCCAAAATGATAAATTCATGATGACAAATTAAAGGCGTCCGCGTTTTCGTGCGTGAACACAGATGAAGTCAGCCGTGCACTAACGGGCATGTGAACTGGTCCAAGTACTGAGGCCAATAAATCATACAATAAACGCTGGTGGGCGGAGATGATACACACGCGCCCGTGGGAGCATCCTGTTCATGAGTAGGTTTCCATTATTAATGTTCTCCGTTCTGGTTTTCTGTTCTGGTTTACGTATATCGATTTGCTGCCACCGTAAGCCTATATACTAGACGGCGGCAGGTACACAACGCAACAATGAAACTACAGAAACGTTGTGTTTATCGGTTACGGCAGAGGTATTAGATAACATCACTGATCTATATACATTAGTGTATAGTCGCGAGGGAGAAGACAAGGTAGCGTGTCAAGCACCAGCTAATCACGCACGTCAAAATGAACGGGAATCTTTCAACATGACGCACGTAATAATCAGTTGCGCGCATGCGCAATACATTATATAATAACTTCAAAACAACTGCTTCGTCATGTGTGTTGTGAAAATGTAAGGTATCGTTAAAGTTAACATTATCCAAAGTTTTCGTTGCCAGTTATACAATACCGGAGATTCCGTAAATACCACAACAAAGCAACCGTTTTTCGTACATACATCGCATTGTTATAGAGATTGTTGGCGTGCCCCAGATACCCAAACATCTTGGGATATCTAGTTGTACAGCTGTACACTCGTTTCTGACAGTCACGACAACACTGTCGACGGGCTAACGAGAGCGCTCCCCTCCAATGTTACAACGACATTGTTTTTGTAGTATAGACCAAATGTACCACAATTCGTTGCAGCAAGCTATGACGCGTTGCCATAGCGGAAGTTATTTAGTTACCGCAAAGGATATTGGGTAACCGGGAATGTCAACGCACAAGCGTGTATTCATTTGCTATTAGTTAACGTACTCTCCAAAGCAGCTGATTTTGTCTTTGGTCAAACATGTTTACACTATGTGTAAGTGTTTGATACTAGAAACTTTAACATAATAATTGTTGTTCCGGTGTGGGTCGGAATGTTGATCAGTTTTGTACGAAAAGAAGATCAGTTTGCGTAGCTAGTTTGAGATCTCGTATTTGCATCATTCATGTCTGAGAATAAAACTATATTCAATTGCCGCCAATAGTATTCTTTGTTTACATGTTAATTTATTGCAGCCTAATTGCCTAGTTGTAACTAACACTTTTGTGTAGGACAAAGATGAATATGTATTCATCCGTCGAATTAAAACCATTCTTTATCTGAGTTCATACTGTTTGCTTGATAAATAACACGTCTCAGTTAATTGGAAATGGTATAAGGACATATCGTGTCATATAGAATATCATATATATTGACATCAGTTAGTGGACATCAACACAGCCATTCCAGAAGGTACACTTTGCTCACCGGGCCGGATTGTAGACGTTCCTGGCATGTCCGAAGTTCAGTGACCGACTCAGGTGGTTGGCGATGTTGTGGTCAGCAATGTCCGGCAGCATTCTGTGGGACGGATAGAGTGATGGTGATTAGAGATTACAATCATGTACACTCACAATAAACATACTCGTTCCACAAATTATAATACGAACGGAACCATGAATATAATATTTATCACATATTTTAATACGTAAACGATAATATTTTCAAATGTTAATCGTATTAACCCGCAAACCTTACGCATAGTGCCCGGACTATTTCTTAATTTAAATGTATAATTCCTCGCAATTATGTAACTGTCTTAAAATAAAACATGTTTGTGCATATAGCATGAACAGACATTATCCATTACACACGGAATATCATTACAGTTAATTTTAAGTGATTTCGTATTCTGTGACCGTGCGTAGTAATACGAAGCAGCTAATGTGAAGCGGTTTGTCGTACCTGGACAGCTCTGGGGTCATGGGCGTCACACTGCCCGTACGCATCATGGGCGAGGCACTGTGCATGGTCATGACAGCTGCAACAAAAACACACAGAGCTATTGTTACTGCCATCACGTGATCGGTCATGGTTAATCAGCCGAGTTATTTCAGCACACTCTCATTTCGGTAAGTTCTGTGTTCTACGGTAAGTTCATATCATATACGCGATGCTCAGCTCAAACAGAACCGCTTCAAGCGCCTTACACGACCCATTTGGCATACCGTGTCATTCGAACGCTTTTAGATTTCTCTGCGAGTGAAGCATTCAGCAACGGGGTTTTTACTACACACTACGTTAGTCGCATATATCAACCCTGCCTAGCGAGGTATAATATATACAGGTGTGTGAAACGAACGAGCGTGAATTGATATGCACCGACTTGCTCTCACTCGAATACCACTACTAATATTTAATCAAACCTGTCAGTTACTGAGGTTGACCATTGGTGCAATCAGTTCAACAGGATATTTCACTAACTATAAAGAAAGTGTCACGCCTAACAACTGTTTATAATACAAAACAAAGTCACAACATCCTATGTTTATATGATGACTTTACAAGTATGTTCTGCTTTCCAATGTTGCTGAAGAAAAAATCTCCGAGTATAATCATTAGTGTGAGTGTTACGGCGATGGTTGCTAAGCAACGAGTGTCAGTTTTCCAAGTCAGTTACTGTAACACACTGCAGCGTACCGGAAGAAACCCGGACCTTTCGACAAAAAACGTATCGCAACTGGATCTGTTAGTCGTAGAAAATCAAGTTATAAATACAGGTTGCCATATTTGTCCTTTTGGTTTTGCTCCACTAGATATTAGTTGATGTTTACGTCTACCAATCTCGGCTAACTCCCTCGATAATCTTCATTATACCTATTCTTGAAAAGACAAAATACATATATATTGCCTTGTAGACTCCTGGTTAACAATTTCAAGTACAAATACAAAAAGTGTGATTATTATAGTCAATATGCGCCATTTCAACTACCACGCACATCCTCATCGTCGAATGCGGGTTATCGTCATCATTAACACAATGTTCACAACATATAACACGCTAAAACACAATTTGCTGTTAGCTTGGTTGTCCTGCGAAAAAGATAACCACTAATACCTGACGAATAAAGAGTTAAATCGCGTAAAACAACACTTGATTAACACCAACTTACGGACCCCCTTCAATGACGTCCAGCTCGGAGGAAGAACCACAGACCACTGATGGCAATGTTTGCCTGTCGTTGCCAGGAGGCTGGAGGAAGCCGTTGCCACAGCAACCGCGACATGGAAGACACCACGTGACACGCCGTGGTGCCCTTATATACAATTCATGACGACCCCGATACCAACCACGGAGCTAGTGCGACTGGGTTCCGGTAGAACGACTGCATTATTAACGCTGTATCTACAATGTAGGCCAGTCGAGAGAGTTGCGTGATAGGGCTATCATTAGACGTGACTTGTTGAAGGCGATGTGTGATCGTTCAACAAAGTCATAATTATAATTTTGTCCACGGTTGTGAATTAATCGTAACACCATTAGACTGCTATTGATTCGGACGCTATACAAATAAATTATATTATTATTATTATTATGGGGTAGGGTAAATGGTAGGTTAGCTGTGCATACGGACGTAAATAATAATAACTATTATTATAACCGTAATTAATCTTTAATAACATTGCTCCATAAAATAACAATTGTGCCGGGAAGGGACGCTGTATAAATCTATAAAATGAGTTATTTCCATTCACGACAAAGTCAACTAATGTAGTTCCGTCTGGGCATCTAAGGAATCATATCAAATACATGGCTCCTAAAATGTCGATTGGTGCCATTTCATTTTGACGCCTAACCCTTTCCCGAATTGCACCGCTAACAATGGACGTTTCCAGATTGGAAAGATTCAACCGCCCCGCCGTGGATGCCGCGTGACTGGCACGCGTGCAGTGATTGGCACGCGATGTTTGCAAACATCAATAATACATCCATTTCAAATCAGAGCGGTTGGCGCTAGCTGCTCATCTGAAGGGAATCGTTACTAATCACGCTCCCGTGGGATTCTCTAATGATACTCTGAGTCTCCCAGAGCGCAAACTGCTCAATATATCTCGAAAATATGAATATATACATTCTTTTATGTGAGGTTTGTCACCTTATGTCGTCGCTATGTAAATCTACCTGTCTCTCCATGTTTAAAGAGCTCGGCATTAATTCGGGTTAATTAAAACAAAGTATGTCAGAAGAGCCTTGGCCTCACAGTGCGGCGTGCCCTAGCCCTTAGGTACGTCAACTAAGTGGGTCAATATAACGGGATATATGTGACTCTATTAGATAAGGGAAATAAAATCAAATATATATCACAGAGCACAAGTAGGTCCTAAACCTTCAGAAACGGGAAAACCACATCGCGGAATAAATGAATACTGAACTAAAAAGTTCGAACTAGCGTCAGCGAATTGCTCAGCTCAGGAAATCTTATACAACCCAAGCACAGAAGTGAACTATTCAATCATTTACTCATTGTTATTATGATTATACGCATGCGCAATGCTGCAAATCACGTCGAGTGTTGCGCCCCTTAGACAGTTCAACTCTGAACACTACCGAATGCGCATGCGCAAGCGAGAATGCTGGGACAGGATTAGTTCATGCGGAGAGAAGGAGAGCGAGAACATTGTGCAACAGTAAGCATTTCGCAAACCCCGTGTGTTTTACTGATTTCACTTGCTAACGAAAAAAGCTACAACGATACGGGACGTGTGTATATTTTCTACACCTGCGCAGAGCCGAATCGCGAGAACCGATCATGGTCTACCCACGCGAATGACTCCTATGGTGAATTATTCAAATGTTGTTTGCTTGTATACGTAATGAATGGTGCACATTATTGATGCAACGTCGACTGACACTGCATTCACTGGGACCGTGCTAAATGGTTTGTTGTTGACTAACTTGGTATCTGTTGACTTCCAGCCTTATTATGTATTAGTCGATCACCGCTATTGGACAGTGAAGTTTACAGTCGCGGTCGTTGCTATGCTACGCTAAGCGGCTAGACCACTGTGTAAAGTCTTTCGGCAATAACACCAAACACCGATAAATCGAATGATGCGTAATCAATGCTAGACTGATTCGGTCATCATATGTTCAATACTTCGAAACACTAATCGCGTTATCAATAGAATATTGCATTGCCGCGTCTGATAGCGGCCTTGCCAAGTCGTCGAACACAATGGCGGCATTGGTCATCGCGAGAACTTAATTAACACACAAAGTTAATGTAAGCTAATGTACTGGCAACATATCAATGGACCGGAAAAAATTGTAATCGACATATCCCTGATTGCTTACAAAGAGAATACTTCACACGAAGTCTGACGAGACTGCGGTTATACCATTAGACTGCGGTTACTTTGTTGCTTTGAATAACGCTATTACGTCATAGCCCTGTCTAGAGGGTATAGATGTTCCAGTCACGTCGAGACGGTGTTCGACATATGTATTTGTCAGGTAATAGTTTGAGCGACCGCTACAGTGAATACTCCCAGTTATATGGGTTGTTTGATATATCTAACGAAACACCAATTTTTTTCTAATTAAACTTTATAACCAGTGTATTCTTACTTTTTTAATAACTAAATACATTCAGATGTTTTTATTTTTGTCTACGTATGTGACTATAGTGTCTTTACAATTCCCGAAGGTAAGCTGTCTCTGGTTTGTTTTTAGCTGTCGTGTGCGTCCGAGAAACGTTTAGTAAAAAGTGACTTATACAGATATATAATCAGGAGCGAAGTCACCTTCAATAGTAACAGGACAGGCGCGCTATGATTTGGTTGTTTTTACGCATAGCAATGTATTAAAAGGTTCCCATGTGTAGTTATTTACAGTAATTTGTTTCAGTACACGGGTTGTCTTTTTATCCTTTCCCCAGTGGAAGCCAGAGTGGAGCGGCATTCGGGTTACAGGGACCATACCAATCGCTTCTTTCTGGTAGAAATTAGATAGACATCGGGAATGTGTCAAAGATCAGAGTGCCAAAAGACACTGCAACTCTTGTCTTTGTTCTATTGTTCCGTGGGTGGAACCAGTTGGTTACGACCTTTAGGAACATGGTAGGTGAATATGAACGAGGTATAACATTGGTTGTATACACACGACATTTACGTCATACTAAATTATGTATAACATCGTCGAGGTTCATAGAAACGAAGGATGTCTGTGCAGACACTACAGCAATTCACAACTTTCAAACCTTTTCGGATATTGCAGCTTCTCCCGTTAATAAAAAGTATGTTTTGTTGCTGCTCTGAAAATCATTTTACCAACATTCAGCCGCGCGCTATTTTTCGGGGCCACGCTAAGAAGACTTAGTGAAGCGAGAAGGAAACATCGACGTCATCCATTGCAAAGCCTCAATCAATCACATAACAAGCGGATTTGAAGCGTTCGCGGTACCGCAGTGACGCGCCAGGCGGACCGCTGTGGTATGGATTTCTCTTCAAGAGCACGCGTTAATGCACACAGCGTTCTTGAGATGTTTAAACACGCAGCTCGACTCCTCTCAAACCTGTCCTTATTAGCCGAGGACTGTGTAAAACACACTGTGCGACCTCTACCGTCGACAACACTGTCGTCAGTGCCAAGTCATCCATGTCATCGATGTGTTTGGTATGGGATGGTGCTATAATTTATTAACTCGGGCAATCGTGTAGTCGCAGGGTTTTCGTTCATCCATCGATAATTTAGAATATTTCCTATTATTTTTCAATGCATGTCACGCTGTGTAGACACATTGTGTAACGTCATATTCATATGTTAATAACTTACATGTATTTAATAAAAAGGAGACTTGTAAGAACTTAAGAGATTAGTGTTATTATATTTTTCTTTGGTCAACGCAGGTGGATTAAATAACGCATTATCACATAAAACTGTGCAACGGATTATGAGAAATATCATGTGTGTATTAGCGAAATGGGATTAACATTAATCATTTCATATATAAAGTAACTGATAATCGACTAGTGCAAAGGTTTTGTTTGCCTGCTAGTAGCGTATTTGCGCTGTTTTATTGAGTAGACATTTAAGCTAATTCTAAGCGAGTTTTTCTTCGCTGGTTGCTGGGTAACCTCCGTGCGCGCCGTTGGTCGTGTGGATGCCTACATACGTGTCACGGCCATACCGGATGAGCGCTTCGTCTAGCTGGGATTGTTCACGATTAACACTTCGCACACTAGCGAGCATGATTGGTACTTTGTTTGATACAATATGGCAGCCAGTTGGTCTATGGTTGATTTAGTATACATTTCTAATAAGTAACTCGTACGACGCGGGCAGAACAAAGGCGCTGCCTTGGCGTGTGTGTCGAGGCGATCCTGTCGAGTGCGCGAGTACAAACACACTGCAAGTCGTTCAACAAGGAGTATTGAATCAATTCATTCGTGCTACTTCTCAGCGGCAATATATCGATTCGGCCGACGTCTGTGAACTCACGTTGACCGGTCACTGCCCAGTGTCCGGTCGACCGTGACGGTGACGGTCAAATGGCCACAAACTGCTCCCGACACGGGAACCTTTCCCCGGAGAGGATGACGCTGTGGAACTCAACCGGAAGTGACCCCTATACGTGGCTGAATCTGATTGAATAATTCATCAAATCAAATAAAGCACTGTGCTTAATATGTGCCAAATCAAAGTTTAAGTGAGGGAAGACAGCGGGTAGTTTCAATGAATACAACTTGCTCGTGTCCTTGTCCTTGGGAGGAACGGCCTGTTCCTTGGTTTGTCCATCTTCCGCCACAGGTAACATATCGCATTAAATAAAAACAAGTTCCTAAAACGAACTAACAACAACGCCAACATTTTGGGTGGAGCTAAATACAGACAGATTTATACGTTTACAACTGTACACTGTATTTGGGAATTGCGTTTGTCCTGATCTCAGTTTGAAATGTTTACACAAGTTACAGAAAACGATCCCAACTGTTCGATGAACATTAGAACATGTGTTGGAAAACACTTTGAATATTCGACTTACAACCGTTTATCGTAGGTTTGGACCATTAAACTGGTAAATAAAACCCTTCATCAACGTTGAATATCATAACAAATAAAGGCGTTACATTTTGTCCAAGTGGTCGTGAGCGAGACTGCAAGTTTAGTGTCCGCAAAGTCTCTAGAGGGAAAAAGTAACTCATACGCGCGTGAGAACGTACACACGCGTGCACGCACATATTCATACATGTGCGCATGCGCACATTTCTCTTTCACAACCGCAATCAACACACACACATGTTATGATAACCGTATTAACATGATTGAAATTAATCATATATACATAACGCATGTCTATGCTTATAACCCGTTATTCAAGTTGATGGGAAGTTAGACCTGAGATAGCTCCTTGATCTTTCCTGATAAACAGCGTGCTCGACACGTAGTTCTTCTCCCCTTTGTCCACGAAGTCAGGGTAAGGCTGGCATTCTTATTCTTCATTTCTTCCTTAATTTGTCCCTTTACATTAACATCTGAACAGCCCGTCCCGACTCCCTGATCTCTCTCCTCTACTCCCCTCTCAATCCAGCCAACCCCCTCTCCATACTCAACCACGGTCTGCTGCTCTCTCCTTCTATTGTCCACCCTGGCACTCATCAAACTTCTCTCATTATCGTTCCAAGTGTATCGCACTTGCGCACCTCTCGTCTTACAATGACATTCTACACTACAGCGCCCGTAGTCACAGACGGTTGTAATGTGAAGCTATAATAAATTATGCTCTTGTTAAACCAGCAGATTTATGCAACGGAAAAAACCGTCTAGCCGAGACAGCAGTAACCAATATGCTACTTATCGTGGTTATTATAAAGGTCGCTGAATTCTGAATTTATGATTAACGTTGACAGATATTTGGACTGGGCGTTTTTGTCGCGCATTACATTGTATCCAGGACCAGACGACACCTATATGAGTCGTTACGATAGTTACGCATAGTGTAATTTGATAGGTCTACCGGGCGAAGTAACCTTGATATAATGATATATACGTTACCGCGGACCTATTGTGATATAGCTCTACTGCTCATAGACGCGACACTAGCTAGACGTTGATAGCATAATGACTCAATTCAGGCCTCCATGTATAATACGTGCACACTGGTAGCGTTAAGGAGAAGGTTTCTTTGTCGAGTATA
>OZ024857.1:38007140-38194640 GCA_964017155.1 Oasisia sp. SBJ-2009 | reverse complement strand
AAAGCACGCGGTTTAATTTCATTTGATACTGCACTGTGAAACTGGCACTACGTTTTTATAAACACCTATTTTCTGTTGTTTCCTGGTTGCCACCTGGCCCTATTCGGCTACGTTATGTTGCTTCGTCATCGTCGCCATCACCAGCATATTCTTCGACGTCATCATCATAATCACCATCATTACCATCGTCATCATCCGGCGTTGTGGACGGAATAAAAACGGAAACGTGTTGCATAGGCCTGTAGACTTGGGTGCGAAGGGTACGTATGTGATATGTATGAATGACGAGAGTTTACATGCATAATAATTGATACACCTTTAATGCTAATCGCCCATCTACTTTTCAGTCATCACCGTGCCCGTGCTGCCACCTGGCGACTACTGTCGCAGTTATGTCATCGGTGAACATCGAATCGGCCAAGTCGCGCCTAATTTGTCATTATACATTATTGTTTCTTGATTGGCGATATATAATAAACGTGTAGGCATACTCGTCGTGTATAATGGTTGTTGGCATAATTGAAATAAAAACTACATTTCAACTACTTTACTTAATGAACATTTCTGATATTCAATGCATAAAACAGAAATAATGTACACACTTTAGGTTGTGAACCATAACCACTTCTAGCCTAGGTATCAGCATGTAAGTTGTTTCCGGATTCAGTTACGTTCATGGTTTGTCTGTAGTAACTGGCCATATTTATACATAAGAAATAGGCCCGTGAATGCTTAGCCATTGAAGAAGGTAAGTTTTATTTTTACCTCAACCTCTAAAAGGCAAAAAAGTAACCCTAGAAAAAGTAAGTAACCTTATGTTCGCGAAGTAAGTTATTTAGTGACCAAATAACGAAGGCACGTTTCATAATTATCATAGTCTATAATTTGTTTAGACTTGACTTAGGACAAATCATATGAAAACAAGAGTGGTAGGCCAACTGTTTATTAAACAAAAACATCAACATTGACTTTGGATATACATGTATGATTTATTCTGGGTGCAGACATGAAAATGAACTGTATTTACAAAAGGCTTTGAGTGTCAGAATAATCCTGGCACCTTCATAGCAGTGAAAGTCAAAACAAACACCGTCAAGGGAATGTCTCGCCGCCGGATGGCGCCACTGGAAGTGCCCCAACCTCGTTCTCGACTGCTGGCGACGTTCGGGGTGACATCTATTTTAACAAGGACGCTTCGTTCTCCTGGTTTATTCCGTTCTATGAAGTCTGGCGTGGAACCAGCGGCAATGTTTAACTCAGCCTCAATCGCAGGTGTCAATGAGTCGCTAGATGGTCTACGCGACACGCCGAGGGAAGTATTTGTGATGTCGTTATAACTGGCCTGGTCGTAATGATCATTTTCGCCATTTTCGCCATTGTCGCCAGCGTCCGTGATTCTGGCTTTCGGCATCTGCGTGCTCGCGTAGTGCGTTGTCTGTCCACCAGAGGACGCCTGCATCTGCTTCCACTGACGGCAGGTTATGTTCACCAGGTGGGGTGTGTATCTTGGAACAGACGCTGCAAAAGAAAATACATTTTATAGCCAGTAATATGACAGCATTAATGTGCAGTTATTGTGCACTATAATGACAATCGGCTTAGTCTGTGTTATCTTTAATGTTAGTATTTTTGTAATAGGTCTTACATGGGTCGTTCTAGTTTCCATCTGTTTGATCAGTCCAAAACAGAGGTAAGTACAAATTAGTGACTGACCACAGCTACACAGCCACAGCCGCGGATTTTATCCAATGCATTACTGGGAAGTTCACTGAGGTAGCATGTTGTCCCTTTTGTTGTATCAGGCCGTGGTGCCTGCAGCCAACTGAACTTCAACGAAGAGTCTATCGCAGCCCGTCAGCCTATCGGCGAGAGCTTAGAGGTAATAATAGATAGAATTTCCAATCGAAAACGACCAAATCGAACAGGCATGAGCGTACTTCTATGTTTAGACAAAGCCAATGAAGGTGGGGTATTGGCACTGGTGTAGTTCACAGAGCCCATCCTCGCAAGCCAGGGCTGTGTGCCATGCAACACTAGCCCTCACAGATCCCCTACGCGACGCGCGAGTGTTAGCGGAGTCGAACTAGCAATTGACTTCGTCAGTTACGACTACGCCAGCCGTGAGAACAATGCAAATACCTGCCCCAATTTAAAGACGGATAAGACATTTCTGGGAATCCCAGTATAATAAACCGTTCGCAGTCGCAAGAGCAGTTGGGTGGTTTTGTCTAATTGAATATGTGCTTCTACATCCCAAACACTGCATGAAACACGAGCAGCGTATGGATAGAAATTGTCACATGACCGGAGGCCAACCACGCCTCTGGTGGCCGATTACATTGGCTGAGCTTAAATTCAAATTTTTGCACAGGGATAAACCAGGGATACTGTTGGCGGGTCGTGACTTAATCCTCAGCAGCGACCTTTGGCGCGTAAAGATTTCAGAGCCCCTTGTCTCGATTTTTTTTTAAACGAGCTGTCGAGAAACAGAACAGTGGCGACGCATAGTGGATTAGAAACAACCACATGCGCCATTTTGAGATATCGTATTTTAGTTAATAAATATTTCAATGCTAGTAATGACTCGATTTTTTCAGCACACCGTTCGACGCATTGACAGCCACAGATAAAAGAATGTTACACATAAACCCTATCGCGTTAGAAAAACTATTTGTAACAGCACCATTGGGTTACAGGACTAGGACCAATTGTTATAAGACCACACCAGACAGGCATACTGGCTTCAGTCGAACTGGTCTTAGAAGATCGATAACCACAAATATACTATTCCTGCCGTAAATTCTACTACGACCAACCCACCACCCACGATACGTAAAGGTTTACGTATTGTGGCACTCTGTGAGCGTATGCGACCATCCCCTCAGGTTGCTGGTTGTACGGTGTACACAGATAGCACACCAAGTAGACAACTTGAACAAGCAGTTGTTGCCCGGTTGGCAAGCTGCCGAGTGGGTAACATTGAGGCTACGCCTGAACCATTCAGAAATAGCTGGTCGCGACAGGTTAAGGTCGGTATTGTTCTTTCTTTCCCAACAAGTGAGGAAGTAGCCCGTAACTACTACGATAGTATCGCGATTGTGACACACGCACACACACACACACACACACACACACACACACACACACACACACACACACACACACAATTATATATATATATATATAATTATATATAAAATAATATATTTATAATTGATGGGTCACGTTATCGTTTCGCTTCGGAGACAGCTGATTGATTCAGTGCGTGCGTGCGTGCGTGCGTGCGTGCGTGCGTGCGTGCGTGCGTGCGTGCGTGCGTGCGTGCGTGCGTGTGTGTACTGTCATGGTCGACGACTGTTTACGTTTCTCTGATCACAGCAGTCGTCGACGACACTGTGATCAGAGAAAGCGCAACGCGGCCAACGCCCACTAAAATTACTCATATAAACCCGCAATATTCATCTACCTATAAATGATATTGATGGAGGTCATACATATAAGCATAATTTCGTTCTGCACCAGTGCAGTAAATATACATGTCGATTTCAGTGCGTCCGTTGAAGATCGCGTTACAATGATAATCAAAAATGTTTGATCAGGAATATTAACGGATTTGAGGACACCAATAATCAATATTCGCGTTGAAGAGTCTCTTTTATCTAGCAAATGTTTATCTGGAGACGACCACGATTCACGCCTATAAACAGTCTTGCAGATTTTACTGCGAACTGGCCCTGACTTCCGCTGACAACTTGACACTCACGTTATTTCGCATAACTTTATGATCAAGTAAACCTGCCATTTTATTTTAAAGCTATGGCAATGAACGCCGACTTTTCATGTGGTCACCAGTTGAAATGAAATAATGACCTATCCCCAGCGTACAACGCTACCCACCGTCTGCCCGGCATGAGCCACCGTTATCACAGTATCCGAAGCCGTTGGTGAGCAGGTAACAGTCGAGGTCTGTGCTGCAACTACTCCCGACTGTCTCTACAACGAAACACAGCACCAGCAAATTGTTAGTAAAAGTAAACAGGTAACTTCTTATATAGCGCTACCCTCAGGACTGGGTAGCACCCAGACACGCTGCAATTAATGCGCGAAGCCTAGTCGTATGCAAATATGCACCGCTGTCTGTAGTCATGTATTTATTCGTATAGCTCAGTGAACTGTAGGCATGAAATGTAGAGTGAACGAACTTGCCCAAAGTTCGACATGGAGCACAGGATTCCCACCCTAGATTCGAGCCCTGTTTTCTTAGTCGAAGCAGCGATCATGAGTTGTACGACGAATATACTTTTTAATTGAATTGAGCTCTATCCACTGAGCCACTGCGCCTGTTGCATGGGATGGACCCCTGTTATTAGTGATATATATATATATATATATATATATATATATATATATGTGTATGTATATATATATATATATATATATATATATATATATATATACATATATATACATACATACATACATATATATATATATATAGATATATATATATGACTAAAGACATTAATTTAGTATAGTAATGTCAAAAAGAAACACTGATATAATTCACAGCTGGGAATACAATTGAAAAACGAGTATAAATGATACTTTGCAAATGCAGTGTCATTTCGTCACATAATACGGTTTTTCGGTTATGACTCATAATGGACAATGCACTGCGCAACGTTGGACTTCCGGTTCATTGTCTCGCGTTCAATGAGCGTACTCGTGTACGTCTTTTGATGGAGACTGTTAGTGACTTTATAACAACGCAAGAACATGGCCTTTTTATATATCTCCGGTCTGACGTGATGACACCGGCTAACAACAGCAATTTGGAACCATCTTAAAAATACAATTATCGGTTAAACACCGGCACCTCAAAACGATTATGGATAACTGAAGAAGACCTAGAAACGCCCAGTTGTCATGCAGTTCTTACTTGGCACACAGTCGCCGGCCCGTCTGTCGTGCATTTGCGAACACGTGCATGTTTTTGTCGTCACTTGACGGAGCTGGTACAAGTCGCACACGTCGCCGCACTGCAGGCCTGCCGTGCCGTCACACACGGCGTCGGCGTGCACGGAGCAGGCCTCGCCAACGCCGAGCGCTGCAACGGACAAACGGAACATGGAAACTCGTCAGTGGCGTTATGGGGAGGTGTTGAGTCGTGAGCCACGCTCTTTACAATTTCTTCTGTAATTTTGTGCGTACACTGTCACAGACATGCCACATGATACGGATTACCCGTATCCGATACGAATTTTGGCGTTTTTTAAGTGATACGGCCGTACTCCGTTTTGATACGGATTTTAACTAAATTCATGGAGAAAAGATTTTTAACCACATTATGCCTTGTATGCGTCACAAAACTATACTGCCTAATGGAATAATTGTTTACTGTTAGTGACTAAGTAAATCGATTCGAAACGAACGAACTAAACCACCGATTAGTTTATTGTAGCGCGTAATAGATGGCGTACTGGTAAATTTTAGTTATGCAAACTGCGGCAGGTGGCACAACGGGTGGGAACGGGGCGCGTGGCAGGCGCGTGACGATTGTAAATAGTAGTACCGGAAATGGAGTTCGACGCCGAGTGCAATGAATTGCGGTACGTAGTTTAATTTAAACTTGCTGAAGTGAAGTAAAACTTCGGTAATCTTGCAGTAAACTGGCCCCAATAATCGAAAACAAAACGTGCAAAAACCATTTTGAAAAGGCCTAAATAGCTTAGGCCAGTTAACTGGAAGATCTTATTAATGATACGGATTGATACGGATTCTTACACATTTTTAGGTCAAAAATACGGATTGCCATCCCAAAAATGTGGCATGTCTGCTGTCAGTGTACTACGTCATAATATTCAACAAAGAGAATTAATGGGTTGATATTTGTTATCTCACGTACCTCTACAGGTCCGTTTTTGAATACGTACTGAAAACTAGGAACCTTATTTTACTTTCTGTGTGGTTTTGTTGTTGTCGCTGTTCTTAGTATTAGCGTCATCAGCGTTGTTGTCCTCCCTACCGTTACAGCTTTATTGGTAAATGGAATATATTCTTTTTAAGACAATTATTATATCCTAAATAACTAAAATGTTTTACGAACGGTGAAACTCGAAAGGCACAGATAGTTATTTAGTCACTGATTATTTGCACAGCTACTGTATTATGTCTGCACAAGTCTCGGAACACAATCTTATTTGTTTTTGTGATAACCCACATGACGCACCTTCCAGGCTGACATTCTCGATGCGTAACTAGGATTTTACTAAACCGCAGCTGAAAATACGTGACCGGATAAACAGCAAAATGTTTTGGTTTCCTAAATGTGGTTCGTATCTGTGTGCGGAATGACGCAAATCCTCTTAACAGTAGTTTCTGTGGTGAGACCAATTGTCCTTCGGCCTTCAACACGACTGGGGGAAACAGTTTAACACACAAAAGTATGTGTTTTCTTGTAGAGTAGTAAACGAAATGATGTGTTCACACGCAACACGAACAAAGGGGTGCACCGCTTAAGTTCTTAAAGCGAGCCTGCGCGCTCCCATGGATATCCCGTTCCTCAATTTGACGTAACCGTCGCCTCATCTAAGGTTGCGTTACTTGCAGTTGACTTCCCCATTACCAGACGGCTGCGTTTAACATAACAATTGGTTCGTATCGTGAGTGTGTCGTCTAAATGCAGAAAACGCCATTTTTTAAATACAGTTTTCCATCTATCATTTGCGGTCCACCAAGAATGATTCGATGTTGCCGTGAATCGGTGAACATCCTGAAGACTGGTTATTCTAATTCGGGTAAGTCAGACTTGGCCACCCACATAGCGCCACATGGCGACGTTTAGGTTCAGTGGTCCTTGTTTGTTATGTTGTGCCTTGGCATGCTGCGTGTTTAAGTTGCTTTTTTAAGGCAATGACCTCTTTGAGAAGGTGCAGTACCTTTCAACTATTCTTTTGCTACAGTTGTCAAAGGTTCTCATTAATACGTCCTCGCGTGCTGCCTGTATTGAAGGCCAATGTATGCTGTCTGGCGAGACACTGAACGTTTGCCAGTGTGTTCTATTTCCGCCAGAAAAGTCTTTGTACGTATCTAAAGACATTATATACAAAATACATGGAGATGGGTTTTTGATAAGCTATATCGAACTTCGATGGACGCCAGCAACGAATTGCAAATCATCGGACGTTGGTTCTCCATGAAGATAAATATATTCTTGACACATTTAATGTTATAAACATTTCAGATGTATCGACTCGTCTAGGAGACGGGGCAGGCTTCGCGATATAACCTCCATCCCGCAACCATCAAGTGTGAAAACGAGAGAAGAACAACACATCACGACGCAACAATAACTACACGTCGACGTGTAACACGGCGTTGTCTTCAGCGCGATGACGTCAGCACTCACCTGGTCCGCACGTGCCGCCAAGTATATCCGGCACGTGACCGCTGACGCGACATCGACACAGTTGACACTGGCTGCACACGGCGCCACTGCCCTGGACGGCAGCGCAGTGTTCATCCCGTCGACACTTCTCACCCACGGCTCCTGCAGGCAGAACAACGGCTCAACGGGATGCTGGAGGGATTCTTTGAGAGTGTTAAAGCGATGGTGTCAGCGTTTTAATTTCTCATTAAATATGACGTCCTTATGTCTAAGAAATGCATGTTGAAGGTTTACTGACTGCCAGTTTGTGTTTAAGCTCGGAACGATGTTCGCAATGATGCCAGCAACATGTTCAACTGGTAAACCAAACATATTGTTTCAAAACAAAGTTGCTTGGCAATGATGCCGAGGCGAGCAGAGTTAACGGCAAGACCGTTTGCCATTACAAAGAGCTGCTACGAAAATTCTGGGCAGATGAGCGGCTACCCTCCCTTTAAACTGTGTAATGTACGTAATTTTGTATTAATCCTGTTACGTGAATGGACACATGTCATCGACATCTATGAAACGGGATACTTTACCGTGTTACATAATGTGCATACACATCCACTAACACAGCAACTGTGCGGTTACTCCGCTAGATCAAACACGCTGTTCTGTTTACAGACGAGATACGTCACATTCCACGATAAACTGAATCAGGCTGTGCTATTGTAGTCTGGCTGGTGTTTCAAGCGATGGATCCTGATAGGACCCACAGCCGCCATGAGCCGAGTTATCTCACATCCGAGGACAAATAGTTGAACTAGCGCCATCGGTTTGTTTCAGTAAATTCCTACCTCCCGGTCAGTCGACCACAGGTTGTTAAATCAAAACCCTGACAATGTTTATCAGGTGAATTATAGTGCTTAATAAAGATAGGTTCGTGTATTTGTCTTCAAGTTCCAATCGACGTTTTGTTTCACTCCTCACCGATGCTTTGTATATTGTATACAGGTGTAAGTTGTTCTAAGGTAGTTTCATGGCATGTAGATAGAAAACTAGGTACTGTCTTCTATATAAGTTCTTGTCACGAGTGTTTCTATTGTTTCCTATGAGTGCGATACTTTTTCGGATAAAAGACCAGGATCTGGGCAGACGATTTAAGTTTTCCAACATGCTCCGGCACTTACCTCCATCCCCTGGATTGGAGCAATGGCGTAATGGTTTTTGCCATTCTCATATAGAATATTCATAGAGCACCGAAATCATAACACATAATCATACTATTGTGTTTGACAGAAATTACAATCACTGCTTTGTTACAACGTGAACCACCGACCGGAAGACCAAAGACACGCTAAATATGACTACTAATGAGAATAGACAATTATGATAAAAAACACCAATCATCATATGTCCGCGGTTCACAACATTTTCAAATTCCTGACCAATTTTCGTTAACATATGCTGTGAGGTAAACCATTGCTGTAGCCTATAGATGCACCAGCCACGTCCACCGAGGTTACTTACGGGCGACACAGTTTTGTTTGTCACCGACGACCTTCGAATAGTCCCAGCGTCTGAGGACGAACCGTGTCCAGGCCGTCGGACGGTGGAAGGACACCAGACAGCGACACACGCCCGCCTTGCACCGGAAGCCGAGCTCTTGTGCACAAGGCACCTGCGTACTGCCACCGGAAACATTTCCTTCATTAGCATATCTGCTTTATACACTGTACGTTAGTCAAAGCACGGACGTATCATGTTCGACATACCATAAGTACAATAACAGTAAGCGAGGATCGGGCACAATTATATAAATTATTGTACATAAGATTGTTTCGATAAAAAGGAAGTCTTATATTAAGGTTAACACATATTTACCAACAGGTACACATTTGTGGAATGATTTAATGGAAGATCTTGTATGTGTTCCACGCATCACTGATACAAACTAACTTCGACAAGTACATTTGCTAAAACAATTACAACTAAAACCGATTTGCCTTGAAATCCTACAGCATCGCAATGCTATGTTATATACTTGTTTTTCAAAAGCAAGCTACTACAGATGGCCAGGAATTGACCAATGACAGCAGGTGTAACATACTTGCATTGTTCCCCGTACACCGCCAGGCGGCAGTGCGTCTTGTCGGCGTGTGGGACAAGGCCTGGGTTACACAGGCACCTGCCGGATGTGACGTCACAGTGGCTTCCCCGAGGACACGATCTAGCGCGCCATTTGTTATTACTGCATCGGCCGAAAACTGGCGGCGTCACCGGTGGCACTGAAAAACGCACAACATTAAACAGTTTGGTTAGTTGTAGCTTCTACAACCTAAACAATTGTGTTGTTTGTTTGGTTGAACCTGTGAAATTATATTATTTTTGTCTAATGGTTAATAATAATTATAATACACCTTATTTGGTCTACTCATGCGTATTACTACTGCTGCTGCTGCTGCTGCTGCTGCTGCTGTTGCTGCTACAGATACTACTACTACTACTGCTGCTGCTGCTGCTGCTGCTGCTGCTGCTGCTGCTGCTGCTGCTGCTGCTGCTGCTGCTACTACTACTACTACTACTACTACTACTACTACTACTACTACTACTACTACTACTACTACTACTACTACTACTGCTACTACTACTGCTACTACTACTACTCAGTTTGCTAAAATTCACATACACCACCAGTCTTTTGCCAGATTTAGCCTCACAACATATAACCATTAATACCCCCCAGGTTGACGTATTCCAGTCTGAATGAAGCACTGCCTTCGTGTGATCATTTAATGAAGAGTCGCCCATTCATTGTGCCATATCACAATACGATCATACAAGCGTTAATGCCAGAAGGATCATGTTACCCGCGGAGCCATGTCAGATGAAAACGCTCCACGGTAGAAGCTTTCCAGACATGGCAGTCATGTACGTCGTCATTTACGAGAACAAATGAATGCTATCAGTGTCTGATCGTCTTCCGTGTACTATCTGTACCTACTGCGGTGAACACTTAACCCCCTCACAAAAGAAGTACGATTGTACGTCAATCGCAAACAAAAGCCTCGACGCGTCGCTGGTGACACATGTAGTATCGCCTTCCATTTGATGTTTGTTGTGAAACAAGTAATATGAAACGAGATGCCTCTACTACACTGTTGTGGTTACAACTAGTCACCAACCAGTGGCGTGCCTACGATGTGGGAAAGAAGAAGGGCCAAGCTTAGTCACACATTTTCGATCCATCTAAGATGGATCGAAAACTTCATTCACCACCACTGTCTATGACCAATATTCATTCTTACAGCAGGATTCTAACTGAGAATTCTCGATTGGAACTGCGACGTTCTAACCACCATGCCATCGCGCTTCGTGTATAACTAAATATGTCATCAACACAGTCCACCCACAGCTCCCAGAACTTGAGTGGAACACAGAAACTGGTGGCTTATTGTTAGTCCAACACACACACACACACACACACACACACACACACACACACACACACACACACACACACACACACACACACACACACACACACACACACACACACACACACACACACACACACACACACACACACACACACACACACACACACACACACACACACACACACACGTGAAAAACATAACCATAGGATATTGAACAGAAGTGTTCCTAACATCCAACATCCGCCGATAGTTCCATATGCACCATAATAATAACGATACATAACCATTTGACCCGACACTGCCGACAGTATGACATGATAGTTACGTGACATAACAACGTGTCACCTACATTCTTCGCAGATGTGATGCAGCGTGTTTCCGTCGTAGAAGTTGACGACTTGGCGCCCCTTGCTACACAGACAGCGGGCGCACTCGTCCTTGAAGCAGCCGCCATTGGTCGGACAGTCGTCGTCCGTGATGCACCGGGTCAACTCGTTGCTCGGGTCTGAAGACAACACGATCGACCACTCTAGCACACGTGACTCAACATATATGACGACACGGGAAAATTATGGAACTAACAATAACTCTTTAATTCATTAACCTACTACGAATCAGATTATTTATTCGTCAAATGCCAGTAGTTTCGGTAATGTGAAGTTTAATAAAAGTGTGCATACGTTAAGTGTGATCCCTGATTTGGCTTGATCGTTCGTTATATTGGGTAACTATAGTTGCCTAATTTGTACAACCTGATCGGGTGTGGCCTGTCCTGTTTTCACATAATTTGTTGTAAGCGACGGTAAAAATATTTATTATATATATTATTATATATATATATATATATATATATATATATATATATATATATATATATATATATATATATATATATATATATATATATATATATATTGAATAAATATAAAGCAATGAACCGAGCAAGCAAAAACACTCAAATTACGAGGAACTTTTAGAAAAAAAATCGATCGCACAAAATAAAAACCCTATAAATGTCTTACATTCTCCCTGTGCACACAGTTTTCATACAAACACATTTGAGTTTTAACCAATGTATTAACAAACCCCGAGTTTCAAATAGTTCCAGTGTCCCTCACAATTACTCTGCGTCTGCTCTGTTCGTTGCTGGAACCAGATGCCTAACATAGCAATGGCCAAAAGGGACATTGGACAATGTCCAGCTAAATACGTCACGTCTATTCTTGGGAAGAAATGCGTTTATAGTTTCTATAATTAAAGAATACGTTTGTAGTGCGGGCCCATTCCGCCAGCTGAGAGTATGGTTCTCTAATCGTACGATACAATGCTGTGAGACTATTAATTCGTGTACCCGAGTTCCAACCACAGGCAAACAAATAAAACAAAAAAGAGATACCAGCGCTTGTTAACGCGTCTAGCCTCAAGGCCGTCCTGTCTCGGGGTGGCACTCAGCACGGTGCATCGCAATGTACCTCGGCTTGCTGCCCCTTCGGGTAACGAGTCGTTTCAATCAGCTCCATCGCACTTAAGCTTTCAGCAAGATTCTCCGCGATATTCCCACCTTGCATTCCTCGTATGTTGTTCCTGGTGTGGGTTCATTTTCCACTTTTTTGCGAGCTATAAATTTGCTCTGCCGGCATGCCCTTTCGTTTGTACGCGAACCCGTGTCACGTCCCGTGCTGAGAGCAAGATGGTTTGTCCCCGCCTGGCTACAACCCCGCAACACTCGGGTGTTTGAGGTGTCGACAACAGCCCAGGAGCATCGACCATTGTCGACACGATGAAGATGTCTTGGCGGGTACGTCTCTACATCACTGATGGGTGTTTACGCCTCGAGATGTCTGCTTGGCTAAGCCCCGGCGACTCGAACTGATTGCAGAATGTTATCAGTGCTCCACAGCGGCAGCGAAGGCGGTCTTGATCGACTGCTCGTTACAGCGAATATAAATAACGAGATAAATTATCCGAGTGTCAATACGGTTATTAAGGAGAATGGCGCCAGGTGATTTCCGTTTCCGTCTACGCAAGCTGCGTATTGTCTGGTTCCTGGTTAGTCAATTAGACGGGATCCGAATTATATGTGTCAGTACACAGTTTTCGTTTGCTCTACGTACCAGTTTCTAACTAAACAGAAAGCCAGCATAAAACAACATAATATACTATGTTATTGGTTATAGTTGTTGTTTCTTTTAATATACTTACTCACACGTAAGTAATCATACTATACTGCACCAACTAATATGCAAAAATGCACGCCACCTACCGGCGAGAAGAGACAGCACGAGCAGAAGTTGGGCGTCGACCACCCACGTGGTTGTAATCAACATGTCTCTCCGGTCATGCCTACGTTCACTTCAAACCTGAAAATAAACAATTATTATTTACAAGACAATCAACAACTAACTTGCTTTGATGTATAATGCTAAAAGGTCCCGGTGGTGAAGCGTTACCGTAAGATAGCAACTGCACTCTTAAATAATAATTACAATAATAATGGCAATAACAAGAGTATTAGTTAATTTATGTTGCGCCAAATCTTTAGAACTCAAACTGTGAGGCGCAATAAGACAACAGGGTCGGTGAATCCCAAAATCGATAACCCTACTTCCTCCTCTTCGTCCCATTAAACCCCGGCCTCCGTCTCCCCTCATTCCCCCTTCCCTACAGAACAATTTCCTGCAACAAACCAGCTTACGCCAGAGTGTTCCCAGCCCCGTGTAAGTGTTCGCACGGAACACGTCATTTGTCTTTGTTGTCTGCCGCCAGGTGAGTCAACTCGCGGCCACCTGGTGCCGACCACCTGAGTGACTAACCCTTTACTGACGTCATTACCTACCCACCTACCTGACCACACAGTTGACCAACGTGTTAACCAACCACATGGCCTCTCGACTATGTGAGTTCACACGCATCCCAACCAAACGAACTTGTTAGTCTTATTACGACGGTTTGTAATACTCGCTTCCGAGTAAACCCCGTCGCCTCTCCTATCACAACCGTTTGCATTACTCGCTTCCCAATCAGCCATTGTCATCTCTCCTGTCATGGTCGTTTATGTTAATCCAGTTCCCAACCAATACGTCACTTTTTTTCCATGTCCGGCTTCCAAACATCCCCATCGTATCCCTCGCCGTGACGACCGGTATTAATAAAACCTCGTCGATGTCCATATCGCAATCGCTTTTATTAACCTAATTTTTAACCAGCCCCTGTCGTCTCCCTTATCATAACCGCGTCAAGTTGAATTAGTTGTTATGATTCCAAACTCCCACACAGATAACTTTAATATTACCTCGATCGAAAGACGAATGAAATAAAACCGATTTGTACTCACTGAACCAGATTGTGCCGACAACGGCAATCATGGTAATTTGCCAGAGTATAACCAAATCACTACAAAACGCAATTATACATTTTAAATCATGCTTATCTACATCCAACTGAATCATACTGTTATCGAAACATGCACGGAATGTGAACACATGCTTCCAAATGTACATAACATTGATGGCGTTGGTTAGTCGACAGAATTTGTGTTGTAACAAAGCTTGTTTTGACGAAGGCTGTATTGGAACACGAAGATTCTTTTTATTTATCCCTTCCTCCCTCCATTCCGTCTCCCTGCTCTCACGCTCATACCTTATCTTTTCTATGCAGACTGTATACTTCGGTTCAAGTGATTATAAGGAATATACTTAACTAACTCTAACTTCGGAAGCATTTCGTGTATACAAACATGCCCTAATGAATGTCATTTGGAAATGTTAAACGTACCGTTCTGAAACGCTCCAATATTCCGCATAATCGTATATATATATATATATATATATATATATATATATATATATATATATATATATATATATATATGTGTGTGTGTGTGTGTGTGTGTGTGTGTGTGTGTGTGTGTGTGTGTGTGTGTGTGTGTGTGTGTGTGTGTGTGTGTGTGTGTGTATATATATGCATACGTGTGTGTGTGTGTGTGTGTGTGTGTGTGTGTGTGTGTGTGTGTGTGTGTGTGTGTGTAAGTGTGCGTGCGTGCGTGCGTGCGTGCGTGCGTGCGTGCGTGCGTGCGTGCGTGCGTGTGTGTGTGAATATAATTATGATAAGACGAAGCGTGGATGTATGTTGCAACGCAACAGTCTCTTAGTCGTGTACAAATAAATATAAACCGCAACATGTTACTACTGTTATCATTGTTATTACTGCTGTATCTAATTAATATTAAGTGGATGGCAACTTTACGATTCCACACACTCACAACGACGGATCTGGAGAGCTATGGCCGCCATTTCCACACACAATCATTTGGGGCCGCTCAAGGCGCTTTACGCTTCACAAAGTTCCCATTTCGCCCGGTATATTCCCACTTCCTCCCGACGTCCTCCCTGTGCGCCGGGAGCTAGGCGAATCAGCAAGGTGTTTTGTTTTTTACGATAAGACTGGGTGGGCCGGCGCTACAGGACGCCGCCTCAGACCGCAAGGCTACCCCATACCTCCGCACCAAGAATACACACGCGTTCAAAGCAGTCGGTGGCAATACATTTTGTCGACTATTTCTTCACATATTCGCCTGATTGAGTATCACTGGAACAGGTTTGATGTTAGTCTGTGGGAATTGAAATAACAGTGACAGTGCACTTGTCCGTTTTATAGCACGTGTCTTGTTCTTATTGTAGTAGTATTTATACTAAGTATGTCATGAAGTTCAACATATTTTAACCTGCTGAGGAATTCCTGCCAACATGTTGCCAAGCATGTTCATGCGAACTTGGTCAACTCCACCAGAACGCTTTCAAACGCGCGGCGGTGCGTGAAAGTTATTCGTGCGCGTAACCCCGCGTTATCCGTAAATAGATGTTCACGCCCACTCCTGGATGAAATGCCCAGCCTCCTACTTTCAACACCTTCGTGTTCTCGATTCCCTTTGATGAGCACTACACCGAAATACACCGGGACAATCCGAGGCAGGTTTCTCGATTTCTTAAATTGGTCGTTCACCTGCATTGTGCTGCCCTTGCGAGCGGCACACTTCAACGTTCCCAACTCTCTCGCGTGGCTTGACCATACAGAGGGCCGATACCCGAACCCGTCGGCGTCAACAAAGACGCCGCCTCGGGCCGTGCCCCTTTCGCCGTCGCCTATTCACTTTTATTTAATTACGACTCTTTGATCTGGTCGATGGTGGCCACTGGGCACGCGCTCTGGACGGAGCCCGCATGGTCGCCGGAAGTGGGTGTCAGTGGTGGGGCAGGGCGAGTTGAGTTGAGGTGATGAACGCAGCCTGGAGACGTGTCTGTGAACTGTGCTTACATACTTTACTGGTGGCGAGTCTGTTTGACTTCCAAGTAAATTGACAGCAATTACCGATCGTTTTGTGCGTTGTCTTGACTTCGTTATCGCAATGACCATCTGATTGTACGATAACCCACGATTGATCATTGCTATCTTCCTCACTGCTATATGTTCACAAATTGTTCCAAGCATATACCCAATTGTTTTTGTTTTTGTTAATGTCGTTATCTGCTCCATACAGAGTCTTCAGTTAGGTTCCAGCTGTTCCATATGATTCAATCAAACGAAACATCCAACAAATAAACGCGCACGCTTTGTCAATTACTTATGCACCTCATGTGTAGTGTAGGACTCCCGATATTTTTTACGTCCACTAGCCCCATAGTTTGTGATCTGATATGGGAAATTCTAAAATTATGATCTAAAATTGTTATAAACGGCGTCAATGCAAAAACACCACAGCTAGGCCCTGCATTCTCGGCATTTTCTCCACAAGATTCACCAGTAACTCCAGGGCGTCCCTCACCGCAGAGCGTTCCCTTAATCTTAGATCTAAGACGCACAAAATAGTTTTCAAACAGCTAGGATAGGCAGAGACGCAAATAAAGGAGGACATTTAAAGAGTATGCCTATGGTAAGAGGAGAGCGTTGTAGAACATGTTTTGTTGGAAATAAGATAAAGACCGGATTGGATGGAGAGAGAGAGATCTACGTGAGATAGCCGAGAGAGACAAGTGATAGGAACGCTTACAATGGACGGGTTGAGGGCAGCACCAAGAAACAGCACTGGTTGTAGACAGACATCGTCGATGTCATCAGGTGCCATGACGCGTCACATCACATCACATCACATCACATCACATCACATCACATCACATCACATCACATCACATCACATCACATCACATCACATCACATCACATCACATCACATCACATCACATCACATCACATCACATCACATCACATCACATCACATCACATCACATCACATCACATCACATCACATCACATCACATCACATCACATCACATCACATCACATCACATCACATCACATCACATCACATCACATCACATCACATCACATCACATCACATCACATCACATCACATCACATCACATCACATCACATCACATCACATCACATCACATCACATCACATCACATCACATCACATCACATCACATCACATCACATCACATCACATCACATCACATCACATCACATCACATCACATCACATCACATCACATCACATCACATCACATCACATCACATCACATCACATCACATCACATCACATCACATCACATCACATCACATCACATCACATCACATCACATCACATCACATCACATCACATCACATCACATCACATCACATCACATCACATCACATCACATCACATCACATCACATCACATCACATCACATCACATCACATCACATCACATCACATCACATCACATCACATCACATCACATCACATCACATCACATCACATCACATCACATCACATCACATCACATCACATCACATCACATCAAATCACATGTAGGCCCCTAATCCCTGTTCAGTATATCCAACATTCATCCAAACGGCAAAGCTACTAATCACATACATGTATATCAGCTGTTAAACCCCTAGAATCGCGATGCACACGACTTGTCTATACGCCTAAGTACTAGCGCTATCGTCCCACGTTTCCCGGGCGCGCCACGGACGAGATTTCCACTGATTTACAACAGGTTTTTTTTAATCACTTTGGTTGTTATTAGCGCGTAACTTAAACTCTGCTGCGAGTTTTTCGACCCAAGTACTGTAGTAAACACTTGAACGCTGCCGGCTGTTGTACGCTGAGCGAAGAGGTCATACGGTGCTCAAGCAATGCACGAACAGGACATCATATCTAGTTGTTAAGCAGTCAAAGGAACAGTTTATAACCCACTATTGTAACGTAACATTGGTCATACAAGGAAATATAGTTTGTGACTTTGTGACTTCATGCGCGATAAAATTGAATTAGGATGTTGATTTCCTTTTGGGTCCTCTGTCACAACGAACTCATAACAAGGATAGTTCGCTTAAAACAGCCAACTGTGACATTTTCCTCATGAATTGCGTTGTGTTTTAGGCACGTGTGGATATTTTAAAGCTGTTTAATTGTCATAACCTGTTGACCAAACTCCGAAGGAGCGTCAAGCATTGCATTCTCTTTGATATAAATAATTTTGGCGCCGACGTTGTCCAACATTCCCACAATTTCTATGCATTAAACGCCAGCATACCTTAAGACCAGCGGTTCCGCGCAATTCCTGCTTTTTCGATCTAGCCAACTGTAGGTAGGTGGCTACACCTGTTGCCAAGAACGGGACCCGATGTCGATGTCTCAGGTCGCCACGGCAGCGCGATCAAGCAGCACAAATACTCAGCTAAGTCGCGTGACGAAATTTAAGAAACACACACAGAGACGTTTTCATTGACGACCTTCTGAGCGAGAGTAATTCATCCTAAACCGGTCGCTTTTTATGTAACGCGCGTATCATTGGCGGACCATTGACGTATAGACTTAATCGTCGTCTGGCGTCCAATTAGTCGAGGCTTGCTTTACGCGACCTCCGACGGAAAAAACATGAAAGGGCAGTCCGGCGTTCTGTCGTGCACTGCGAGAGGTGCCCGGTTGCAACACTTAGCTGCGCTATCGCTGAGCGTGTCGATAGGAAGATAGAGAAAGTTGCCATATTAGTCGACGCTCTTGTTTGCTATTCAATGGTGAACCTTTGAAGCGAGGAACAGTCGCAGCTCGTGTATTTGGGTGGCCGTCGACCGCCAGTGTTGAACAGACAACATACGTCTTCACAGATGTTTCCGCACGGGCTTTTTATGCGTTATCAATGAATTCTTTGTATCAGGAATCTTATGCAGCACCCCGAGAAGTAGATTAGCATTTCAGAAAAAGTTTAAAGTGCATCACACGCCATTAGACTGACTTAATACGTTTTATCTTTGGAATTCCCGATTGTGTAATCACAAATGCTAACTCCTTGTCGACATCGTTTTGTCTCGCCGTTCTTGTGATCGTGTCTGATTTCTGCACAACTTAAGCCCCAACGATGATACGTTAGAAATCATACTTTTTCAGTCGAATGAGTTGACACATTGAGGACACCGCGAACTAACCTGGGTTTCTATCAGATGTGCGTGGGTCGACCGACATACATGTTTTTGGTAAAATTGTAGACGCTGACTTATCGACGGAAGAAATCACGGAGTTGTCGGTGACGTACGCCATCTGCACGGTATCGATGCTACCACAACAATATTCCTTCCACAGTAGTGGTAGTGGTAGTGGTAGTGGTAGTGGTAGTGGTAGTGGTAGTGGTAGTGGTAGTGGTAGTGGTAGTGGTAGTGGTAGTGGTAGTGGTAGTGGTAGTGGTAGTGGTAGTGGTAGTGGTAGTGGTAGTGGTAGTGGTAGTGGTAGTGGTAGTGGTAGTGGTAGTGGTAGTGGTAGTGGTAGTGGTAGTGGTAGTGGTAGTGTGGTAGTGGTAGTGGTAGTGGTAGTGGTAGTGGTAGTAGTAGTAGTAGTAGTAGTAGTAGTAGTAGTAGTAGATAAAATTGGTAAATTATATATTATATATTATATTTATTATATATAATTATATATATATATATATGTATATTATATTATATGTAAATATATATATATATATATATATAATATATACATATATATTATATATACATATATCATATATATATAATATATATATATATATATATATATATATATATATATATATATATATATATGTACATATATATTATATATGTTTGTACATATATATTATATATATATATATATATTATATATAGATATATATATATATATATATATATATATATATATATATATATATATATATATATATATACATATAGCCACACACACGACACGGTGGTCTTATTTGTTTCTGTAAACACTACAAAAAACTCGTGTGGCTGTAAATGGCTGCGATAGCGGTGGATTATTTTGGTCGTGTTTGTGAAGTTGAACCGTATTCACCGGCTCAACCGCGCGTGGGCGTAATTAACCGAATTATTTATGTCGATAAGCCTTCGTTGGGAATGTCGGTACAGCCCTGTCAGGGTGCAGCAAACACAGCGCTTCCCTGCGAGTTTCCCAAGCGCAGACCATTTATTAGGTGTTTTGAATATACGCATCACTATTTATGGCGGTGGACGCGACGGTTCGTGCACGCGTTATTGGTACTTAGATAATAATACGGTGTGCACTAAGTAACGCTGGATGTGATGATGTTTCAGCGTTGATTTCGCTGGTGATTGGTCAGACGGAATGTGCTGTGATATTTGGGGAGCGTTAATCAACCATTGTCTTCCAAAGGAAAGTCACAGAAACTGTAGTAACGCTAATGTTTATAAAAAAATGTTTTGTATTGTGATTAGCTAAGTCCGGCGTACAGTATACAATTTTTTTGGTCAGCCGACTTAAAACTTTTGTTGCTAGTATATACGTGTCTAAAGACTTGCTAAAACGTTTTGTCTTTCGTTGTCCTGACAAACGCAATAAAAGTCTGACCGATTCAAAAACGGAATCGACCAGACTTTTGTTGCTAACGTACACAACAACACTTGTGTTGTAACAACATGACGTTTTTTTGTTTGTTTATGGTACTACTCAATCTAAAATCGTGATGGCCAATGTTTCTGCAGACGTGATGGACTTTCTGAATTGTGTGTCAAAACGGGCGATGAGAGAGTCTATCTTTCTCAATATATAATCGAAGTGTACCGGTTCTATCCGGTGAAATTTTGCGAACGAATTCATCGCTCTCTTTCTTATGTAATCTATAAGCTATAAGGTTCAGTTCTGGTACGCCCCTTGCTCGTCATACTCGCAAATGTGTGGCTTAGCACAGCACCTTGATCTTCTCAACGTCGCTTCACGTCGGCGTCGTTGACGCCAGAGTAAAATGAGCATAGCATTTGCATTTAGGCGCGCTTTCCTTTGTTCGAAAGTGGTAGCATTTTAGTTTAGTTTTCAGAATTCACAATCAGAGGCGTGGATGTTTGTATTTAGTTTAACTAAGCTATGCTAGGATTGCTGCAGTAACTACAACATTTGTTGCGCGTACGTACAACTTTTGTAGTGTATGGTGCGCGGTTCACCAACATTTGTTGTTTGCTGTCCAAATACACAAGAAAAACTGTTGTTCTTGTTGTGTAGGGTACGCCGCGCTTACAAAAACACGTCTGATTTCTGAGAAAACACCAGTGGGTGAAACAAGACACCCGTCGGAGTTTGATAACCCATAGACGCAACGCAGACTGAACAAACAAAGTCTCCATATGACAGAACAGGGTCTATACTCGGATTTTCTCGTAATAGGAGTCCGATGTTCTGACCACTTCGCCATAGCCGTCGACGTGTCCTACAGCGACCTCCTAGTGGGAGGACAGACCGAGGACAGGAGGAATACAACCAAAGCACGCATGTATGCGAGCGTGCAGGTGTCTAAACTTGACGTGTTTATTGTGGAAATTATCGGAGAGATAGAAAACAGCGCGTGGGTAAAAAGGCAAACGACGCGTTCTTAATTTAGCGTAGTATCCACTTCTCATGTTATTCCCTAGCAGACCTGTTCAAACAAACTCCATCTTGGCGTCTATGGAAAGCATTCAGCCATTTGCAAATAATGCGTGAAGACAATTCGTACACAACAGTAATATCCACCACTGTCTATAGCCAGGTAATCATTCATACAGCTGAGAGAAGTCGAACAATGTAGAATGCACGCATACTCCTGAATACGCGTGTTTACGTGCCACGATTTATTAAGACCTATGCAAGTGGGACAGACAGACCGACATAGCGACGCAGCAGTCATTCACCAGCGGAAGGCCGTCGTGTGCAATTTGGGAACATTCCCATTATACATGATTAGCCGTGGCACCGGGAAATAACTACAGATGTTTGGGCGATACAACCCGAGCAACTTAATGCGTGCACGATTTAATTTGGAACACGAACCCACTAACGGAGTGTGTTCGACACCTCCCTGTGCATTATTTTTGCAAATCGCATCAAGCCAACGTCTAATGTTTTTATGCTTTGTTAAAGTAGACAGCATAAAGTAGACAACTATGTTCTACGTGCCGCTGGTTCATGTGAACCGGACAACATTTGTGATGTTAATAAAACACGTTCTGCATGCGTAACTATCTGTACTATAGCTTGGTCATAACCACAACTAATATCATGGTTACAATAGGTGTAAGACTTATCCCATTAAATGTGACTCTGTTACAAAAAAATACGTGCTTCATAATGCATTATCCCAGGCATGCGCCACAAAAATGCGGCTGTCGATCTACGCGACCACAGTCGGTCACTCTAAGTGGTGTTCTCGGCTCGCCCCAGTTGTAATTACAGAAACGTTGACATCTCGACCAGCAGGAAATGCAACACTTGTGTTCGCGCGAGATAAGCTTCTTCCGCCGCCATCTGATACGGGTGTATATATTTAGATAAAATTCTTGTAATTTGTTTATGGTTGTCCAGCTTTCTGTTATGGACTAGCGTTTATCACGTCGCGGCCCAGTGGCGTAGTGGCGTAGTGGCGTGAGTCACGGACGTGTCGATTAGGGGGCTTTCCTATGTCGGGTACGGGAGGCCTGGACCGACACGTGGCCGGCGCCTCGCTGCAAGGAGGGGAGCGAGACATGGGGGCTTCATGTCGGTGTGTGTTAATAACACAATGGATTGCACATTTACATGCAGGCACACGCACATAGACAATCGCACGCATGGATACATATACATTAATACACCAACACATAATAGTGAATAATGTATGTATGTATGTATGTATGTATGTATGTATGTATGTATGTATGTATGTATGTATGTATGTATATATATATATATTATATGTATATATATATATATATATATATATATTATATGTATATATATATATATATATATATATTATATATATGTATATATATATATATATATATATATATATATATATATATGTATATATATATATATATTATATGTATGTATATATATATATATATATATATATATATATATATATATATATATATATATATATATGTATATATATATATGTATATATATATATATATATATATATATATGTATATATATATATATGTATATATATATATATATATATATATATATATATATATACGCGCACCACATACGTACACATGCTCACACACACACACACACACGCACGCACGCACGCACGCACGCACGCGCACGCAGGTGGTATACAGACGCGAGATGGCGCTACGTGTCAGCTGTTGCTGCGGTGTGGTCTAAACTACGAAGGGGATAAATGAGTCTCTTGTGCATTCTGTTTTCGGAAATGTATCGAGGCAAAGCGTGGGGTGGTGATCATTTAATTCATGATACCAATAATCGCAGCTTTAAATTATTCTAGATTTTTTATTATGAATTCGGGAAGGCAAGAGGATAAAGTGCATAGTTACATTTACAAAAAAATGATTTAAGTAGCCATGTCAAATGACATCCAATTCAAGCAATACCTAGACTTAATATGAAAAAACAAACACTGTTACCTCACTACGAAACTAGCACAAGAACTCCAGTTAGTGGAATGCATTTTGGGAGTGTGTTCCAGGCACACGGTGTAATTAAAATCTAACAAACTTCAGGTGGTAACAAAGAAAGAAACGAACAGCTGTCTGATTGAACCCGGCAGCCAGTCGGCCTACAGCCAGTCGGCCTACCGCGCGCTACGGCGCAGACCTAACCAGCGGTAGCCATTTAGAACACTGGCGATGCGGAGCTCCGGGTTATTAGCTCGAATGTTCAACGCCCAGTGCCAAATTGGTGGCAGTGTCGCAGGCATTCATCCAAACCGGAGTCGAGCCGTAACAACGCTTTGCTCGGTGCATTGTTTCCCAATTTATTTCTCACGTGGCAAAGAACTGGTTTATACTAGTACCTAGAGTTTCGATAGAAGTTCACTGTTGGTGTTATACTTTGATTTTGCTGTTCTTTCTCGGAGGTTCTATTCCATACTGCCTACCATACCTGGCATGTTCTCTCTTCTACAAGAGTTATTACTCCAATGTGTTACATAAAATAAATCTAAGTGAGTCAACTTATTGGCTGATATGTTGTTGAAGTACGTCTGAGTTTGTGAATTTGTTTTGGTCTGCAATCCCGTCTTGGGTTTTCTATATCGCATTACCGATATATAATTTATCCGCATAATTTATCACTCGCTTTTACGTGTGAATATTGTAACACGTTTAGAAGTAAATACATCAGCTACACTGAGTTATCGACATCTTGTAGGCCTATGTGTAATTTATCTCGTCCACTTGAATACACCTAAGAGAGCGTCCCCACAGCCTTGACTGATACGGTCACGCGAACAAAACAAATCAAGTTCTCTGCGACCGTTACGACCGAGAACATCGCCAAATACTACAGCAACACCTGCTGACGCTTTGTTTCTTACTACGCTAGGGTGGCATTTTACTCTTAGCGTAGATAAATTTATTAACTGTATTTGTCCCGTACAAACAGCTCGCAGATGTTCAAACAGGTGTCCTCGTTTCTCACGTCGCTTTAATTGTCACTTGTCAACGCAAATGTCTTTTATAAGTCGTGATTTGTGAGACATTCTTAAAAGCGTTCCTGCCTCTACCCACCGCCTCGTCTCCAATGTGTGCCGTTCGCCTCGCTGCGATCGTTGCTATGACAACGAGTACGTTCAATTATGTACTTAAGATTTAAAAAATGATTGTTTTCTTTATAAGGCATATGCATGTTCCGTCACCCGGATTCACAGATGCCGCAGTTAGCAGCAAGTTCACTCAGTTAGTTGTACTTTGCCAGACATGTGATTTGGTGTGTTAGAACGAATCGTTTTCAATATTACTTACGGACATGATCGCGTATATCTGCAATCTCAAAGTGCGAATGAGATCTCGTCACAATAATTACAAGAACGCACGTTTACATAAATAAAATACGGGCCAACAACCGACGAATACGTTTATTTACATAGCAAATTTGCAAACCAAATTTCGCTGCCAAATCTTATTTCTCCACGCTCATTTAGCTGAAGAAATCATGTTTGTGGAGGTTTGGTAGTGGAATCTATAACATATATACCCACTGTAGTAGTTGCTATTGCTTGTTGACGTTACTTGCATAGCAAAGGTAATAACAACAATACAAGTGGCAACCATAATGATAGGCCTATATAAAGCACTCATTACGATGGTGGATGTAGGCCCACAACATACTTGCAATATTATTGCTTAGCAGCGTTCATTTGGTATGTCCGACAGCATAGTTCGGCGTACCGCTAAAACGTCATTTAACATTCCCCCGATGTTGACAACATGGCACTCGTCAGCCAGTGCCGGTGGACGATTCTGTAGTTATCGTGTCTCGCCGTGAGGACGTGTTCCATTTTTTCCCGTAATGACAATAGAACTAATGGATGGCGATGGCGTGACGACCGATTACACCAGCTGGCAACAGGCCGCCCGCATACTTCTGACAGCCTATTATATGTGGGGTCATTTCTGATAGTTAATTTATCATCAACGTTAGTGAAATTAATTACACAAGAGTGCTACGAGGGAGTGAGAGTGAAAGTGAGAGTGAGAGACAGAGAGACATATAGACAGAGAGAGGGGGGAGGGGTAGAGGGAGGGAGGGGTAGAGGGAGGGAGGGGTAGAGGGAGGGAGGGGTAGAGGGAGGGAGGGGTAGAGGGAGGGAGGGGTAGAGGGAGGGAGGGGTAGAGGGAGGGAGGGGTAGAGGGAGGGAGGGGTAGAGGGAGGGAGGGGTAGATGGAGGGAGGGGTAGAGGGAGGGAGGGGTAGAGGGAGGGAGGGGTAGAGGGAGGGAGGGGTAGAGGGAGGGAGGGGTAGAGGGAGGGAGGGGTAGAGGGAGGGAGGGGTAGAGGGAGGGAGGGGTAGAGGGAGGGAGGGGTAGAGGGAGGGAGGGGTAGAGGGAGGGAGGGGTAGAGGGAGGGAGGGGTAGAGGGAGGGAGGGGTAGAGGGGTAGAGGGAGGGAGGGGTAGAGGGAGGGAGGGGTAGAGGGGTAGAGGGGTAGAGGGAGGGAGGGGTAGAGGGGTAGAGGGAGGGAGGGGTAGAGGGAGGGAGGGGTAGAGGGAGAGAGAGAGAGAAAAAAAGAGACACAGACAGTCACAGAGAGAGAGAGAGAGAGAGAGAGAGAGAGAGAGAGAGGGTGGGAGAGAGAGAGAGAGGGTGGGAGAGAGAGAGGGGCAGGGGCAGGGGCAGGGGCAGGGGCAGGGGCAGGGGCAGGGGCAGGGGCAGGGGCAGGGGCAGGGGCAGGGGCAGGGGCAGGGGCAGGGGCAGGGGCAGGGGCAGGGGCAGGGGCAGGGGCAGGGGCAGGGGCAGGGGCAGGGGCAGGGGCAGAGACAGAGATACGGAGGGAGGGAGGGAGGGTGGGTGGGTGGGTGGGAGGGAGGGTGGGTGGGAGGGAGGGAGGGGGAGAGAGAGAGAGAGAGGGAGGGAGGGAGGGAGGGAGGGTGGGTGGGTGGGAGGGAGGGAGGGGGAGAGAGAGAGAGAGAGAGGGAGGGAGGGAGGGAGGGAGGGAGGGAGGGAGGGAGGGAGGGAGGGAGGGAGGGAGGGAGGGAGGGAGGGAGGGAGGGAGGGAGGGAGGGAGGGAGGGAGGGAGGGAGGGAGGGAGGGAGGGAGGGAGGGAGGGAGGGAGGGAGGGAGGGAGGGAGGGAGGGAGGGAGGGAGGGAGGGAGGGAGGGAGGGAGGGAGGGAGGGAGGGAGGGAGGGAGGGAGGGAGGGAGGGAGGGAGGGAGGGAGGGAGGGAGGGAGGGAGGGAGGGAGGGAGGGAGGGAGGGAGGGAGGGAGGGAGGGAGGGAGGAAAGGAGGAAGGAAGGATGGGAAGATGGGAGGGAGGGAGGAAGGGTGAAGGGAGGGAGGGAAGGGATGGAGGGACAGAGTGACGGAGGAAGAGTGGGTAGGAAGGTAATCCATATTATGATTACTATGTGACGTCTCTTCCCTCTTGAAAAATCCAAACCGGGAGTGAGGGAGGATGGGAGGGAGCGAGGCGGGGGTTGGAGGGAGCGAGGGAGCGAGGAAGGAAGGGATGGACGGACGGACGTAGGAAACGAGGAGGGAGGGACGGAGGAAGGATGGGTGGAAAAGGGGAGGGAGTGAAGGAGGGAAGGAAGGGGAGGGAGGGAGAGATGGATGGAGGGATGGAGGGATGGAGGTTGGGAGGGATATCATATAATTCGTCGGGCTAGTAATTATCATGATTACTATGTGACGCCTCTTCCCTCTTGAAACATTCAAACCGTTGGGCAATATGCCACAACTAAATTCCCGGAACGTACCAGTCAGCCCGTGCTCAGAAACGTTGCCAATTAGCCATGCACCAGCATCACCTCAAAAGTACTTTTCGACATACACATACACATACACATACAAACTACATACACTTGGGTGGCTTAAAACACATACGTGCATTGCAATGTCACGCCGGTATGAATGTAAAACATAAGTTTGGTACACGCACGAATGCATGTTCTTAAGACGTACCTATAGTTAGTTTCCAAAAGCATATACCTACAGCGATCTGTTCGTACCTGTGGCACATACGCAAAGTTACATAAACGCGGCGGGGAAAAACAGACACCCATAGAAATACAGCAGTACGCAATCTTGAAACCAAGCGCCTGGATCACTACACCATTGTTACTCACCTGACTCGACTGTGTTCCGTTGGACGAGCGAGCTACCGACCCGCGTAGCTCCTATCGCTCGCTCTACTGTCGGTAGCGACGAGAGAGCGGCTTCTTCGTTCGAGCGCGGCAAGTTACCGTGTGTGACCTTTTAGACGCTCCATTAATTTCCATGTCACCGAGGTCGATGACATCTACGTTGTTGTACAATGGTCATAAATTACACAAATGACGGGCCAGGGGAGCGGTTTGGAGGGGGGCAATATTTATGGATGGCGTGTGCATTATATGATGCAAATTATGTTGATGGAGAAAATGGATATAGGGGTATTATTCGTCTGTCGCCATGTTCCATCACGGAGTCGGTCTGGAATTGCCATCACTTGTTTTGGTCTTTCAAGTCTTCCCCCTTCAGCCCCCCAAACTCCACGTATTGTTACACTGTCTTTCAATATTTTATTGGTCTTATATTGTCTCTTCTCTGTCCGTGGCCATACCAGTAAAACCGGGCAACTGGAAATAAGACAGGCCCCCAATATTTAAGTAAGGGGTTCATTTCTGGATGAAAATCTAACTGTTGTTGTTTCTACTTTACAACGTCTTCCATAACTTCAATACACTCACTAAATGTCGTGTCGTAGCACACTTTGGCGCGCAATCGGGGCGGGGCGGGGCGGGGCGGGGCGGGGCGGGCCAGGGCAGGGCAGGGCAGGGCAGGGCAGGGCAGGGCAGGGCAGGGCAGGGCAGGGCAGGGCAGGGCAGGGCAGGGCAGGGCAGGGCAGGGCAGGGCAGGGCAGGGCAGGGCATGTTCCAAAGCTAGTGCAGAGGAGAGGTTGTCTGAGGGTTCTATGCATCCCGACTGAGGTGATCGTCAACCAAGCATTTACCTTCTGTTGAAACTTAACTAGTTGCTTCTATCTTCTTAAAATACTGAATATCAACTAAATATCTGGCAACAGCCCACAACAGATGTTCCAAAGGGTGATGCTGATAAAGATGATGACGACGATGATGGTAAAGCCGTTATTCTAATCTATGATGGTATGCCATCGACCAAGCAACGCCACTTTGTTTCGTTTTCCGTGTCTCTTTGCCATGTATTCCGTGACCATCCTATTCGCCTCTTCTCTGGGGAGTTCCATATGATGACTTAATGGGTTATTGTTTCTAGAGGATTCCTACGCGTGTGCCCTATCCACCCCAATTGTCTCTTCTTGTCCATTCCCAGAGTATAATGTTGGGTACCTTGTCTGACCACTTCAAGTGTAAGATTATGCGCAGGCATTGGTGGTGTGGTAATGGTACATATTGGAAGTGTATGATAATGTACCTTATGAGACTTCTACGTAATTCGGAAGAGCTTACTGCGGAATTACCGATATAAAATACTTAATGTTAAGTAGTAACTATTAATTAAAACAATAATGTCATTATTGAGGATGCAATTACTTATCCATTAAACACTTAAGCAATATAACCTTTGAACATTTTAACTATTTAACTAGGCTTGTTTAAATCCAGGTGAATACATAGTATATACAAACAATAACAAATTGTCGGTTTAGTTTATGTTTCTTTGGCCGTTCGTACCATGTACAACTTACAAACAAGGGTAAATAAAACACAACAACAATTTGGCTCGATGGAAACAAGAGTCCATAAAAATGTAACACATCGTAAACTTAATTTGACAACAGCCATACTCGGCTGCGGTACACGTGTTTATCTATGTCGCCACGAGATAAGTCCGACGTCAAGCCGGGACAGTCTTGAACTAATTATCTCCACTTGTGATACTGCGGTGCCCATTTCCGTAGCGCGTGCCTCTTGCGTGCAGGCAAACGCCTCTCTTTATCTGCCGAGGTGTGGGTCAGTGTGTTTGTTTACTGTAGCTATGTAGCTCTAGGTGGGTTTATCAATTGTTCTGTGTTGCCGTGGAATATCGTTTCATAGCCCGGGGTCAGTCACTTCGCGGCGGACAGGATGGATGTCTATTGATGAAAACGGTGCCTTGTGTTATCATGGGTGAACGTACATGTAGGTGTGCTGTTGTTGATGTGAATACGCAAGGGAAAACTAGATTGACATTATCATGATCCAGCTAGCCAACCGCAAGTTGGCATAAATATAAGCAAGCCTATTCTGAGAATTAGCGCTGAACTTTACGCAACCCCACGATCTCGAGGCTCAACAATAAACCCTACGTATACTGCACCCATTTCGTGATCACCATACATGTCAGATTGCATGCACTCTCTTTGGCTCTCCAAAAAGTTAACCCCTCGACTGGCACCTCCCCCCCCCCCCCCAGCAGAACTGTAACCTGGACGAGGGCAAAGAATTAACAACCGTATCGCGCACGTCCCACTGTGCAAACAAACTAAATAAAACGAAAGTCCAGCAGTTTCCCTGCAACACCATCAACAGGTTCTACCCACCAAGTGGGGGGAGCATCGGGAAGGACAATGGGACGACTGGCAGCAGTTACTGCTCCTGTTTTAGCGGGGATGTAGGTATTGCACATTTATTGTAGCTGTTAAAAATTACCACACTGACCGTTTATTTTATATTTATCACAATAATAAAAAAACTCGATCTTGAATAAATGGAATGAAAAAAGAATTGGTATTTCATGTAGGCCTATGATGATTGCTGTATGATTATTTACTTTTTTCATTATTTGTGTGTGAAATTAAATGAATGCGTGAGTTCATTATCTTAGTAATGGAGCTTTTATAGTTGAGGCCTGGAGAAGTCGGCGTGCTAATATCACACACAACTAACTTTCTCCATATAATATACATATAACATTAATGTTTATTTAAATTATTAGAAGTAATAATACGATTTGCTTTCAGCTTATTATCTAATTATAAACATGAACATTCAAATTCATTTGTGGACTTGCATCTACTTGCAACCATGCATGTAGCAGTAGTCCGGTTTAAGTTAGACATGCATGACATGGCAGTACGGCAACGCATGTACGTCAAGTCACGTCACATCCAGTTCAGGGGCTGCATCTACGAAAAGATCAGGCGTGCATGGTACTGAGCCAAATGGAATTGCGCAAGCCATTTTAAAGAAAAGAGGGACATTTGTGATCATCAATCTTTGTGTGAGAAACTTGTTCACTCCGGTATATCAGTGTACTGGAAGCACTAGCATTAGCATTGCTACAGCTGGCGTACAGTGAACCCATAAATGCATCAAGAGTTGGGAGATCAGATTGACACAGAGATATCGGAGTGAACGGCCTCCTAGCTTGCACAAAGATTGAAAATCACAGTTGCTTCCAGTGCAGCAGCGGAACATGATGTCCACGTGGAACCAAAGGAAGAAGTTGACACAAGCAGGAGACATCTTACATGACCACAACAATGACAAAGGTGTATTTAAACTGAAAACACGCCACCCATATCACACACAAGTCGTGTTACAGTTTGTTGTGGCACGGTACAAATGGTGTGCTTTTTTGTGTATACCATATCGGGTACTATATGCAGAGACTCTATACATATATCGATTTATCGGTTTAATGTGCCAGCTACAACGAGCTGCAAGGAAACCAGACGCCACGTCTTCCTGGCCTCCTTCTCCTTCCACCTTCTGCATGGGCATCTATTCTCTTTGCCAATTGTTCATTTCTCATTCTGTCCACATGTCCAGCCCATTTCAACCTACTCCTAATCAGTTTCTACTTAAAAAATTACCTCCACTCCAATCTCCACTGTAAGAGATGTAGTATTTAGCGTAACTAGCTACCGCGCATGTGTACACGACTAGCCAATAAACATATCGAGTTACAACACTGCCATCCCGAGTCCGAGTCGCCTTATGTTAAATTACATATGTTCGTGCCATCGTCTCTACCCGTACATGCATACCGGGGTGAGCACCGTTCCTTCACGTTTACGAGATATCTGCTTGTATCCTATCACCCCTTCGCCTTTTCTCCAAGCGTTTGCCCCTGCTGTAATCCTGCGAATATCTGTGTCAGAATTGCAATTCACACATATCGCTCCACCCAGGTATAGGCCCCCCGGGCCTATAAAATTATTTAGTCTTTGTTTATTAAGCTTCTTCACATCTAGGTGTATTACCAGTTGTTTCCTTCTCTCTCCCACCCACATTACCTACGTCTTCTCCAAGCTTACTCTCAGTCCACGTCATTATGGAAACCGTACATAGGTCATAGTTTTTACTATAATAACACGAACACGTAATCATGTGATTAATCCCAAACAGTGATGCCATCTGGCGGCATCGAACAGTTAAAATACATTCATAGATAACATACACGCCGTGAGGTGGCAGCGCTTTTTCGCCCCTCGCAAAAGTTAGTAAACGTCGCTGGTGTGGTCTCGAACTCTCGATAATCCAACTTTCAATGAGCTTCCTTGTCTACCTTCCATTTAGACTTATTTCTCTGGGTGGCAATGGTGTTAAATTTTGTTAAACATTATACGATTTAAATAAAGCCAGTCAATAAATAAAAACACGTCCCGGTATGGACGATAATATGGAATATAAACAGCAAATTGACAATTTACGCAGACGCCAACTAGATATTCATCCGATAGGCAAAGAGTTCTTATTTTGGTCCACACGTTTTTTCCGCATGCCTTATGTTTCTCATAAAACAAGAGAACTAATTTTAACATTTTATAATGTCAATGATATTAACTGGTATATAATATATTATTAATTGCAATTTTTCTTCACATTAATGTGTAATGTATTAACCCGCGCATCAAAATCATGTGACAATGTTTTGGCTGGATAAGATGTCTTCCACAGAAAATCGCCCGGAAGTGTAGGTAGCCAGCTACCAAGGTACACCGAATTAATAATCAAGGAGGTGTTCTTATGTTATGGGACATCTACGAAGTGTATATTTTCATAATGTGTGTGTGTATCCAATAGAATATAAATTAACTAATTTATTCTACAACCTGGTTTCAGTGGTTAATTACTACCACTCGAGTTGAGTAATTGACGTCTTCAGTCCAGAATTCAGTTTCAGTTTCACGTCATCGCTAGGGGTTAGGCTAGGTGGTTAGGGTCTGCCTACTACTACTAGTAGGCCCTATTCTCTTCTTGTCTGAACTTGATTCAGCATGACATGATATACATGCATAATTTTATAACTAGATACCTTTATAAGTGGATTTTGGCAGTAAAAACAGTAGTCGGATAAAGGACAGGTAAAGTCGCCTTGACATATGACATGTACACTCGAATTCAGTGCTTATAAATAGTTCCCCCAATCACACTACGTGGCAGGACTGTTGTTGCTTAGATGAACACTTGAGATGTATTCTATTTGCAGCCGCCGCAATGGGGAATGCGGAGAGGATCAAATTGAATATATTTCAGAGAACTTTGGGGAGTATCGAGGCGGGTTGCAACCAGCTTAGTTATCGCTCATAGATGCATATAAACTGACATGGACAAAGAAGCTGCTGTTGCATTGTCAGTGGTTAATCGTCACATGACTGCCTCGCATGAGGAGAGATCGGAGCAATCCGGACAGCATCTCTGGTCTGTTTTATTTAATGCAGAGAGATCACATTACCTCCGTGTAAAATAGAACAGCATATTTTGGTCCACGGATGCTCCACGGAGAGGTGGGAGAAGCAAATAGAATACACCCTTGATGAAAGCACTATTAATTATTACAATTTTCCAAAAAAATTACATTTTACTTACGTCACTGATGATGGTAGTAACCTTGTGGATTCAAGCTATGGACTCTGCATCATCCACATATAAAATAATATATTAACAGGTGCATGAAAATAACCCTGTTTGTTTATTTATAAATCACAAGTATGCGTGAGTTTGACAGATTGACACGTGGGACTGTTGTTCTTCTCCTGGGTCCTGTCATCAGGAGTGAGGCTGGTCTTGAATGTATTCGTCAGTGTCGGTCTTCTAGTCTTCTAGTCCTTCCACTTCTTTTTTCTCACTTCTTGCACTGTTTCCTGCACAGCAACATTCTCCATTTCTTCTTCATTTGCTCTTGTTCTCCATTCATCACTCCAACCACCACTCCCCCATTTCATCCCTTCTTCTGTCATCAACTCTCTCAACTCCTATGATTCTTCTTACCAGGTTGTTTTTTGCAAACCTGAACCTTCTTGTGTTGTTTCTCTGTAAGCGCCATCATCTCTAATGCATTCATGTATGCCAGGGTAACAGAGTACTGGATTGTTGATGGGCGATCCTGGCACTAATCAATGAGTGGTTTGGTATCTGTACCAGTCGATAGATGAGTATTTTCTTTATGGTGTCTTTGCAGGATAAATTAGAGATCCCTTTCATGGATACAGAAAAACCGGTTCTGGACTTACAGCAATTGTGTAGAAAAGTGGATATCCAGAACAAAAGATCACACGCACACAGTCACATACATTACTTTGTAATGTGTGCTTTATTGCTTTTAATAATAAAATTTTATCTTTAGGATTTGAAAGCTGACCTTTGGTGACCCAGTGGAAGACTGACCTCTGGTGACCCTGTTAAAGGCTGACCTCTGGTTACCCAGTTAAAGGCTGACCTGTGGTGACCCTGTGACAGAAGCAGTATGTCGCATGGAGACTTTGGTTATGGGTCAGTCTCGAGACCCTCTCGCCCCACTTACATGGACAGCCCTGGCCAGCCGGCATACCGGGACAACCCCGGCCCATTTGGTGCACCAAGCACAGGTAGAGTGTGGTTATGAAATATGGATGCAAGACATGCAGCACTTGGATTTTAAGAGTATATTATCATGATTTGTAGTAAAGTATCAAACTTATTACATAACTTCTGTCAGCATCTGTCACATTTGTATCAACACATTTTTACATATACCGTATAGTCCCTAATAGACGCGCACCACCTAATAGACACTCACCCCCTTTTTTAGATGTGAAACAATCCATAAATATGTATTTGAGTGATGCAAAAATGCAACAGAGTAGATGCTACAATTATTAGCAAATATGGTACCCAGGCTAATGCTATTCGTAAATATAAATTGTTGGTAGGGCAACCGAACTGATACTGGTGAGACTTTCGTTAGTACATATAATGGTAAATGTAAATGCTCACCACAAACAGGGCTTTTATTTATTTATTTATGGTAATATCAGAGAGAGGCCATCATGTGCATCAAGCAAATGGAAGATTGATTACGCTGGATTAAACGCCGACTGTTTGCATAAATACGATGCTGCTTGTGTTCTTTGCATCAATCAAGACATAATTACAACAAATTGTGCAAACAAATTTGGGAAGAGGCATAGTTGAGATTGTCATCCAATTCCAAACTCCATTCCAGACGAATTGCCCGCGGGCGCGGAGTGCAACTGGCATCAACCAACTCCGATAACAAGAATAAGTCAGAGTAATTGTCTTATAAATTCATATTCAAGCATATGTGTTTCAATTAATAAGCTTTGCTTCTTTCGATAAATCAGACAGTTGACAATTTGAATAACTGCGTCTTTCATTGACTCATGGTTCTATAGACTACAGTTCTAGTCAGGACCACGTACATCGTTATCAACATCGCCATCGTGGGCATCAATATCGTGTGTCAACACTGATTTGCCGTTTCGGATGCACATGGCCAATGCAGCGTTTACATGCAGTAAATCCACTCTATTTTCACATTACTACATTCATTTAACATTATTAAAAATTTGAAGAACACGTAGATTGTACCGAAAATATTACGCAGTAAAAATGTTGATTTAAAAATATCGGGTCATTAACTTGGAAGAGCTGTGGCGCTACATTGCGGATTAGTTATCTACTAATTTAGAAGCTGATCTAACGAGTGACCACATTCGTCCCACTTTTGAGAAATTAATAGACGCGCACCCAAGCCTTCCCACTGGCGCACTGCGCATCTATTAGGGACTATACGGTATATACTTGAGCATTCCTAGGACATTTCTTTGATGATGTTTCATATGTAATCATGCCTTATAGTTATACATATTTATGAATTCGTGTAAAATAGAACATATGTGAATTTATTTTGTAATTCCATATCTGATTTATGTAAATTTGTATGTAGGATCTATAATATTGTATGTATACGGTATCTTTTCAGGCATGAGACGGTACAATGAATTTGTTGATGTCATCACCAGTAACATCTTCAAGATTAATAACAATGGTGCGTACAGGTTCATGAATCAGTTTACTGAATTTATACACGCCCTTCTTTGTAATGTTGACCATTTCTTCTGAGTTACTATGAGATTTTTCTATGATTTTTTTGTAACATTCACGTGAGTTAATCTTCTGACGGGAACTTTTACTTTTAGAATTGAATTTAAGTGGGATATACTTGGGTTAGTACCCGGCGTGCTGCTAATTAATTTGTTAGCAGCTATGTGTTTGCTTTGTGATGTCAGCATGGATAATTTTGGATATACAGTTTTGGAGTTCAGTGCTCAGTTCAGTGCCAGTCTGTCTTGTTCAAGTTAGACAAAATAGGCAACATGTAAATAAACTATATATAATAGAATATTAGTGATGTCTTTGTACACATACTTCTTTATGTATACACCATTCTACATTGCAGCGACAACACTTGAAAGAGCAGCGAAAAATGTAGGAACCAAGAAAGACAGTGTGGACCTGAGAGATAGAATGTAAGATTACGTGATGGTTCATAACATTTTGTCAACTTTTACAATGTTAACCTATCTATTTCACCAGTGGAAATCAACATTTTAATGTCTTGCTATGGTAGAAAAAATATTTGTATCATGGAGTATCAATGAACTATTCATATAGACTGATTTGTTTTAGCATGCTTGGAGTGTTAAAGGTTTACATACCACAGTCTGCCTTTACTCCCTGGCAGACCTGCTCAATCAAACACCATCTCGACTTTGCTGTTGTAGTTTTATTTTTACCCTTTCTTGTATTACCAACTATATATATTATATAATTTGTAACACGTACAGTAGACCCTATACTAATTTCCTGCAATGTAAACTACTGTATGAATATATGTAAAGGCAATCATGTCAATTGATCGGGTACTTTATTAATATGGTTATAACATGTCAATTCTTGTAGACACACGACAGAACAGAACACGAATCGGCTGATTGGAGAGACCACCCAGGTTTTCAAACAGCTGTCTGGACTGGTCAGTCGAAGTGACCGGGTGAGACCTTCCTCTTGTCACTTCTGTCAGCTTCACCACCTGTCTGTACTGTCAACTTTAAAAAAATCCACAAAGATATTCAAGACTTGATTAATGTCAATTAATTTCAATTTAATCTCTATAATTTAGCATTTCAGCTAGTCCTAAGCACAATAGTTTCAATATCTTGAAACTTTCAAATACAGCCACCACCTTTTGCTCGAGTTACTATGCTGGTACCGGAAAATAAATTTCGTTGATGTATACACCCTGTAGTTCTGTTAAATTGTGGATTGTGTTTGTTAGAAGTTCTAGGTTTTTCAGCATCATGTCACATCTGAGTATGTTTCTTTATGCAAATATAGTTAATGAATTGTCACGTGAACTGGATATTAAATATTGAACAGTCAAGTGGTTTCAATTACAGAAGAAAGTTTGTCTTCATTTCAGCAACAAAAGCTACAATATGAGCGCCTAACGAATGAGTTCAAGGAGTCAGTTCAGCGATACAACACGCTGCAGAAGGTTGGTCAGATGTTAACATGCAGCAGAATCATAGTGTCAACCCAAGCCTGTCTGATTCTAATGGTTTAATATGTTTTTTAACATTACAATTGAAATTTTGAACTTTCACAAATCACAAGTTACAAGTTAATTAGTATATGTAGCACCATCACATGCAGAATGAAGTTACCTTTAAGCTAAGAACAAACTTGGAATTTTAAGAAATGATGTACAAAAAACAAAATGCCAAAAAATAGGTGCACTCATATCGTGGTGATGTGCATGTGCATTGATGATTTTGCTCAGTGAGTTCTGAAGGATTAACTGCCTGATAATGTTGTAATGTAAACTGATGCCAGGTAATGCTATAGATAACCTCACTTCCAGGATTGCTGAAATTGTTTCTTTTCCAATATCCCATAAAACAGGTACTTAAAAATTACTGTAAACCAAGTGAGAATCAGATTTGTGGTGTTGCTGTTTTACACACAACAATAGTAGCCCGATCCTCATTTCTGGACCAAAGTCGAACAAAACTGTTAGCCTAACTTCTGTGCAGTGATAAGTTAACTTGAATTTCAATCCTCTCGGCTGTTGTTCTACCAACTGGACAGTTGATTCCACCCTGTGTTATGTCTCATGTAGGTCAGTCATTCTGTGTCATGTTGCAGGGGGTGGCTGCCCAGGTGAAGTCTGCCGTCCTCTTGTCAGCTCCACGAGAACCCAGAACGGAAACCCTCGTTAGTTGGCAGGTGGGTCAAGTGATAATAATAATATTTATTTGAATGAAATTTAAAATGCTCAAAGCGCTGTACAAGACCAAAAAAAATCACTATGTAAGCAGGATAAATATAAAACAAAAATCTGATATAATACTTATAAAAACAAATCATTTAAATCACTTCATTAAAATAACATAAATGAATAAAACTGTATTTAAACATTATAATATTTACATATATGCAATAATGTGTAGATAAATAAAGTATGAGTTGAGCAGAAAAGGCTCAAAGAAAGTAAAAGGTCAGTCGTATTCTGCTTAGTCACATGACTAAGGTATTGGTCACATGATGTCATGGTGGTGTCGATTGGTGGCAAGGTAATCTTGATGTTATCCAAATTTAATTTTTAAATAAACACCTTTACAATTTACGAATAGGTGTGCACACACACAGAACAGAACACATTTCACTTAAACATTGTGGGGGTTAAGGTGTTAACAGATTAATGTAGAGTGGCTCAAGGGTAGAGCTTCTGACTCAACTAAGAACCCGGGTTCAATTCCTTTGCTGCAGTGTTAAACCTTGGGCAAGTATTTTCACTCTACTCCGTTCAATCAGCTGTATGAATGAGTACCTGGCTATAGAGAGTGGTTGATATTTTTACGAGCTGCCATCACGCATTAATTGCAGCTTGGCTGGATGCTTCCCAGGGAAGTTGAAATGGTGTTTGATTGAACAGGTCTGTCAGTGAAATAAAAATGAAAAGGATACTGCGCTCTATAAGAACTTACCTCTTTATTTTACAAGTTGAGGTGACACTGTGTTGTCAGGACGAGGTGACGGAGGAACAGAGGCGTCAGGCGGATGACGACAGGAGACAACAACTGCAGGTCCAGGGGGACACCATCGAGGCTGACCTCTCTCTCCTGCATGACCGGGAGGAACGCATTGTCCAGCTAGAGGTCAGTGTCGCCGGTCATAGTTAACAGTGTTTACTTTATATATATATATTTGTTGCAATATATCCTATTCATTAAACACCTTTGTTGTAATATCTCCTACTTGTGAAACATATGTATGTAAACGGTTTTATTTATACGTTGATTCGCATTGTTACATACAGGTGTCCATAGCGCTCTTTAAAACAATGGATTGTGGATCCAAGTTATAGATTTGTCAAATATCTGTAATTGTTTCTTCCAAATCTGGTCTCTTCATACATTATGTATGAATGTAAAACCTTCCTAGGAAAGACTGAAAAATTATTATTTTATTTTTAGAATATCTAAGAACTTTGTTTTCGAAACCAGGACAAAGGAATTACATTTTGAAAATGTAGTTGTTTTGAAAACAAAGGAAATGGCATGTGCCAAAACTTTATGATGAAGTCTTGCCATTTAAAAATACACTTTCTTTATATTCATTATTAGACTGACAATATGCTGTATAATATATATATATACGTACGTACGTAAAGCTTTGGCACATGCAATTTCCTTTGTTTTCAAAACAACTACATTTTCAAAATGTACGTACGTACGTACGTACGTACGTACGTACATGTCAATCATATCAGGTTTTTGTTTTATTTGCAGAGTGACATTTTAGACATCAATGAAATATTCCGTGAACTTGGGACCCTGGTGCATGAGCAGGGAGAAGTGATAGGTGAGGAATGGTTGTGTTCCCTCAATGTACCTTCCACTGTGCTACATGGTCAAACACAGAATGGAGGAGTTCATTTTCAAAAACAAATGAACTTTATTTTCAATACGAATAAAATAACATCACATAAAATCTCCATTACAGTTTAAACTTAAATAAGTTACAGTAATAATAATAACAACACTGTGTGACCTGATTAGTTTGGCAATTATGGCAAGAACAAACACCATTGTTGCACATTTTTATGTTCAGCCTTTTCTGTCAAATAGATTTTTAATCAGCAATACACCTGGAAATTGTTGTTTTCAAACATAATGTGTGCACAGTGCACACTGCCCACATGGTTAATTTAATTGTTATTGACAAGAAGCAACATCACATTTCAAGTGTAGCCTAACATGTATCAAATTATTTATTTATGTTAACCATATGTATATACGTTCAATTATCAGCATTATTATTATGGAATTATTTGCTAGATGGATTATTAATATTATGTATTTTATCACTAATATTTGTCTTAAAACCAGTCTTTATGTTGTTTGCAGACACAATACAAGACAATGTTGAGACGGCATATGGCCATGTGGACGAAGGAAATGAACAACTTATACAAGCCTCCAAATATCAGGTTTTTGTCAGACATTATCTATGTGAATCATTTGTGTTACGAGAAGTAGTGCAAATGTGATCACAGTGGTTGGTTTTTTATTCAAAATATACAAACCTTCAGTTTGAGAAAGAATATTTATAATTTGAGAAGCCAGTTAAATAATTTCCAGTGCATGAAAAGTGCATTTTCATTGCAACTTTAAGACATAATGCAATTTCAGTCTCCAGCAAACTGAATCAGCAACTTGCTTCAGTTTATCAGTTCATTCACATCTCGTCTATGGCTTTTGTGTGGTTATAATATAAAAAGTGTGAGCAACAGTAGATTAATAGTTTTTGTGTCGTGAATATTTGTGTCTCACCTATTTAAATGTTATATCTTAACAATTTGTTTATTTGTTGCAGAGAAAGGCACGCAAGAAGATGTGTATCTTAGTGCTAATTCTTCTAGTTGTTGGGTGCGTTATTGCCCTCATTATTGGACTGTCGTTGAAGCATTGACAGGCAGTGACACTGAAAGTGAGGCTGTGCTTGTTGAATCGAGATACCGGTAGCCTAGGTCATGTCGACTCTGGCGAGTACATGTTTAGGGGGGGGGGGGGGGCTGTAACACTGTAACAACCACTGCCCAAACACAAGAACATATCATTTAGAGGAATGGTGTGTCCTTAGACTATAGCAATGTTTGGTCAAGTGTTTCAGCCCCCCTTAAGAATACATTGCATATGTACACTGTACTTAGAGAGATGAAACTTCCCTTGTGTGTTATCAGCCAGTTACTGCACAAGTTCTACCTGTTCTTCATGTGGAAAGGATTGTGGACTTTCAAATGTGATTGCCATGTGCAAACATGTAGGATGACATTGGCAATATGATGTTATTTTGTGGAAGTGGTAATCATTTTGGAATGTGGGACTGCAGATATCTATGTGTAGACGGAACAGCAGACATCATTAACAGTTTGGCAAAGTTCCAATTAAACAGTGATAGTTGACTATCCACTGATATGTGGCAATATTAGTTTATTGACTTAGAATGGAGACATTCTATAAGCAATGACAAGGCAGATGTAGTCAGACATGAACGCCTCACTTTGGACATTTCTTAGGGTTAGACTTAGGCCATCCCAACTGAATCATTGTGATGGTGTCACTCATTTCATAATCCTGAGCCATCAACAATTTTGGCTCCTGGCTGTGCTGGGACCCCTTTAGTGTCATTTGCTACGACAATAAGCATGATGTGTAATGATGCATGGTTATCTTACTACAAACTGCAGGTAAATATAATAATTTTATAATATACTCATATTAGACCAATGCATACATTCCCGTAAAAATATAAAGTATTGCATTTAGTTGTTTTAGTGTTATTTATAACGCATGTATTATTATTAACATAGAATGTATGTCTGGTGACTCCCTGAATATGCTGCACCCACCCATTCAAAATGTATACAAGTTTTGTATAATAATGTAATTAAAGTATATATAACTGAAAAATATGGTGGTTATCAATTTCTGTTTAGTTGTGTACCCTAATAATTTTAAACAGCACCCAAATTTAGGAGGTGAACCTAACTCCAAACAAGGTTTTTTTAGTCCTTTGGGCTGCAGGCCCAATGAACTCATGGCATCACTCAGTGTCTGCCATCTGCTGTTAGCTGCCTTATCTCAGAAACTGGTCGGGAGCCATCTTGCATAGACGTATCTTAAGATACTGCCACTAGGCACAACATATCTAAATTTGATTGACTCCAAAAGGTCCCCTAGAGCACCAAAACAGGTATATTTTAAGTTAAAAGCTAGGTGTTCACATTTGCCTGTTTCTGCCTAGCAACTGCAGACAGAATGATTGACTACCAGTGCCCAGGGAAGATGATTACCTGGATGTTAATTAATTAGCACCATATATATCAGGGCCATAAAAATGCTGTTATGCTTTGCCTATTAAAAAATCTAGTAACAATTTCTGTAATTTTGCATCGAGCCTCCTGCTGTAGTGACATAAACACAAACCTGTATTTGCTTTGATCAGTTTCAATTTTTAAAATCGTCTTCATGAATGGCTGCTTGAATTTTATTGTCAGGTGTTATCTTCACTGGCATATAATTATCTCGAACCATGCCATCAGTTTACTTCCATTATCACCCATATAATGTAACTATAATTTACTAAAAATCACAATTTAGTCCAAAGAACTGCTGGTCCATTTGTCACTCACTCTACTTTATATTGGAATCACAGTTTGGTTTGGGAGTGCCGAGACCCTCATGCACAGATATCTTGTAACTGGTGAGCATCTTGGATGTAGTTGGTGGGTTCTAGCCAAGTCTACTCTTCATGTATTACATAGTGTAGAAAGTTACAGCATTTCCAACTAAGGGTAGTACCAGTGATCGTGCAGTTTGAAGAAAGTGTTTGTGATCGGTAATTTGAATTGTGTGCATAGAGAAAGGAGTTGTTCACCTTTTGAGTTTGACTTGTCCAATCCAAGTTTTCTCAGGAAAAATGGCCAAGATTTGAAGTCATCTCCCATTCTTGCATTGAAAGTATAGTGTATCACTAGATGGAGTCTTTTAAATGCTCTACCCAATGGTTGGCTAATAGAGGTAGACCAAAACAAAGTTGGTTCATTTTCAAATCCAAACAATCGTAATAAAGTACACAAACAGGTTTGTATCACTGGATGTTTAATGACAATCATCGACTTATGCTTGCTTCTACGTGTATACAACCTGCTCACACCATTATGCAATAATGTGCTCTCACGCCATTATGCCGAGACTCTAGTAAAACATTCCACCCTGCGTGTTTGCATCATATGATGCAGCCTTTTTTCTTTTCAAATTGTGCATGTTTCATTTGGTGCCACACTTTTCCATTTTGTCCTACTGAAGAGTGAAGATACGGTACATGCACTTTGGCCAGTCCAGGCTGGCTCTTGTCCACTTCTTCTGACCCACCGCGCATGCACTGGACCTAGAATAAGGTCAAGTTCACTGGCTAACTGGTCTGTACAAGTCTACCTACACACATACACCTTTTGGTACAGATCCACTGTACGTGGTGATAGGAAAGTCAAGGTAAAATAGCAAACTGACTACTTCAGTCCACGTCATGCCTGGATTAGCATAGCGGCAACAGAAGCATTATATCGACTAGTTTCAATGAACCGGCTAAACAAGTTACTCTACTGCAGTTAGTATACATGATCGCTTTAAGTTCAATGGTAAACATGCAAATATGATTACAAAGATATGCATTTTACCTCCTTAATATTTTGCAATGTTATCAGGAAAATTGCAATATGATGTCAATGATCGCAAATTTGTTCATAAATGTTAACGTCTCTACTGTACATGATCAACACAACCAACTGGTAGTTGAACTGCTGCTATATATTATACCATCTGTACAATAAAATAACAATAATGCCATATATACACACACATCAGACATCGCGCCTTTTGTTCGACAATCCATTGTTGGAAGGCGCTTGAAATCCATCTGTGAAATGACACTGATAGGGGCTTATGGCCAATGGAACTGGTCCATGTTCTCACGAATTATCACACTTCATCAAAACATCCAAACATAGCCACAGCTTGATGCTCGGATATGAAAAGCACCAAAGCTTGCTTTAACACCGGAACATGTACAGCATAAATGTGAACATCTGTTGTTGATACTGTTGGTGACTGAAAAACTCAGCAAGCTGATTTTGAGTTTGTGTGTGGTTCTGCCTGCTGTGCCCACTCATGCACGAAATCAGGCGGTGGAACATATAATCAACCAAACATTAATCAAAACCAATACTGTGGATTATGACCCTTGCAATGCAACATTGTATCACACCACTCACCCTGTGTAACATCTAACAGCATCAAACCACACATAATCACATCTGACACAAAACTGGGCCAAAGTACAATGGATACCAACAGTTGCTTTACACACTCTGCCCAGGCTTGACAGAAATAATTATTTAACATTTGTATCTAGGCTGCCGTAGCAACTACAAAATGAAATAACTACAAAACAATGCTGTATGTATAAGTATCGTATAAAAACAATATTGTGGCTTCACTGTAAAAAATTAACACAGACGAAAATCTTAACAATACAAAAAATCGGGCTTACCACAAAGCGACACACAGACAACCAGCTGTTGAATAGCAAACAAAGCTACTAATTTCGAACCAATATGAAATAAGTGCACAATCAAAACTGTACATACTACATCACAAAACATCTCTGGAAAACATAATTACTTGTTGGTTAATCTGTATACTACAAATAAATTATACTTCTGCAGCAACATGGTGATGTTGTATTAGTTAACTTGAACAAATGTTCTTGTAACATTGGAAATCGTATGTTGATTTCCACTCTGTGCCTCTTTCTAGAACGTTCTCCAAAATTCTCACTCCATTCTTGGGGCCAGCTGACATTTGTTTATGAGTAAGATATACATTTTTTAACATTACTTTCAACAACAGAAAGATATTTGGAGAATGGTATCTGGCTTTTAAATTACATAATTTTAGATTTTGCTCCAAGGATGTTATGAAAATGCAGCGAGAATCTGAAAGAAGTCCTGCTAGGCAATGATATATATCTGTATATACATACATATTATAATCACATGTAAAAAATTATCTCTATGTATTTCATAGACAAATTTACACTTTTTTCATCAATATAATTTCTGCAGTTTTTCAATGTCCACAAAAGCATAACTACTGCTGGGTGCAGTAGTTGATCTGTATAATCAAACAGTTACTGTTGTTGCCTGCCAAACACAGCAGAAACTTACAAAAATGTTACTGATGAAAGATAGGTAAATTTGACTGAAATACAAAAAATAGATAAATAGGCTGAAATTGTCAGTCTGAAGCTAGGATTCCACACGTATGGAAACGACATGCAGATGTGACAACAGTAGGAATTAAAGTGAGTGATTCCATGAATACATTCACAGATGTGTAAATGTTCATGTGGGTTAGATCACTATGTACTTATCTCTACAAAGGAATCAGATGGTAAACTCTCACAAGTGACACCACTAGAGAGTATTTCCCATTCCACATGCTGTTTTCGTACAAACAGAATCCTTGCTTTACCAATGCCTTCATACATACAAGTTGACCAATCACAAGCTGGTGTTATCTACAACTGAAAGACTCCGTCAAGAATCTGAAGTGAAGCCAATCATACGTATTGGTAGTTGTCTTTTGCCATTCCAAATGACGATGCGTTTGTGAGGTTGGGTCGGCCGATTGTGTCGTCAGTGTCGAAGGAATAACGCCAGTCGACTGACGCAGGTCGACACAGACATGGCACTCTCCAGCCCATTAAGTCTACGAGATTCTGCAGGATGCCACGACTGAAACAAGAACAGCCACACTTGTATGCTTAACGGAGAGGATGAGATTGTGTTTGATAGGACAGGTCTGTCAGGGAGGAAAGTGTACAATGCTTCTGACAGTCCTAAGGACTGGATACTGCGCTGTATAAGAACTTAAGATAAGAATATATAAGAACTTACAAGAAGAATGTCATGTTTTCCCTGTGGACATTTGTGCTATTACAGTGTATTAGTTATTTAAATAAAAATATATAAGTTAGTATATAAAAGTACTAGCTATCCTTGAATAATCACATAAGTGTAACTATAATTTTATTGCCTGAGACTATTTAAATTTAAAAAAAACATGAGGCACACAAAATAATACAGCAATTATTCCTATGGTCTATAATACAATTACAAAAATAAACTGAAATGTGTGCTACAATTAGTTATTCCGATATATATGGTGCTATATTCTTACATAAATAAAATATAAATCACAGTATGACAATACTAAATATGTTTGACTATTTTTTACAAAATTGAAGACTATTTAAATTAAAAAAATATATTGAGCATAGTAAAATAATTCATAATTCCTCTGGTCTACAATATAAAAATGACAATGACATAAAATAGGAGTAAATAAAAATGTTGTTGACTGAAGTAACTGTAACTAAGTGACTGTGACGTCGAACTTACTGGAATGGGTTGATGCTTTTGTTGGTGCCTTCTTTCTGGAAATGTTTGTAGCGTCGATAGTTGAGTCTCTCATTTGTGGTCATCCCCAGCCACATGACCTGGAAGTGACAGGCAAACAGTCAGCCTGGGTCAGGTAACAATGTTCTTTCATGCAAAACACAGAAGAAAACAATTTAAGGTGTAGCCTCATACTGCAAGGGAATTAATTTGGCCTACTACACCATCGCTCTCCCCTCTCCCTCTCCCCCTCCCAACTAAACAACTAAAAGCTGTTGGTTTCTTTCTATTACCAGGAGCACGGTGGTTTCACCTTATATTGCCTATAGCTTTTAGGAGAAACACTAAAAGCCTTTATCCCTTCTGCCTTGTTCTATGCCAAGGGAAATAAAAGATATGCCAGGGTAAACCAATAGTGGAATCACTAACTCAAAAAAAGGTCATACACCAGCAGGCCCTATACGTGGCCATCTGGAATATATAATAAGGAGTCAATAGCAAACTACATCTCTGGATGTTGGATGACATCTGTGACGTGACACAGATAATCAGTTGTGATCTCATCTACTAGAGTTGACAGAGAACCAGTTACCTCACCTGGTAGAGTTGACAGTGAACTGTTATCTCACATGGTAGAGTTGACAGTGAACAGTTATCTCACCTGGTAGAGTTGACAGAGAACAGTTATCTCACCTGGTAGAGTTGACAGAGAACAGTTATCTCACCTGGTAGAGTTGACAGAGAACAGTTATCTCACCTACTAGAGTTGACAGTGAACAGTTACCTCACCTGGTAGAGTTGACAGTAACAGTTATCTCACATGGTAGAGTTGACAGTGAACAGTTATCTCACCTGGTAGAGTTGACAGAGAACAGTTATCTCACCTGGTAGAGTTGACAGAGAACAGTTATCTCACCTACTAGAGTTGACAGTGAACAGTTACCTCACCTGGTAGAGTTGACAGAGAACAGTTATCTCACCTGGTAGAGATGACAGAGAACCAGTTATCTCACCTGGTAGAGTTTACAGAGAACAGTTATCTCACCTGGTAGAGTTGACAGAAGAACAGTTTTCTCACCTGGTAGAGTTGACAGTGAACAATTATCTCACCTGGTAGAGTTGACAGTAACAGTTATCTCACCTGGTAGAGTTGACAGTGAACTGTTATCTCACCTACTAGAGTTGACAGTGAACAGTTATCTCACCTGGTATAGTTGACAGTGAACTGTTATCTCACCTACTAGAGTTGAGAGTAAACAGTTATCTCACCTGGTAGAGTTGACAGAGAACAGTTATCTCACCTGGTAGAGTTGACAGTGAACAGTTATCTCACCTACTAGAGCTGACAGTGAACAGTTATCTCACCTGGTAGAGCTGACAGTGAACAGTTATCTCACCTGGTAGAGCTGACAGTGAACAGTTATCTCACCTGGTAGAGTTGACAGTGAACAGTTATCTCACCTGGTAGAGCTGACAGATAAGAAGCATGCCGACCCAGAAGATGTGTACGACGACATTGCATTGCACCCAGAAGTAGAAGGGAGCATGTGACATGATCTTCCACAGAGTCGAACTGAACGGGTCGTCACTCATCAAGTCACAAGTCGAGTCCCAATCTGCAAGCACAGATACACCCCCAAAATACACTTTACAAGTTCAGTTTCGCAGTATTCACAAGGCCTTCAATACACCCAAACGCCTCCATACTTAGATCGGTTTGACTCGAGAGTATAATGAATATGAACAAGAAAGTAGTTGTCTGAAATGTCTAGATACCATCAACCAAGTTAACAGTGGCATAGCACCAAAACCTGTCATATTCCATATCACTGACTGGTGAAATAACAGTCATCCGTCATTTACTAATTTGAAACCTATCAAGAAATGTTCATTTAATTGATAAATAAACAAGTAATTTTCTGTCCCCATCTCTAGTCACTCTGCACTGAATTTAGAAACTAACAATACACTTTAAATGCCTAAAATAAAGTACATAAGGGTTTTATGTTTCTTATTGTTTATTCCTCCCTTCCTTTTTGAATATATGCAATGCATATTTTACTTTGTTTCAGACAAATAACATTTACTGAGTGCTATACAGCACGTTATGGGGTGATTTGGCCAGTTTATAAATTCTCAAAATATGCCAAAGATGACATAGGTCAAGGGGCAGCTGGATCTCCTCTTATTGTGATGAAAATAAATTACTACAGTGGTGCCACCTAGTAAGAGTAACATCTTAAAACACAAAGGCTTTTTCGCTGCAAACTTAAAGGATCCTCCATTACTGTCTGTATCGCTCAAGAATGTGACCGTTGATGAGACACTCACAGACTGCGGAGGAGTAGAGGGAGAAGACGAGGGCACTGAAGAGGAAGAAGAGGAAGCCGAGGAAGTACTTGTGGTTGCCAGCACCTGCAACACAGCAAACATACGACTGAGATGTATAGTTCATGACTTCATCCACACACACGAGTCTACGCTAGACTGTCACAAACTTGGATTTACAAAAGTGATACAAAAAGAAATACAAAATGTGATAACTTTGAACAGTGAAGTGTTGTATCCGATAACTTCCCAATGTTGCTGGATGTCAATTTTACTTTCTCGTTATAATATAGTAACACTAAGTAGTAAATATGGCGTTTTAAAAAAAAATCGAGGATAAGTATCGCAGTCAGACTCATTTGCACTTCAAGAACAACTATGAAATAAAACAAATGTCTGAAGATCCTAGTATATTATTTTCTTGAATATCTCGATTCATGCTTATTCATGTAACTGGACACAGGTCAGTGCACTGGACAGACAGCTGTGAATAAAGAAACTCCTGAACGCACCGACACAGTTGTAGACCCAAGGGCAATGGTGGTCGAACTTGGCGATGCACTTGTTGCAGGTGTTACAGTGCTTGGACCGCAGCGGTCGCCGGATGATACACGTCGTACAGAACTGGTCAAAGTTGAGTGTCTGCGTCTCAGCCAGCTGAAGGATCGTCTACAGCACAGATGACACAGATGACAGGCGTGAGTGTTACGATATACGAACCAGGTGACACAGATGACAGGCGTGAGTGTTGAGTGTTACCATATATGAACCAGTTGTCTGTTATAAATCGGGCAATGATTTGTTTGAGTTGCAGAGCTCTAGATGATAGGAATTGTTGGCAAGCTGTCGCTTTAATAGAGTATCCTGTTTCAAAATATCTGGTATTGATTCAAGATCTGATCAAATGTTACTCTTAGTAGGTGTAATATCTTGTATTCAGGTCAGCATTTCAACCATATGAAAGCAATCATGAACATTACTTGCTCTGCGTACACCAGTAACTAGACAAGTCATTAAATCACATAAATTGATAAATATAATAAAGTTCTGCAAATTTTGTGCAATTTGTAGAGCACTTTTCCAGAGGTAAAACTAAAACAATACAGCCCACCCTAATTCAATCTGGATGATGCCCACCTTTAACCTCTCCACTGCCAGTATAAGCAGTATGTAAGTATAAATGATGTCCACCGTACCTAATCTAACTACACCTGTTCCTCCATCCTGCTAGTGTGGATGACACCTACCTTTAACGCTATCCTCCCTGCCTGCATTGACAATGCCTACCTTAACCCTGTCCTCCCTGGATGATGCCTACCTTAACCCTATCCTGCCTGGATGATGCCTACCTTAACCCTGTCCTCCCTATCTGCCTGGATGATGCCTACCTTAACCCTGTCCTCCCTGGATGACGCCTACCTTAACCCTGTCCTCCAAGCATGGATGACTCCTACCTTAACCCTGTCCTCCCTGCCTGCCTGGATGACGCCTACCTTAACCCTGTCCTCCCAGCATGGATGATGCCTACCTTAACCCTGTCCTCCCTGCCAGCCTGGATGACGCCTACCTTAACCCTGTCCTCCCAGCATGGATGATGCCTACCTTAACCCTGTCCTCCAAGCATGGATGACGCCTACCTTAACCCTGTCCTCCCAGCATGGATGATGCCTACCTTAACCCTGTCCTCCGAGCATGGATGACGCCTACCTTAACCCTGTCCTCCCTGCCAGCCTGGATGATGCCTACCTTAACCCTGTCCTCCCAGCATGGATGATGCCTACCTTAACCCTGTCCTCCAAGCATGGATGACGCCTACCTTAACCCTGTCCTCCCAGCATGGATGATGCCTACCTTAACCCTGTCCTCCGAGCATGGATGACGCCTACCTTAACCCTGTCCTCCCTGCCAGCCTGGATGACGCCTACCTTAACCCTGTCCTCCCAGCATGGATGATGCCTACCTTAACCCTGTCCTCCCAGCATGGATGATGCCTACCTTAACCCTGTCCTCCCTGCCAGCCTGGATGACGCCTACCTTAACCCTGTCCTCCAAGCATGGATGACGCCTACCTTAACCCTGTCCTCCCAGCATGGATGATGCCTACCTTAACCCTGTCCTCCCTGCCAGCCTGGATGACGCCTACCTTAACCCTGTCCTCCAAGCATGGATGATGCCTACCTTAACCCTGTCCTCCCAGCATGGATGATGCCTACCTTAACCCTGTCCTCCCAGCATGGATGATGCCTACCTTAACCCTGTCCTCCAAGCATGGATGATGCCTACCTTAACACTGTCCTCCCAGCATGGATGACGCCTACCTTAACCCTGTCCTCCAAGCATGGATGATGCCTACCTTAACCCTGTCCTCCCAGCATGGATGATGCCTACCTTAACCCTGTCCTCCCTGCCAGCCTGGATGACGCCTACCTTAACCCTGTCCTCCAAGCATGGATGATGCCTACGTTAACCCTGTCCTCCCTGCCTGCCTGGATGGTACCTACCTTAACCCTGTCCTCCCTGGATGATGCCTACCTTAACCCTGTCCTCCCTGCCAGCCTGGATGACGCCGGCATCACACTTGACGGCCATCCAGAAGTTGTAGGTGAGGGCCACAGACAGCACCAAGAACCAAAAGTGGGTAGACCAGGACTCCATGTCTGATACAGGTCAAGGTTAGTAAATCAGGTCAAGGCCAACTGCATGGGTCAAGGTCAACTATGTGAACCAAAATTAACTATGTTGATCATCATCAACTGTAAGGTCAACTGTGTGGGTCATGGTCTACTATAGTAAACATTAACACAATCAATTACACTTCTAGGTATTGCAAAGCTAGATAAAAGTCAATTGTTCACTGTTTCCTGGTCACTTTATTTGGTTGTGTAAACACTTTAATGACTGCAGATATGTCTTTTCAAAATACCATTTCAAGATTATTCACAGAACCTTTTCATTCAATCTATTGCATATCCTTGATTTATTTCATATTGCATTTTAATTGTTTATTTAATATAACTACATTTTTTATAGCAGAAAACTTTCTAGACATTCTATTTTACACAAGCGACATATTGGTTTATCCTATATTGCATTTTATTTACAATTTTTTAACTACATAATTGATTTTAAGGCAGAAAATAGTTTTACCTTTTATTTTAGCCAACACTTTAGTTATTTATAAATGGGCTTTATATTATTACGTATACATTTTGTTGTATGTAGTAATGTTGTGCTTTTGAACAGACTCATTTCCGGAAACATGGCCTTAGATAAAATAAAGTTGTTACTATTTATTATTATATTTATTACTATTTATTATTATATTTTATTATATAACTAACTCATTGTAACTATTTGTCACCCGACTGTCAAAGGATACACATCATGGGGAATGCGAACCAAGCACTGTACATAATCACTTTTGTGGCTAGGTACGTTGCCACGGGAACAATGTTCTGAGCCCTGCGATCTGCGAATCTGCAACAAGAACCCTAAAGCAGTGTATCATACCATCATACTTCCATCATATAAAATAACAGAAATAAGGTGTTTGACTGAGAAAAAGACACACCTTATCACACAGAATTTACCTAATTATTATTATATACAAATGCTGCCATCCAGTGAAAAAAGCAAGTCAAAACTGAAATTTTTATATTTACATTGTCAATTTCCAAGTTAAAAAGTGGATCTAGACCTTCATAAATTATAACTGGTTGAATAATGTACATTGGGGCATTGGGACGTGTGTCACATGATGCTGGTTGTGTGATATGCCAATAGCCTCTTTTGATCACTTGTTTTTTGTGGAATTTTGACAACTGGTCACATAATGGATGGGTCGATCATATTCTGCTCTGAGGAGAAATAAAACAGCACTGACCGTCCAGCGAGTCGACCAAAACCTCCCAGGACTGCAAACAACCACAGCTTGACCCACCACGGCTGAGACAACTCAAAGATGATTCCTATTGTGAAGAGCATGATGAATGGTGTCAAAGCCATCACCTTCTGACGCATGTCCTGAAACAAGAAACATGTCAATACCACTGATTGATGTCTACATAAATCTTTAGTCATCTGTATGTGATAATCTACTGATGTCCTTATTCACTTATTGTTTGAAGTGTGCCAGGTTTGATGACAACTTTGTTATCAATATGTAAACTGTCATTCATAACATGTTGACGTCTATGTCATAATCAGCAAAACCCCGAAGGACATTACATCAATGTGTAATCCTTTATCGTTGACACTGTGTATTAAATTGAGGAAACTGTCCCCAGAGACAGCCGTTTTATGCTGTAAAATATATATATATATATTATTTGTTTAAACATTTACTCAATTATTTCTTACTACCAAACATACATTCATTTATCAGTATTACTTGCTAGATTATTATTATGTATTTTATGATTAATAGGTAACTTATTGATTTGTACTTTATGTACTTTAATAGTATTATGTTGTGAAGTGCCATAAACAATTATGGATGTAGCACAATATAAAGTAAAATACATTATTATTATTGTAACCCATGTGGACTTATCCATGACGTGCGTAGTACATACACAAGGTTGGCACAGCAAATCCAACTGGGAAGTAGCTACAGACATTGGAAGGATGACTCAGAGAGTTAGAGGCTACTACCCTTGAATCCACACCTTGAACTTTTATTAAACAAACACTGCCAAGGTGAACAATGTTGCCCATGTTTCGCAACTGCAGTAAAAGGACTTGAACCCAGGCCTCTAAACTGAGTGTGGCATCCTGCCAGAGCACAATGTCTACCTCACCCCGTGATCTAGTGCCCTACCTTGCTGCTGGTGAGTCTGGTGAGGAGGCCGGTCGGTGTGCCCAGGCCCCTCTCATGCTGTTCCCGTTTCAGCATTCTCACAATGTAGCCATTCTTGCTTCGTACCGCCAGTTCAGTGGGGGTATCACCCTGCACAATACAAACAATCTAATCATACGCACTCTAATACACTCACTACCACTGTAGTTTTACTAGCTAGTAGCTATAGTACAGGTTACTTGTAAGCGTTCACATCTTACATGCAAAATACACCTGCCTCATTCTATTATGATTCTCATCCTAAATAGTACATGATGAAGGAGATGAATGAGAATCATGGCGAGGATACACCCGGCAGCAACAGACGTTATGGAGAAAAACAAACCGACATTCTAGAAACAAATGTACAGTAGGTGGCCAAAAGATGTTATTTCAAAAACATACAAGACATGTGCAGCGACAATGTCCGACAAGCTGTACACCTACGTTGTTGTTGGTTGCGAGACAAGCTGTACACCTACGTTGTTGTTGGCTGCGAGACAAGCTGTACACCTATGTTGTTGTTGGTTGCGAGACAAGCTGTACACCTACGTTGTTGTTGGTTGTGAGACAAGCTGTACACCTACGTTGTTGTTGGTTGCGAGACAAGCTGTACACCTACCTTGTTGTTGGTTGCGAGACAAGCTGAACACCTACGTTGTTGTTGGTTGCGAGACAAGCTGTACACCTACGTTGTTGTTGGCTGTGAGACAAGCTGTACACCTACGTTGTTGTTGGTGGCGAGACAAGCTGTACACCTACGTTGTTGTTGGTTGCAAGACAAGCTGTACACCTACGTTGTTGTTGGTTGCAAGACAAGCTGTACACCTACGTTGTTGTTGGTTGCTAGACAAGCTGTACACCTACGTTGTTGTTGGTTGCGAGACAAGCTGTACACCTACGTTGTTGTTGGTTGCTAGACAAGCTGTACACCTACGTTGTTGTTGGTAGCGAGACAAGCTGTACACCTACGTTGTTGTTGGTTGTGAGACAAGCTGTACACCTACGTTGTTGTTGGTTGCGAGACAAGCTGTACACCTACGTTGTTGTTGGTTGCGAGACAAGCTGTACACCTATGTTGTTGTTGGTTGCGAGACAAGCTGTACACCTACGTTGTTGTTGGCAGCGAGACAAGCTGTAAACCTACGTTGTTGTTGGTTGCGAGACAAGCTGTACACCTACGTTGTTGTTGGCTGCGAGACAAGCTGTACACCTATGTTGTTGTTGGTTGCGAGACAAGCTGTACACCTACGTTGTTGTTGGTTGCGAGACAAGCTGTACACCTACGTTGTTGTAGGTTGCGAGACAAGCTGTACACCTACGTTGTTGTTGGTTGCGAGACAAGCTGTACACCTACGTTGTTGTTGGTTGCGAGACAAGCTGTACACCTATGTTGTTGTTGGTTGCGAGACAAGCTGTACACCTACGTTGTTGTTGGTTGTGAGACAAGCTGTACACCTACGTTGTTGTTGGTTGCGAGACAAGCTGTACACCTACGTTGTTGTTGGTTGCGAGACAAGCTGTACACCTACGTTGTTGTTGGTTGCGAGACAAGCTGTACACCTACGTTGTTGTTGGTTGTGAGACAAGCTATACACCTACGTTGTTGTTGGTTGTGAGACAAGCTGTACACCTACGTTGTTGTTGGTTGTGAGACAAGCTGTACACCTACGTTGTTGTTGGTTGTGAGACAAGCTGTACACCTACGTTGTTGTTGGTTGTGAGACAAGCTGTACACCTACGTTGTTGTTGGTAGCCAGCAGGTTGGCCCCCGCGTCCAGGAGCAGAGAGATGACCATGTGGTTGCCACTGGCACACCCCCAGTGGAGAGCCGTGTTGCCCGTACTCTTCTGTTTCACACTGGTGCTGGCGTTGAAGGTGATGAGGAGGCGGGCGGGGTCAGGGCTGACAACAACCAACATCACGTCTAGACACCTCTCAGGGTGGTTGTCCAAGTTTGTGAAGTCACAAAATAGGGTAAGTATTACGTAAAGGGGGAGGTGTCATTGGCATGTCATTGAAGTGGGGGTCAACCGACAACGGCACCTATTTTTGCCTACCTCGTATCACGCCATATTTTTTGCGCCAACAAAAGTAATAATTTTTTTCAGCGACGCCAACTACTTTATAAATAAAGTGATGTTGAAATGTTGACCAAAGTTGTTATTCTAGAGTACTTCTTTATTAGTTATAAGAAATGAGCCATAAAATTATACATCGTTGACAGATAATATTTCAAAGATTTGGATAATTCCGTTTAGCAATGCCACATGTTGGCGATTCAATCGACACTGACATGGGGGTATTACAAAACATTATACATAATGAGATTATTATCCAAGATTTGTGGAGAAGTTTTATACCATTTTTTCAGTAGAGAGTAATGCATCAAATAAATTCAACTTGCTCATTGACATGTTGCATCCTTCTTGTCAGGTGAAAAGTAATGTGACAAACCTCAACATAGGTTTGCATTTATTGGGCATGTTTTGCTATATGCCACATATAACATGTTTTCAAACCATGAGTTTGTCGATATGCCTTGATAGTTTATTTTATCTATTTTCTAATGGTATATCACATTTAAAAACTGATTGGGAAATAATAAAGTTATGTCCATTTTAAATGAAGGCCTGTCATTTGTTAATGCTGACAGATTGATTTTTGGGAAATGATTAGGAACTGACTGCAATTAGTCTGCACTAGCTTCAGGATAAAATGGGTTAATGTGTACAGGTGTACAAATACCCACGACCTCTTGACATCCTAATGCGAATAATTAGTAGAAAGATGAATCCCTTGGAAATGGTTTAAAAAAATGGGCTGACACAAAACAATGTCAGACACAAAACATGACACACAAAAACTACTTCACAAATCTAGAGGACTCACCCAAAGACCCTGTTGGCCGCCCACATGAGGGGTGTCAGCCCGTTCTCGTCCTGCATGTCCACATCCTGACCCTTGGCTATGAGGTACGCCACGATCGTCGTGTGACTGAACTGTGTCGCAAGATGTATACAGCTGCAGCCTGCAAGAAACACAATCTAAACCAATACTGTCGGCTAGCGCCTCATCTATGATCAAATATCTGCCATAAAAACAAATTAATAGTTTGGCTGACAAATCCATAAAACACTAACCAATATGTGTTATTTATCTACTTATTGCTACACGACCCAAACACCAGAACACATTGTCTATTTGACATGAAATATACACTGCATGGTGAAAATGGCGAATGAAGCTTTTGCTATTATTTTTATTATTATATTACCATATATTATTATGAGCATTATATTAGTATTGTATAAATGTATGCAAGTCATGTATATTTAAGATATTTTTAAAGTTTCACAGAATGATCACAAAATGGGAAGATGGAAAACAACCCTAACAGGAATATTCCAAATATTTCAAGAACATCAGCTTCAATGATACATTCACTACTTGACTGCGGTAAGTAAGACACCCTGTCACAAGACACCCTGTCACAAGACACCCTGTCACAAGACACCCTGTCACAAGACACCCTGTCACAAGACACCCTGTCGCTCACCCTCCCCATCTCTCAGAGACGGATCCGCGCCATACGACATGAGAAGTACCACCATTTGGAAGTGGCCCTGTCTGGAAACAAACCAACGAGGTCCTGGTTAGCTGTTTGGCAACTACATGGCGTGTGTGTGTGTGTGTGTGTGTGCGTGTGCGTGCGCATGCGTGTGTGTATGCACGTAGAAATATGCTTTGTGTATGCATGTTTCTTGTGACTGAGTCAACCATACATGTGACACCAGTGCATGTTTTGTACCTGCGACCGTGTGCTTGTGTGTGTATGTGCTTGCATCATTTGTACTGGAACGTGAGCACACATTTAACCTTTATAGACCGGTTGAGCGATATATCGCTCAACGCATAGGGGTGGTTATGTATTGTCAGGTGCGGTTTTGCTATTGCCCCGTAGAGGGGGATGTGGGTATTGAGCAATACAGGAATGGCCTAGGTATTGTCTGTTGCAAATGGTGTCAGAAAATATTGAGTTTTAAATTTACAGAAGAGATTTTAGTGTGACTGTTGATATCGTGTTTCGCCAGATTTGGCAGCCATGGCGCTGCGATCGCGAATCATCACAGATCCAAATGAAATGCTGCGCATTATTGATAACATGAGCGATAGCGAGAAACCTTCTAATGATTACGAAGTAACAGTGACGATGTTGTGACATCGCCCATGTGCGAACATTCAGATGTTTCTGAAAGTGACGATTCGAACGACAACCAGCCAGTCCAAGGTGGTAGTGAACTGGGAGTGACCTGTCATGTCGCAGCACCTGGCATGGATACGTCTGTCAGTGACAGTGATGATCATTGGCGTTCCAGAAATGCCAGCTAGGATTATGCGTCCCAGTCGATCTATTAGTATTAGGCAAACATTTCTGTTCTTTCTAAATATGTATGCATCACTTTGTATGACGACCAGTCGCTGTATCTTGGCAGTTAGGATGATTAGTGTTTACATGTTGAATTTTTATGATTTGTACACCTTTCAATAAAATGTCTATAAAAAGAAAAGTAATGTTCCTATTCTACTTATTTTGCTCCACCTTGTGTAGATATGAATGTTCTTTCTAAATAACTAATCACCAGCCATCTATGGTGAATATATTTCTTGTTATTCCATGTCAAAGATGATTATAGATATTACGCAAAATATATGGTGGCCATTTTGAATACCTTATGATAATTAACTAGGCAATAGTGTATTTTTCTGTCCATAATCAGATTCGTTGTCAAGATGTTACCTTTCCAAAAATATATGCATAGGAAAATTCTTAGTAGTAATACAATCACAGGTGTTTAAAGATGAGCATACAATTTCTGGAAAAAATCCAGGTCTGTGAAGGTTAAGTATTTCTTTCATCGTCTCAAGCCAGGGCTATTTGTCAAGGCTCTGTTTAGAAAACTAGTCCTGGCCGATCGACTACACAAAGTGTGAAAGTCAGCTTAGTCAAACAACCAGTTGACTCCGCCAGTGAAATTACATACATCTATCACATGACTGCAGCCAAACCAAACTCTTGATAAAGGCAAGTTCTTATATAGCGCAGTATCCAGTCCTCAGGACCGTTCAATGTGCTTTACACCTTACTTCCCTGACAGACCTGTTCACTCAGACGCCATCTCGGCTTCTCTCAGAAGCATCCAGCCATATGCTGCAATTAATGTGCGGAGGCTGCTCGTACACATATCCACCACTGTCTATAGTCAGGTACTCATTTAAACAGCTGAGTGAACTGGAGCAATGTAGAGTGAAAAAACTTGCCCAAGGTTTTAACACTGCAGCCAGGATTCGAACCCGGGTTCTCGTAATCGAGGGTCCTAAGTTCTACCCCTGAGCCATTGCGCTCTACGATAAGCGATTTCGTTGGCTGAACTTACATTCAGGGCTTACAAAGGGCTCAGCCGGGGGTACTGCTGCCTGGTACTGACATAATCAACAGGAGTGACCGTTAGTGTGCAATGATAAGTATTTTTAGTCGGATGCCTACTTGTTTGATTAATGGAATTTTTTGTTTGACCAACTTTATGCTATTTAGGTACAAGTTATAAACGATCATGCATTGCATAATGATCTATACAAAAGTTTATATTAAAAAAATTGATGATTACATTACCTTGTTGCCCAATGTAGTGGTGTTGAATTGAGATCACCACCGAACCGGTCAACCACTGCTCCTTTGTTCATATAATATCTGAGGAACACAATGTAAAGGTCAACAATAAACATACAGAAATACAATTTTCAACAATACAGGGAATTTTATTATGTGGATTTCATTCGAAGAACTATTAAGTGATGATGTCTGATCCAAATTAAAGTTATAACACATTGTTTGCATGGTATAATAACATTCCATATATATATATATATATATATATATATATATATATATATATATATATATATATATATGTGCATACATATATATAAAACTTATAGTGCAAAATACATTATATAAAACTTTGTACCTGGGTGGACTGATTATGTCAAGGAGGCGCACACTGAAGCTAGACATTGCCGTATTTTGTGGCGTGATATGGGAAAACCCAGGCATGGCCCTGTCTGTGAACTAATACAGAAATGTTGGTTACGTTTTAAACATCTGTTGAAACAGTGTCAACAACATGAAGATATGGTTTGAGCAGATGCCATGGCTAAATCAATGCTTGCTGAAGAGTTAATTTTTGGAAAACATCTAAATTGTACTCCCCACTGACATAACTTTACCCAATAACAGTGCTTATCCGAGAGGCCTATCTGTAAACAAACGTCACTGGATGTGGGGCGGGACTGACAGCAGGCCCTGACTGGCTTAGAGCTGTGAGCACAGGCACAGTGCAGTGCGCCTCACTAACTGTAAACAAGCGTGCTCAACTGGTTCGCTGCTAGAAAACAGTGCTAAATACTCGGATTATGTTGTAAAATTTTCAGTAAACAGTCAGCATGATATATCTACGACAATGAACATGACTTGGGAGTTTATTTCTAAAGCATCAAATGAACAAAATAGAAGCAAAACGGCTGATTTTGGAATGAGGACGTACTCAATCATATGCAAACTTCAAGTGTGTTTTTCTCCGATTGAAACATTCTACCCCAGGCATGTTCAGTGTCCAAAAACTTGGGCTATGTGTGAGATAGGTGTGACTAACTCAGTTTTTTTTTTTTTTGACATACAACTCCTTTCATTAGAACACGTCACAATTACTGAATTAGTTTGCACCACATGCCTACACTTCAATTTAAGTAATTACACAAAAACAGGGAACCTACAGAACTAATCATCCAGGTGGCGCAATTACACAACTTGGTCCGCATGCCGTCAACCGCCAGCGTATTGTTACCTCGTTATACCACATTCTTTCATTATATCCAGCATTTGTTAACAAATGTTGTTTATATGCCTAAATATTTACAACAGCTGGAGTCTAAAAGAACTCAAAGATGAAGTGGAAAAAAAAACAGTGCACGGGTAAAGAACACGATTATATCACCAGACTGAGTTGCGTATCACTATCAGCGCCCTCGACCTATCCTACAGGTTCCCCATTAATATTTGTATTAAGATATATCTTACTTGACAATTTCACTCCTGTTGTTGATCGCGGCCCAGTGAAGTATCGAGACATTCTCATGGTCCAACTGGTTGACATCAAATCCACCCTCGATCAGCTCCACCACACGCTCAAACACCCCAAACTGTGTTGCCCTGACAATGTCAAAGTTCTTGTACTCCTCTGGTCCTGGCTGCTTGGGAGCCGGGGCTGTGTCACGCACCCCCATGTTGAGGTTCTCGGGTGGGGGTGATGCCCTGCCTTTGTCAAAGTGCTGGGGTGGATACTGACCGTGTGAATGGCCATGGTTCTGACAGGAGTTCCGTTGCTGAAAATTGTATTTAAACCTAATTATAAAACATTTCCACAACAGAGTACTGGCACATGGTAACAATGGACAGCTGTTAATGTGACTTATGTAGTATTATTTCCCAATTACAAATGTTTCAATTAAAGTACATTTAGATGCCTTTTAGTGTTTGTACTGGTCATGCTTAAATGGGTTATCCCCATTCTAGCATGACCAGTACCATTTATAATTACATTTCTGGATCTATGTAACACCAACACTCTCTGCTAATCCCAGGAGTTTAAGGTATATTATGTATTTGACAATGTCTAGATATGTAAGCCTAGATGCATTATTGGATATGTGACTATTATTTGATGAGCACGCAGACTGCCAGAGCCAAAGTAAATTTGTAATAATTTGCATAGGCTTACATTTGTAGCCCCCCCCCCCGACTAACCTTATTTTAATTAATAAATAGCATTTAGAAGATCCATTCAACATGTTAAAACCATGAATTTTCAGTCATGATATATTTCTCACCTTTGGAAAGCGTTTGCAATGTGTGTGGGACATATATAATGTTGTTGTGTAATACACTGCCCGGGGCAACAAGACAGATACGTCAGGCACACTCACTGTCCACATATATGTACAGAGCATGTTGCAACGTGCTGGTTCTATTTTTATTCAGGGGAATTGTGCACACACAAGACACAAGCTAAGGCAGGTCACAAGCCAAGGCAATTCCATTAATCTGTTTGCATATATGTAAACTTAATTTGAGAATCGTTTTGACCACAATTGTAATATAATATTAATACCCGAATGCACTATCAAATTAAATTAACCCAAAACTATCAGCCACATTGTGACGTGGTCATTTATTTGATGTGAATTAATCTAATGTGTGTAGAGTGTGGACTGTCACTGTCGGTGTAAAATGTGCAGTCTGTCAGACTGTATTTGTAGACGGTTACAGTACGAAATAGATCAAGAAACAATGCAGATTCGTTTTAGCATGTCTTAAAATTATCATATTTCAGTTGTAGTTATTACTAGGACTGAACTTATATACACATCAACAATTAAACAGCTTCCGCCCCTCCCCGATTGAAAGATTATTGTTAGCAACATGTGCGTAAGCCATTGATTGGACGATTGAATGGGAAGCGAAACCAGTCTAGTCTGTTGCAGTGCAAGAGAACACATCGTAAATACGTCAATATATTCGCACACCCGTCAACAAAATAACACTGGATTTAGCATGAAACAGCGTATTTACTTGGCGAATCATGCCCAAATATTATTGACACGCACACTGACCTTTTCTTGTAATAATGGATCTAGGGGATTGCAGGACGGGTCCACTTCTTTGGCCGCCATGATTATGTCGTCTTGGAGAAAAAGCATACGGCCATTCCTATTGGTCAGTGTCTACTCACTGGTACAAGTGTACGCAAGAATTATGTCCCACATGTGATAATTTTTATGGCGACCGATTTTGCAGGACGTATAAGTTTTTAAGTATAAACAAGTAACCCGGGGCCAGTAGCTTTGGTTGCTATTACTGTACATCTTAAATATATATATATATATATATATATATATATATATATATATATATATATATATATATATATATATATATATATATATATATATATATATATATATATATATATATGTAACGGTCCGATTTGTATTATTATTATCATCATCGTCTACGGGGGCTGATAGGCTTTTGCCTGATGTATGTGTCACAGCTAATCTAATCAGTTTTTTCAGCACGACTGGTGGTCACGAATTTTGATTAATTTTCAGGAAGACAGTACAAATATGTCATGTGAATGATAAAACAACCACGTAACAATACTTTTCTTTTTGTTTGCCTATGTAGAATGTAATGTTGCTGTTGCGAAATAAAATTTGACTTTGACTCTTTGGTATATTAAAACAGTTACGGAAGGTTGTAGCAGTATTGGCCCAGTCTTTGCCAATTCTGTCCTTGAAAGTGTAAACTTACAGTGAAGGGCTGGTTATGTTTTCGGGTAAGGAGTTACAGTCATCAATAATTCTTGAACTGAACGAGTGTTTTCCTAGTTGTGTATTTTGGCTCTTTCTTGAAACAAAATCTGGCTGTTTCCTTTGTATCTAAAATGCCCTTTGAAATGATAAATTATCTATTTAAAATTATTATGTTAAAAGCTAATACATAAACAAATAAGTATTATAATATGACTAAAATGTCCTTTAAAATAACAAATATTTAAAGTTGAATTATATTTAAAATCGAATGCGTCCAAAGTAGATATTTTATTAAAAAATACATTAAAAGTTATATTAAAATTATATTTAAAATTACTATGTTTAGCTAAGACTTCAAAATAAAAGAAGATTTGGTGTTTAGCACTATCGATCGATACTCTATTACAGAACAGACTCACATATACCCCACAAGTTTACCACGAAAACAGTGTATAGTATAAATACATATATGTATCACGTACGTTATGGATCGATCGAGTTCTAACTTAATAAATTTGAAAAATCAAACTCTCAATGATGTGTTCATTTTTTAAATAAATAACACTTAAGATCGAAACACGTACACAAACATAAACACATGAAAACACAAACACATGCAATCACACATGCACACGCGCGCATACGAAACCAGGAACGCACGGACGCACGCACACATGCACGTACGAGCGCACTCTCACACACAAGCAGCATATATATATAGATAAGTATGCTTGTACACACATATGGGTGCGCGCACGCACGCACGCATGCACGCACATACACGCACGCACACATAATTATGCAAGCACGCACGCATGCGTGCGCACATGCACACGTGTACATATGCACATGCACATATGCACACACACATGCACACACATGCACACACATGCACATACACGCACGCACGCACACACACACGCACGCACGCACACACACACACGTACACACACACGCACGCACACACACACACACACACACACACATCCATGCATGTAGGCACCTGTGACCAGTCCTAGGTATATGGTCCTACATCTAACTTTATTTAATTTACTATTATATACACGCATTAATCAACGCACCAACCATGCGCACGGACGCACGGACGCACGGACGCACGGACGCACGGACGCACGGACGCACGGACGCACGGACGCACGGACGCACGGACGCACGGACGCACGGACGCACGGACGCACGGACGCACGGACGCACGGACGCACGGACGCACGGACGCACGGACGCACGGACGCACGCACGCACGCACGCACGCACGCAAGCACGCAAGCACGCAAGCACGCACGCACGCACGCCTTTCGGACACCGACACATTTTAAATTTTGTGTAATGATAATGTATGTACGTTTGGCAAAGAAAATTCATACCGTACTTATTTTTGACAGTAAACGTACGCCATCATAAATGCAAAATTAAATCACAGATTTCTTGAGGGAAATAATGTTTTCCGAGTACAGTAGAACGGGCACTTGACGGCGTCACTAGAGCGCGTCCGTTGCTCAAACTAGGCCGTCCGTTGAAAGCGCAGTTCAAATAGGGTCGGCGATCCTAATCCTACGCTCGCGTTGGCGCGTTGCTATACTCGAGAGGTGAGTACGCTGTTTGTTTCCTGAGTTGTTAGCGAGTGTCATCATGACCCATCTTGTGTTGGCATAGTGACAGTCGTGTGTTAGCATGCATCACCGCGTGTGTAATCAGTGCATGGTTCTAAAAGCCAACAACTTGAACATGGGCACTCTGACTCTGTCTCTGGTAGCCAGTGTCAGTGACAGTCACACTCACAGAGGTTCTGCGTAATACGGGTGAATGTACTTGGCGACATACGGGGATACGCTATCATACTATGTCACTATTATGTTGTGATACCTATGACTATGACTATGTTGTTTGTATCGAATATCGCGGACTCATTGAATATTGACACTGAGATTGTGTCAGACTAGTTGTTGCATCAATAAAGAGTAAAGACTCAATTAAAGGAAACGGCGAAAAACATTGAATTTGAAATGTTTTTTTTAATCACGGAGCCTTTTTTAAGTTTTGTTTTTGGGAAGGCAAAAACAATGGAAAGTGACATAACCTTAAATAAGAAACCATCTTATAGGTAGCATGGCCATGGAAGTCACACACTAACAGTCCAAGAATGTTGTCATTTTAATTGTTGATTTTAAATTTATGTGAATATTAATAATTAAAAGTCCAAACACATTTACCCATAGGTCAAGCTAATGTATACTATACTAATAGTAATAATATTATATTTGAAAGAGACCAAATTCGATACTGGAGTTATACAGTTTGGAGCAACTTTCACATACTTTTTGGTACATACTTTTGGATATAAGTATACCTATATATAGCTACTACTAGTACTATTAAATAAAATTACTTTGGCTCTGGGGGAAATCTGCAGCAAAGTGCTGTAGCCTAGACAGCATTTTTTTGAAACATCCTTGCAAGCCATGGCTATTAGCCATTCAAATTACCCTTGGAAAAATCCTGTAGTTGTACATAAAATATGGAAGTTAGCCAAGTCGAACTAGTTCATTTAACCTCTCCAGTCATGACTGCCTCGTCTGTGAAAACAGTGCAAATACCCACCCTAATTTGAAGACAGATAAACAGTTTCTTGGAATTCCAGTAATATGACCTGTCTGCCCAATTGCATGAGTGGCTGAAAAGTTTTGTGTATTTGTATATTTGGGTTTATATCACAAACATTGCATATAACACGAGCAGCGTGTTGCTAAAATCATCCAACATGATATCACATGACTGGTCAGTGGAGGTTGACCACACTCGTCATGAGTGATTTCATGGGCTGAGCTTAAAAGAAGAGTTTTGCAAAGGGATCTGCCAGGGGTACCATTACCTGGCACTGATGCAATCAGCAGGGCTCACCGACCTCTGGCGCTCAAAGATGTTTAGAAAACTTGCAGTGCATAAATTATCACTGTCACTGGGATTGATACATACCTACCTCTATGTGTTTAATGCTTTTTTAAAGATGAGATGAAATTAAGTAGTTCAAGCACGTAAACATTTGTGTAAATTAGCACAAAATGACCCCGCTATGTAGCATATATAATAGCCATCAGCCTGTTGATGCACACACCTTTTATGTGTTTGTGTTGCTGGAATTGAATACCGTATAGAAGTATACATTACACTGCTCACAGTGCTCAGACACCTCAAAGTGCATGTAAAAACGTGGCGCTGTGAAATGTTTCTCAAACAATGTCTACCCCTAGGTAGTAAGTGTAGTTGCAAATCCAAAAAAATTCAATCAAAAAGTATGTGTATGATTAATACAAATGTACTAGAAATTAGACTAGTAATTCTGCAAATACTTCTAAAACTAAGACTTACATTATGTCACTATGAGTAAGTATTTGGTTGCAGACACTGAGAAAGAATGCCATGTACCCACGGGCAATAAGATTACTAATCTTGAGTGGACCTAATTCACCGACTGTGTCTTTTGAAATGGCGAGCCAAGATACCACAACAATGTGATTCACAAATGATAGTGCTCATTATTATTTACATGCTTCTCTCTTGCGGTTTCAAATTGAAACATTTGTGACTATTGGGAGTTCACATTATTTATAGCAATAGACCGGTTAACCTGTCTGCTGTGAAAGACGTGTGGTAAATTGGAAGAGAGACGTAGGAAGTAGGAATTCCACGTAGGAATTCCACGTTTCATGTGTAAATGTCTCAGAACACCTGCTAGGTCTATGTAACCCCTGGCAAAACACTCCCACACTGGTCAGAGGCCAGGTGGACTTATCACAGATCTGTCTGCCACACACCAAGGCACCTGTAAGTAGTAAAACTTGATTCACTTTTAATCACTGCTGCTAAGTAGGGCCTACTGTAGTCAGTCAAGTCAAACTTAAGTAATGTTTTCCCAGGGCTCGGTTGATATCTTACCACACATGTGCGGTGAAGTGAAACAACTATAAACTAGGGTTATAATTACAAATGGATTTTTTTAAAGAAATAGTACTATAATTAAGGTTTTTGGGACTATGCAATCCAGGGATTTATGTAAAAATACTTGTAAACTAGCTGGAAAGTATTTGAGGACAAACAACAGTTTATTTTGTGAAGATGGCCTTGTTTTCTTAAAAATGTTGCATGATTTTGGCTCTACCCGTCACTAATACTACACGGTGGCTACACCCACTGAACAATGCTACCAAAGTGTATGCATGTTTAACAACTACAGTGCTAAATACACTTGCTTTCTAAACAACATATATTTTTATCAAAATATTAGCAGGACTACCAAAATTCCTGTGTAGACAATCATCGTGTAGACAAAAGGTCTGGCATTTTAAATGTGCATCAGCATTGCTGATTGAAGTATTGATTACAACGTAAAACACAACTAGAGCCATCCAACTTGTGAATTAATAACTGCAGTCTGACTCCTGGTAAGGGAACAGATTGGCAATGATCACAGAGCAGCCCAGGATGACTGTTCTTTTTTCTGCTACTTTTCACGATATAGACAGCTGTTGAACTGCGAGTTATAATGTAGAGTGTGACAGACCATGGCTTCACTGTCATCATATTACATCATGGCATCTGTTCTTGTCACTTGTCACAAAGCCGCTGAGATGTGACACTGGCACATAATATTCCTGGAGTCAGTGGCATCTGTTACTGTTAGGTGGAGACCTGGCTGTAAGAAAAAATTACATTGTGTTCAAACTGATGCCGACTTGTATGATTCTAAGAGTAAGAGGTTTACATGAAAAAAATAAGATACAAAAAAACATTGTAAATATAGCAAGTGTACTGCAGAAATATGATTTTTTTATTTTTTGCAAAAATATCAGAATTAGAAGCTTGTATTTAATTGACATAATTAGGTGATATTATAGAAGTTAAGTGGCATGCAATTTAATCAGTTTAATTAAACACATTCTTGCATGATAATTTTAAAATATAATGATATAGTTAGTAGTACACTTAGAATAATAATTAATATATAAAATATGTACATATCTTTAACGTAAAATAATGCTACAATCAACATTTAGAAGTTGTGATTATGCTTGAGACATCCAGCAATGGGTAGTTTCACGGAATCACATAATATCTGCTTAGTTACTATCATCTGCCATAAACCAGGATTAAGTACTGATCTGTTTCTGTGATTGGTATTTGACCATCTGGATTTAGGACTGTAGTGTCTCCTGGTGCTGTTCTTGCAGCGATATGCCCAGGAACACTCATATATTTAAATATATATATATATAATTATATATATAATTATATATATATATATGTATATATGTATATATATATATATATATATATATATATATATATATATATATATATATATAATTATATATATATATATGTATATATATGTATATATATATATATATATATGTATATATATATATATATGTTGAATATTTTCATGATATCACTGCAGAATCTGTGCAAGCAGAGGTTGACATTGCTGGCATGTCTGACATACCAGGGGTAGTTGTATGCCAGTGATATATGTCAGTCACCCTTTTGACACAAAGAGACTGCCTGGATCAGGGCTTCTCAAAGGCAGCCCCAAACCCGTATTTCAATGAAACCCTATTCACTATTTGATTATGGATGTGTCACTTTAGACACACCAATAGGTATGCTTTTCACACGCTTGAGTTGTTTGTCATGCTCAGAGATAAATGTTCAAATTTGGTTATTACTTATACATGTTACTAATAGAATATCCTTACAAAGGCCGCACACAGACATACCTCTAGAGAAACACATGTATATTCTGGATTTGAACAAATCAGGAGGTAGGTTTCAAGTTCAAAGCATTCTTCCTTTAAATGTATTCCTCATCAGAAGTCCATATAAATTCTTTCTTTTCAGATGAAAACTTATAGTTCTGTTGTGGATTCACGACCAGTTTACTCTAGCATTTCCTTACTGATTCTGAGGCTGAATGTTTGAATAATTCAGCATACATGTCAGCCAGGGTATATAATTATAATGCTAAAACTGACATTTGTAAAGAGTTCCTCAGCTGCTTTAGTTCAGTAGGCAAAACACAAAAAATATAAACTACTACCCTCGGCAGTCGCTTATATCACAAGAATGTGATAGTTTACTAGAGACACTGGGAACGTATCAGAAGCAGAATCAAATGTTTAACATTGTTGTGTGTAAAAACACTCCCGCTGTGTCCCCGCTGTGGCTGGATACACAGCACTACACCGTAACAATGCCAGTTATGTAATTGCCTGATGGGTGATTGTTTTCTGTGGGAGAGTTGGATTATAATGTACAATGAGCGCTATGTGCTGTGAGGGAGCTAGTACTAGTAGCCTGCGGTTAATCAATACCTCATTATGAATAGTAAGATGTCATTGTGTATGCAGGAACGGAACTGTCCTGAGGTGTCGCCTTGAATGGGCGTGTAGACCTACTGTAGGGTGAGGTAAGAGGGGTACTTATTGGGGTAAAGGGGCAGGGTAGGTTAGTGATACAATTATGACGGGTTGAGATTGCAGATGGTTTTTAGGCAGATGTATTTTTTGATTTATAAATGACAATTCATCCAGCAAGGGGCAGCACTGCATACAGGACTCGTGGACCATCTGGTCATGTGTTCTATTTATAGACAGCATCGGGGATGTTCAGTGAATGTGGATTATTTAACTGACATTAAACTCAGATTAATTAGAAAATATAGACAACAGTGTGACACATGACACTGGCATTGGGTGATATTAAAGTTAACATATTTAAAACTGATGCTTTCAGGATAGTAATGCATGCTCTTACATGTTATTTGTGTCAGCAGATAGCCATTGCCAGCAATTGATAAAATGTGTATTATATAAATGTCGGTTTTACAGAATCTCTGTTGAAAATCGTGTTGAATTGACCGAAGATGCCTGGACAGCTCGGTGGTGCCCCCATGTGTGCTGTGTGCAATACACGGGTGTATTTCAACGATCAGAAGAATTTTCGACAAAGTGTCTGGCACAAGAAATGCTTCCGATGCGGTTGGTACAATTTATGTTTGCATCTGTAATGTTTGCACAGATCAATACTCTCTCAGTATATAGCTAAATTCAGTCGATAGCGTGTACAAATTCTGTGCTATCCTGTGAAATGATTCAAACAGTTAGACTGGTGAGCACTATGAAATTACGGTCATGTTTTACTGCTTGCGATAGGTTGATTAAAAAAAAAATTAGTGCTTGTATGCAGAAATGAGTGGTTATGTACGTATATGTGTGTGTGTGTGTGCGTGCGTGCGTGCGTGCGTGCGTGCGTGCGTGCGTGCGTGCGTGCGTGCGTGCGTGTGTGTGTCTGGTTCATATATTTATCTGTAGATACACCTGTTCATTCACCCTTTGGACAGGTAAAGTTTGTTTTGGATGGGTAAAATGACAGTGGATGGGTAAAAATATTTGAAGCAAAAAAGGTTATTTCGTATACACTGTGTATGTGTTGTCAATTATGATTTTAAAATGGGCTGTCACACTTGTATGTGCATATATTATTGTGTATTACTGTAATATGTGTATACATCCAGACTGGTTTTTGTGTATGCAAGTTCACTCAGACCAGTTTACTGCAAAATATTTGTACTCGGTAAAATGTTATTCTGCTTAAAGCCCTGGCATGAGTGTGAGCGAGTTGGTACGCCTGTTGCACATGCAAGAGCTCCCTATGCTTGAACTAATTACCTAAGAATCTAATGAGGTAATCAACTTCACAATGAAGTACTCCTAAGACTTACTGAAAGGTAGTTTAAATCACAGCATGTATTTCAGAATGTCTAAACTTGAATATTTTGTCACAGTATTTGCATATCAAACCAATTGATTAGTCAGTCACATGAACCTTCATTGTATTTATGGCGACAAAGATGTGTTTGTAAAAAAATATTTGATAAACCTGAAATGTGATCGAATTGACAGTGTTGAACACATTGAAGTTTGACATAATTATTTGAAACAGTGTGAGAATTTGTAATTGATACAAAAAGTGGTACGCAAACCAATATAAATGATTCCTTGTGGAGTGCTTGTTCTTCGCACACAAACCATATCTTGGCAGTTTCTGGAGGTGTGTACATTTCTGCTTCATTTAATGTACACGTTGGCCATGTGCCATAAACACTACCTGATTCAACTGGGCACTTGTCTCGCCAGTTATACCTGTGTGCCACTAAACAATTCCTTGCAGTTGGCAGCCGCAGCATGCCAGAAAAAAACATTGGTGGGAATATTGCCGATAACACATACATCATCATACATTAGACCCTGAAATAAATTATAAACACAAGTAACCTTAAAGGTTAGATCATTGGATAGTTTCTCACCAAAGTCTGAGAGTCACCCAGATTTGTGAATTACTAGGCATCTACCCCTGGGGTAGTGAGACGATACTATCAGACTCCCATGACTTGGTAAACATTGCCACAGTGGGGGGGGGGGGAGTAAATAAATCTTACAATAATAAAGGTAAAATTATAACAGTTAAAAGTTTGATATACAGATTTAAACAACATATTTGGGTTAATTTCATAAATAAAACTATACAAGTGTATGTACTACATTTATATCTTAACAGAATGTTACTCTTAAATATTTTATGTATAATATTTAGGAGGAACATGTGTGGTTTTATTTAATCGTAAAATCAACATGACTGCCACGTGTGATTTAAAGGAACATGCAACCCAAAAAGTAAAAATTGCTTAAACCATTAAACAATGTTCATTGAATCATATCCCATGTTTTGTTATTTTTTTCTGAAATGATTTGTTAACTTTTAAGGATAAATAGTGAACCTCCCTGGAGGCTGACATTTTGGACATTTCGACTGTGGTCGTGTGACGTCACAGATCCACCACCGCTAGCGCCTCGGGTGGGCAAAACAAAACGAATTCTTCACGTACCCACTGAGTCTGAGATATATTCATCCATTTAATTAGTTACAGAGCGTTAGTTATAAAAAAAACGCCGTCCCTTGTAATATAAACATTCATAAAGAATAGGATAAAGAATAATGATGCTCAAGTAGAGACTAAAACAAAGGAAATCGCGCAATCCATTTTGGACTTGGTTGGTTCGACGGAGCTTAATAACTTTTATTATCGCCCACTTTCATATGTAAACAAATCGTTTATCCAACTAATTATTCCAGTCGACCGTCGCGCAATGAATATTTTACTAATCATTGATTTTTATTATAATAAAGGAAATGCATTGAATTATATTCTAGTACCCCATATATAGTATTTGCATACATTAAATTCGTCCCTTTAGCGAGACCCTTCTTCGCGTGCAACACCGACCCTTCGCTTCGGCCCCGAACTTTTCGTTCTGTGCACAAATTCAGTGGGGACAGTAGCTTCGTTCAACAGTCGTCTTTCACCCAATCCCGGCAACCTGTGTTCCATATCAACGGTGACATGGTCCTGGCAAACCATTTTCCGGTTGAAATTGAATGTTTCCACTGTATGACTCGTACCTATATTATGGAGCCATTTGATCGCCAACTTGCCCTTCGACGGCGGGCTTCGTAGATAATTTATTGGCATTTGGACAAATCTCTTTCCTTTCACGGACTCTTCTGCTGCCTTCTTTTGACATCCGCATGCTTGATATTCAAGCATTTCATTATCACAAGACTCATAAAACAACTCGATTCATGTCGCTATGCTAGTGTTTACATATTACGCTACGCCTATATCGCTGAGGTGGTGGACCGCCTACGTCACACTCACGCATTCTCTCGCGTTAATCTTCGTGAGTTCCCCGTGAAATGGGCAACAATGGCAGCGCCCATGGTCAGTGAAAATGCACGTTTCAAGATTAATTTTATGATGTATAACATTCTTACAAAATTAAACAAAAAATACACGTGTTATAATATTCTATCATGAATGGTATGTGGGAATTGGGGGGATTTTAACGCATTTTCAATACTATGGTTGCATGTTCCTTTAATGAGCCATTTAAAAATCTGTGTTGGTAGTTTTTACAGTTTATTGCGGAGTTTTAGGAAAGGAAAACATTTATTTGAATGGGAAGAGGAAGTCTAAAGAACCGGGAAGATGGTTAGTCATCGACACTGCAGTTGGGGGGGGGGGGGGTATCTGTGGGAATGGTGCACGGTCTTCCTAAGCAAGACAACATTTGCCCGGATCAGTCACACAGGAAGTCCAACAAGATCGACACTGACAAAAACTGACGCCTGTCTCTCAGACTCTGCTTTCACATGGTGTCTGGTTACTGGGATATCTAAACATTGACCCAGATTTATGTATGAGGGTGGCTGCATTAAAAATTACTCATCATGAAAACTGAGTTGAAAACTGTCTGTGCTGGTAAATCTCATTCGAAGCTCCGCCTGTTTCTTGTGTACTTGAAATCTGGGTGATTCAAAGAAATAGTGCAAGTAGTTTAAAATATTCAAACTCTGACAACATGTAGCACAAAGTCATATTATTATAATAGGTTTATCTAAATAGAACACCTTGTCTGATCAGTGAAATTGGGCCAAATGTTTGTATTTGTAGTTAGTTATCAGATGATAATATCAATCTTTCCGTTACATTCATAAGCAGCTGTTAATCATTCCCAGTTCACGTGGCCAGTAACTGTTAGTCACATAATCTCAGTGTCACACAGTGCCTAGAGCTACCCAAGCGACTATTACTTGTATTTGTGCATTTCCAAAAACACAATAGAATATTTTTAGTCAGATACATACTATTTTGAAATAATTATACATATAATATATGATATATTTTATCATGTCTGTACAATCAGTATTGACTGAATATAATTTGTGTTTGTTTGGAAACAGAGTCAAACATAGGTCATCTTTAAAGTAATAATAAGAAACTGGACACATAAAATAATATATGTCAAAAACATATACGACAGAAAATAGTTATTTTTGTCGAATTTTGGGTATCAGAAAGCTAAGCCATGATGAGTTATAACAAGTTGAGAAAGCAACTTTGAACTGATAATCCCCGGATCACATAACAAGGTGTTTTCGAAAAATTTAATTGTTCGAGAACTCGAGATGTTGGAACATTACACCGCATTTTAGTGACATGGTTTATGAGAAAATGACCGTCTCACTGTTACCCTGGGTCTCACAGTCGGGGCACTGTGCCAGCAGCAGGCACGGTTACCTGGCCATTTAAACACAATTGTCCACTTGGTGTTTTACATTGAGCTGTCATACTCGATCATAGATAGGTGTGTTATGCACGGCCAGGCACCACAATGACACTGGACTGGGTCAGTTACACTGGCCACATTCCACAGTGTGGGTGACTGACCAACACCATACAGGGTAGTCTTGTCTCCCTTGCCCGTTTAACAGCACAGGTGTGTGTGTTCTGGTGTCTCCAGGATACTGGATTGGTGTTTCTACAAATAGAATATGAGGGGGCAGGTGGATGCCAGGCCCAGGGGGAGGAAGGGGACTGGGGGGGCACACTCCAGGTGGATAGTAAAACATTGCTAAGGTCCTGTTAGGTGTAGATGGCTAGATTTTGTAACTCTTCCGAATACCCTGTGGGTAGTTGTTTAAAAAGAAACTTCAGACGATTTAACGGGATTTGTAACAGCCTATACAAGCACTCCTGAATAGTCATTAGTTGCAGATTGCTTTAAAGGGTGTTACATTTTTGTGTGGTTTTAAATGATTTGAAGGTTGTGGTTTTTCGTAATAGTGCAGACAGAGAGAGAGAGGGAGAGAGGGACATAGGGGGAGAGGGGGAGAGGGGAGAGGGGGAGAGGGGAAGAGGGGAAGAGGGGAAGAGGGACAGAGCAATCAGGGATCTGTTTAAATAGACCTAACACCTGTCGGAGTAGTACACCTGTCTGTCTGCACAGGTGAGTATTTTCACCTGACAACCAGGACCCTGGTGCAGGTTGCCCTCCGTCCCCTCTTCCCTCTTCCCTCCCACCAACATTCCTCCCCCAGGGTCAATGCAGGGGCCATTAAAACACTACAGCTGCCCTGTCCAGGACTTATTCAACCTGTATCAAATTATAACCATATGGGGCTGCAGTGACCTTAGCAGTGCCTCAGACATTCCTCATTAACCCTTGATCCTCCGTTGTCCAGGTCCCACAGGTTGCTGCAAGAGTAGGCTGATAACTTATTAACTATACAGTGTGATACATTTATACAGTTTTTTCATTTGTCCCATTTGCAGGTGATACTTTGTTAAACGTTTCTGAATGAAAATGTCCCCACTGCAGAAAATGGTCATTCATTGTAATTTTTCTCTTTCACATACTTTTTGATCCAATTTTCAACGCTATACACAGAAGAATTGTCAATGGTTACTATTATTTCAACAATATCTATTACTTCCACTGTCTACAAAACTGTTCTTGGTTCTTTTGAAACTTGGCAACCAAATGACTCTAAAATGAACTGCGGAATTACCCGGAATATCTTTACTTGTAAAACTTCAGTAAAATCAATATTGTTAAATCAGCTATGATCAGTGTTGAAGAAAGGATGCATGGCCCAGGGGAGAGAGATCAAACACAACACTGATTTGGTGATTTATGGTGGGAATATTTTTTCAAGTGTAGATATTACGTGCAAGCAGTGACTGATACTGCAGTTCATAAAAACACTGGAATTCATATTGAACTTGAACAATTAGTCTGTGAGTACTATTGATCATATGATAAGCAATTTAGACTGGTGTATTTGATAATATGAGAATAAAACTACAGATAATAGCATTCGTTTGTTCATTCATTCATTCATTCATTCATTCATTCATTCATTCATTCATTCATTCATTCATTCATTCATTCATTCATTCATTCATTCATTCATTCATTCATTCATTCATCCATCCATCCATCCATCCATCCATCCATCCATCCATCCATCCATCCATCCATCCATCCATCCATCCATTCATTCATTGTGTTACTACATTCATTGTTGCCCTGGTGGTATTTGGAAGGACTTTTGTGTGTCTATGGTTTGGGTCAGAATGTGGAATTGCTAGCTGGTGATACATACTTTATAAACATTGAGGTTAAAACCCTTTTATCTACTGAAAAAGCATATACATGTTTTAAATATTTACTGAAATTATGGATTGATTTATGGTAAAAAACTTTGAATTTGGAAGTTTGAATTTGTGTCTCTGCAAAATGAAAGACTATCTAGACAATCTGAAATAGATAATACAGTGTAGTCAAGTTTTATATTTCTAAAACAATTTGTATTGAAATGGTATTGATATACATACAGTGATGGTTCATTGACATTCTTCCAAAAAACAATTACTGTAATCACTAATGATTAAGTGGTATGGTTTCACAACATGACAAATTGCATTTAATGTGAATAATGCTTGTTTTTGTTTAGTTTTGGATAATAGTTTGTGTGATATGATGATGATAACTAAGTTGATCTATATTTCAGAATGTATTTCGTAATCATGAGAAGACTTAATTATATGAATTATATTGATAAATTCCAAACTCAATAAAAAAATATTTTATAACTGTTTAAATATGAATTACAGTCTGCTGGCATACAGATTAGATGATAGAAATGCATTTCCATAAACGAATACGTCCATGAATGGATTGAATACAGAGCTACAAATAATATGTCACAGTAGACTGTGGCAGACATGTGGGTATGTCTACCAATGCTATTTGTGATGGACAGAGCAGACTAATTTAAAATAGATTTGGCACACACATTTGTGAGAGGAAATCATTTGTGGTTGTGGTTGGGAGACTTGTGGCAACCAGTGACGCCAGTCCACAGACGCCAGTCCACAGACAGACCCTGGATCTTGTTCAGGCCCTGACAGCCACTACCTGACTAATGGGAGCCACTGGCAGCCAGCATTCACAACACAGGTTGGATCCCAAGGATTGATTTGGATTAATGAAAAATGGGGTTGAATCACGGGTTACTACGTAGTAATTTACAGTCTTTTTTGCTTATAAAACATGGATTGTTGAATAAACTGGATTTTTGAAAAGGCACAAATACTGGAATACTGTGGCACAGCATTGGTGTAAAAGAAAAGAAAAAGTGAACTAAAAAGTGATGGATGTGGGAAGGGGATATTACCTGACGAGGGGGTGTCCGGAATAGCCTCAATTTCCCCTACTGCCCTACAACAATCCCTGTAGCCGGGGGATGAGAAGACAGAAAGAGTGACACTCTAGGTATCTTTCTGTCAACTAGAATCAATGATTGTGGCTCAGACTGGTTGACATTACTGTACTCCCCACTGTTCCCCTTTCTCCTTACATTAGCTTCCAGCAGTGTTTCCAAGAGATATGGCTGACACCCACTGAGTCATTTGGAGACAGGAATGTTTTTTCTCCACAGGGAGTAGCTATTTGTGTTTCTTCAACTATGGGATAATTTCAGATCAGGACTATTTTAAGTGGACTAACAGGTCTTATAATTATAACATGTTTGTTTCAATACTGAGCAGGGGAAGTGTACTGCTTGTATACCCCGGTCTTGACGGATTCAGTATAAATAATCATTGTTAAGTAGTATCATTGACTTTAAATTTAACAGCAAATTTGGTTTTATGAGGTGGTAAAACTGTTAGTGAAATGGTCCCCAGTAGTTGTGTGGAGTGACACTACTTTTAATGCCGTTGTCATGGAAACGAGTATAGAGATCTGTCCCCAGATGTCCCTGGCCAATCTACCAGCAGGTGTTTCTGAAAGTGACCCTTGTCTGGGCTGACAGACGGCCAGACCTTCTCCTGAGGTGGCATGTGATCCCACTGATCCCCCTTGGTGTCTGACACCATATCCCTGCAGTAGGGACTGTGTCACCAGGCCCAGGGAGGAAATCCCCCGGGCACACAGCTCCTGATTAGGGATTACTGAACGGATTTATTCCACTCTCCTGAGATAGGCATCTAGCAGGAGACTGAGAGGTTTATGGTTGTCGGCGTTATTAGATTTATAGTGTGGCAGATGCTGAAAATTGACTTTGTGGCATCTAAAATATAGTGTCCTTTCTGTCATGCACAGTCCTACAGTTGCAGGGGAAAACTCAACGTTTTTATGTAAAAATAAACCATGTTTGTGTAGAGGGTAACATGCGTATGTTGTAAACAGCTGTGAATAGGAACCCACAAAGGTGTCCCCAGTTTGTGTTTTGGTCCCCCCCCCTTGTGGTTGCCTTGTACGGGGGAGAGAGGTCAAGTTCCTTGTTGCAAAACAGAGAAGTTATTATATAGCACAGTATCGAATCCTCAGGATTGCTCAAAGCTCTTAACTATATTCTCTCTGACAGATCTGTTCAAATAAACACCGTCTCAGCTTCCCTGGGAAGCATCCAGGCATGCTGCAATTAATGTGTGAAGACTCTTCGTACACAATATGTACCACTGTCTATAGCCAAGTACTCATTCACAGAGACAGCTGACTGAACAGGAGCAGGTACAGTGAATAAACTTGCCCTACTTTCGTCATGGCAGCACATGATTTGAACCCGGGTTCTCTTAGTGAAGACTGTAAGTTCTAGCCACCACTACATGAACCACCCTGGTGCTGGAGCGACGGCAGTAGTTGCTCCAGTGTTGTCTGTCAGTAGCATAGATCAGTAGTCATTTCCCTCCATCTCTGTACTCACTACTCAATATTAATAACAATGCATTTTTACAAATACTTTATCGAAGTATACAAGAATTAAAGCTAATAAATGCGACCTTTTAGAAGGCAGTATTCTTCAGTTGACGTTCTTTTCTAGATTGGAGTATTCAATAGTTGGTTCACTTGGTTGGTGTAAAATGTTAGTTAGCCTTAACATGAATGCCAGGATGAGAAACCAGGATTTGACACCACAATAGTCTAATGTCATGTATTTTGTTCCCATCAATGTCATGTTAGGTATAATTATCATGTGATGATGATACACACACATGATGCATATTCATAACACATACATGCATATTCATCATTATAGACCATTGCAGCCAGTGGTTCTATGGTCGACAGTGATAAAGAGTGTAAAAAACCAGCAGTGAGATATTTTCTTGTGCACGCCACACAACTGATGGTAATGTTTGCGCAGGCCCTAAAGGTACATTACAGGTGGCTGAATGGTTCTCTTTGATGCGCGGAGACTGTCCCTGGAGTGAAGCCAAGCCATCACATTGTCATTGTTCTTCCCCTTATTTCATGTTACATGCCTGTAGGTTGATGTTGCTTCAGGTTGTCAGGTTTCTGGTGTACAGTCTCAGTCATTGTCTCCTCACAGTCTTTGTTGATTGAGTGGGGTAGGGTTCTATTAACCCTCCCCTGTATGTGTTAAATTTTGGGTTCACATACTAATATCAGAACATTGCAGATTTGGCTATTAAATTATATTAGTGTATATTGCTCAAATTTAGACATGGGTGCTGAATATTGTAAATAAACATGAAGTTTTGGGAAGAATAATTGAAATGCCACATGCTAATTCAAGATGTAAATGTCTGTATATGTGATGTTTTGGAACAACAAATGTCATTGTATTTGTTGTATATTAATTTATATGGTGGCATTGACAGCTGACCCTCCATCAGCTACAGGTTACTGTATAGTAATTGTGATAAGTGCTACATGATGTGTGCATTTGTCACTGTGTTTATCATCTGTGGTATAAATGGCCGTATAATGTGTCACATTATGTGTTATATTCAGCTGCCATAATGGATATTCTGTGTTATTAATATCACCTGGTGATGTGTTGCAAGGTGAAATGTTGCACCCCAAACACAATTCACCACTTGTTTCAAAACAACTCCACAGAGTAGTATAAATGAACAGGAAATCAGTGTCTAAACTGTAAACATTAGATAGATTTATTTTGTTTTTGCAGAGAAATTAGTCTAAGATGAGACTACAAAAATAAACACATTTTACTGAAGATGTTATGAGTGATTATTCCCACTGGCAGGAATATCATCTGATGTCTAAATTTCCTTGAATTTACCTGATATAAATAATTTTTTGTATAACTTAACTATTACGTTTTTATTTCAATTCATCCGCCTGACTTTGCCCTTTAAAGTTGACTTCACTCCGTAACATTGACCTTAAATACTGAAATTAATCAAAACCAGAAGACACTCACTGAGACACTGTCTTTGGTATGTCGTGGAAATAATGTCCCCAGTGACCAGATTCAGCTTTCTAATATTTGAAAACCATCCTTAAATAAAAACAAATTTTGTTTAAAGATGAATTTTCATTATGAGCCCAATGACATTGTGAAACTAGAAATCTTTTTGAAGTGAGTGGTCACTTAGTATTTGACTGTCCATTCACTGACCACTGTCTGTTCCAGCCGGCTGCAGTAAGGAGCTGGACACGAGCACGGCAAACATTTGTGATGACAGTACGACGCTGCTGTGCAATAGCTGCTCCCGCAAGCTCGCCCGCCAGTCGCAGGCCACCGAGGCTCCCCAGATGGTCAAATCGGAGCAAGTGGACAAGGCTGACCCTGAGTGCTGTCCTCGCTGCGGGAAACGAGTCTACTTCGCTGAGCAGATGCTTAGTCTGGGTCGCAAGTGGCACAAGATGTGCTTCACCTGCAGTGAGTTGCCCTGTTTCTTATAAACCCCAGGGATGTAGTGCTACAATGGCGTATTGTTGCTACCCCATTGTTTAAGTGATATTTACATTGTGATGAGTCTTCATTTTGATATCAACTGAATAATATTTAACAAGACCAGCAAAGATGGTTGCGCTACATTCGTACTTGTGAGAAGACTGAACTACGTAAATTAAGATATGCGCAACTTATTATTGGATTGTTTACGTGACTCGGAACAGTTGGAGAAAACATGTAGAACAATGAACAATAGAATGATAGCTATCTAAACATCTGCAGTGACACCAAAAACTAAAAAGGACCCTTAATTCCTTACGAAAACATACCCAGCTATACTGAAATTTCAGCTCAGTTATACTTAAATTTTGTGCTATGAATAATGTATTTTTTACAGTGCATAGTTTGATTGTTTTTTAAATCATGTTATGTAATACTACATCAGTTATAATTTTAACATAAAAACTAAACAGGAATTTGCCTGTTGTCTGTATAGTTTCAATGTTTACTTTGAATGTCTGTTTATGTCACAGACTAAATGGCAAGGTCGATTTTTTTTTTAAAGACGTATCTAACTGATCGAACAATATTTTAAAATTGTGATATATCCATTCACGTCTGGGTGGCCGAGATTACAGATTAGTTGTGGTTTATACTACACTTTTTAGGGTACAAGTTTATACAATTTTTTTTAACAATAACCTGATAACTGATTTATATGTTCATACAGTGAGATTAGCAGACATGTTTTGTGGAATGTACATACTATATCATATCAGTAATCAGGACTGATTACAGAGCTGTGCGTGACAAGAAAGTGGGAACCTTCCGTTGATGTGTAGACATTTATTTATAAGATCAAGTCAACTGTACTTCCTTTCAATTATACAGTAGCAGCCCCCATAATATTGAATCTTTCTGTAGAGATACTATCATTCTTGACATGTCGCTGGTAGGAGTATGTTACAGTACAGTTGCACGTTGGCCAGCACAGATCTCATCTGAAATGACAGTGAAATTATCAGTTTCTGCATCAGTATCCTGTTGTATGAAATATCAGTCGTGTGGTGTGCCATCTGTTTATAATGTGAACTTGTCATGTGTTGTGGGTGTAAAATGTGTTTGGAAATAGGCAATTGCTGAAAGTTGATATGTCGCTGTTGCACACAGTAACAAAGCTTGTTTCCCCGTCAGCCACATTGTGATTGATTGATGAGCTCTATGATTACTCACTGCTAAATTGATTCCATTGTTTTCATTCAACCTGCACTTGCCAAAAAATGCTGTTATTCTGCACAGTATAAATGTGTTTCCAATCATGAGTGCTGTACAGGGTGTGTTAACACAGACATATGCTTGACAGTATAAATGTGTAGACATGAATACTGCGTAGTGTACAGACACAAGCACGTATTACACAAGTGTAAATGTGTGCAGTTACTACACTTTATAGATGTGTTAACACAGACAAGCATTGTGCACATTGTGAAAGTATGTTGATAGAGAAAAACATACTTGAAACAGATAAATGCTGTCGGCTATAAATGTATTAACACAGACACCTATTACAGTGTGTGTTGACACAGGTCACTCTGTATAGCACTTTCAGACACAGACAAATACTGTCCATGATAAATACTGTCCATGATAAGTGTGTTAACACAGACCCTATTACAGTGTGTGTTGACACAGGTCACTCAGTATAGCACTTGACACAGACAAACGCTGTCCACTCACTATAAATGTGTTAACGCAGACAACTACTACAATGTGTAAGTGTGTTGACACAGGTCAGTGCAGGAAGAAGGTGGACAGTCAGTCGGCGGCCGACCACGAGGGTGAACTCTACTGCAAGTCGTGCTACGGCCGTCAGTTTGGACCGAGGGGGTACGGCTTCGCAGGGGGTGCAGGCACCATGATGGCGGGGGACGCCACTGACGCCAGCAGACGCAGGTTTGTGCCAACTCCTAGTCGTCTTATTTGGATTTATTTCCCCCAAAAAAACTATTTTAAATCTTGGAACTTGAATGTTTTGTTTGATTAACTGTCACTTCATATATTTTATTAAAAAGTATAATGATTTTACATGTGGTAAAGTGTTGCCCACACAATTTTATATACCAGATAATATTATTGAATATTACAATTGGTGTAATTTAAGAAACGAGGGTTACCATCATGAACACTGTGTTCGTGTGTTGATGTTGAAATGGACCCTAGAGATCACGGCATAAAACATTAAGCTGTCTTCATGATCAACCTACACTTTTAGAAGACTGATATGACTGTCACGAACTGTCAGGATACAGTCTTCTGACACTTGTGATATCAGAATAATTTGTTATACAATTTGGTGCCAACTAGTGGAACCTTTCAGTGATTCTGTTGCCTGTGTATTTCTAGCAGTGACGCTGGCTCTGACAGTGGCTCGCGTCACTCGTCGATGTCGAGTGAGGCGTCGAGGGAGCAGTATGTGAACAGGGAGGACACCGAGTGCTGCCCTCGCTGCGGCAAGAGGGTCTACTTCGCAGAACAAATCCTCAGTCTTGGTCGCAAGTGGCACAAGCCGTGCTTCCGATGCAGTGAGTTATCCCTGGTGGCCACATTTGGAAGTATTGTGATTTCAATGAGAAGCTGTATTTGTTTAAAGGTTCCTGCAGTGTTTTGCAGATTGGCACGTTTGTGTGAAGTTTGTCACTGGAAAATAAGGAAATGTCCTTCTTTTATTTGTTTTGTGGGGAGAAGTTGACCGATTAGCACTCAAGTCGGGCATTGACGGTCACCAATAATCTCCTCAGGTCGGCCGTAGCCGATGCAGTAAGCGCGACACCTATCTAGACATATAACATTAAATTGTGACTATTTTGGATACTTCAGTTCTCAAACGTATTTACCATGTTTTCGAAATGTAACAGTTTTGTTTTTGGACATTTAAAATGTCCTCCAGCCAGGAGTTGGCCACGTGTACAGCTAAAATGTGTAATATATTGTAACAAGTTTTATACTAGTGTGTAGATAATTTAATGTTCTTTTAAATAAACTCAACTTGTAGCAGTAGAAATCCAAGCATAAAAAAGTTACACTGCAACAAAGTATTTATTTTACCAAAAGTTTCAAAATGTCATAGTGTCAACCAAGAAATGGTCAACATATTTTAAAGTTATAACAACAGTTTTGACACAACTGTGTAGGTACTTTTATCATCTACAACATGCATACAACATGCAATTGCGAGAATTGAATAATAAAGGCGCTAGAGCAAAGACAATGGCGTAAGCAATATTTTTAAACATATAATACAATAATAAACAAATAATTGAGGAGCCACAGGCTTCAAGTTAAAATCGGCTGCGTGCTAATGGGTTAAAGACTATAATTATTATTAATTTGTGACATACTTGGCTTGGCTGTTGTTTATTTTTTAAATTGCTGGATTCAAAATGTTATATTTTTCTTTTTATCTCCTGACAAAATTTAATGGAATAACCTAGAAGAATGTTGTGATATTATTCAAAATCAGATTCATAAACAACTAGAACTAGTGTAAAGACATTTTATGCTAGAAGATTTATTTTTATTACTTATATCAGAATTGTGTAGTTGTTACATTCTTAAGTTGAGAAATGGCCATGCTTGAGCACTAGCCATACATGCCAACCTTTACTGATCAACACCTGTAAGACTCTGGACAAAAATCCATAAGAAATCGATAAGCAAACAGCAAAAAGGAGGGGGGAGCTGATGATTTTAAATTCACGGCTACATACAAATGAAATGGGATAGACCCTGGAATAGATCACGTGCGACTTTCATTAGTCATGGATGAGAGTGGTAGAAGGGGAAAAAGTCTGTGAAAATATGAGGGATAAGATACGAGCGTAGCGAGTCCCTTGCAGCTGGGGGTATGGGGGGCGCTGTAAGCCCGTCAAGAAAATTTTGAATTTTGTGCAATTTTAGGGTCACTTAAAGCCAAACTATTTTGCATTATAGTAGAACCTGTCTTGTAGGGACACCTGTCTGGCCAAGCAAAAGTGTCCCTACATTGCAGGTGTCCCCTTATCAGAGGGACAGGAATTTGTGGCATTTTTTCCCAAACATACAATTTTTATTTACATCCACATTACAACATAACTATATCACTTTTATGCCCACAGTTATAATACCCATACAAATGAAGTGTAATAATATCTCATTTAATATTAAAGTAGAACCCCTCATTTAAGACCATTTGGGATTAATTCATAATAATTAATGTCCATAATAGCATGTATGCTTTTGAAAACAAACTAAGTATTAAAATGCACAAAATACAAATTAGAAAAGAAAAAAATGAGACGACACATTAACAACGACATTTTAATTTATTTTGTGTGTGACATGTTTCATTATAAGTTTAATTTTGAACAGTTTTTACAATATAATAAATAATTATTATCTGATTGTGATTTCAAATTTGGTCTGAGGGGCTAAAAAGTGCTGCCACCTCACGGCGTCTGGGTAATCACGCAGCGGTCGCCACTTTGTTTATCGCCTTCCGTGATGAATATATTTCAAGTTATCGCGTCTATGTTTCGACAAGACAACTGTCCGTATTCAAGAATGTGTCTATTATACTAGTTCAAATAGTTAGAACAACTTTGGATGCTTTTTGGTGTGAAAATTCGACCATTTGTCAGCGCAACATTTCACCGTTCGCGACGCGGGTTTGCGCCGGTGGCGAATGTAGCAGCAATCGGCCGGCCTAAAATGGCCTACCGCGATGTCGAAAATAATTCGTAAAAATAAAAGTTCTCAACGGATTTGATTCATTTTTGTTTTATTTGGGAGCTAATATGTATGGCTACGTTTGTCTCACTGGAAGTAGGAAATGTGTCCGCTCAGTAATTATTTAGGAACGGGATAGTGCGTTTATTTTTTTCATAGTATTTTGGATGACGTTCAGGTAATAATATCACCGTGATTGTCTGACATAATAGAGATAGTATAATTTATTATAATAAAGAATTAATTTGGCAGTAAATATAATTTATATTTTTATTGTAACAGTACATGTATACAAAACTGCATTTTCGCTGGCCGGTCGCAGGGTAAGTAAGTAACGAGGTAAATGTACTTCATTACATTACGGCTCTGGTGCACATGTATCCGATAGGTGGCAGCTTTCATCCAAAATGAATACAACAAAATGGCCGTTTTCCGATTCACGAAAAGCACGAATGATTGCTTATTTCGATGATAACGACTCGTACAAAATTATTATATTAGAAAAAAAATAATAACCTGACAATACGTATTACCCATAAGGAATTAGTCCTACCCCCGTAAGACCGCCAAATGCTAAAAAAATCCGTAAGTCTTACGGGAAATCCGTAAGAGTTGGCATGTATGGCACTAGCCAATGGACTACTGTTTACCTGCAGCCACGTGCGAGAAGAAGCTCGACAGTCAGTCTGCCACTGACCACCAGGGGGAGTTGTTCTGCCGGGCGTGTCACAGTCGTCAGTTCGGACTGAAGGGATACGGATATGCGGCCGGAGCAGGGACGATGTTATCCATGGACTCGGGACATCCCAGGAGAGGGGACAGGGAGTGAGTATATAGGGATTTGGTTTACAGAAAATCTAGGAAAGATGGTACGTTTTGCACAGAGACGAAAATGTTTGGATGTCGGTTTTGTTTTCTATTTTCCGTCTGTTGTTGATATAATTTGTTTTGATCATATTTGTAGTATAAAAGATAACTAAAATAGTGTTTGTCTTTTTATCGCACTACCGCAATTTCTAAAATATTGACACAGCACTATCATTAAGTTTGACACCTTGAGTAGTAAAAGCAAAACATAGAATAATGATATAATATGGGACTTTCTATCATTATGCACACACAGTGTAACAAAGCTGAATGAATAATGTCACATGTAGTGAATAAATTATACATTTCGGTGTGTAAAAACAGATCTGAACTGTCTCCATCTTCAGGTCAAGTTCGAGTTCTGGTGATGACCGCCGACTGTTGACCCAGAGTTCACGGGAGGAGTACGTGAACACAGAGGACCAGGAGTGTTGTCCCCGCTGTGGCAAGAGGGTCTACTTCGCCGAGCAGGTCCTCGGTCTCAGTCGCAAGTGGCACAAGCCGTGCTTCACCTGCGGTCAGTTTAGCAAAATTAACATAATCATTTAGAAGTGATTCTAGTAGAGTAACGTTATTAGGCCTTAAAGAATTAGGAGTGATGACATTATCAGGTTGAAGATCAAATAAAGGAAACATTTCTCGAGGATGCAAGAGCAATATCACTGTGTTGCGGTGTGAAAATGTTTGTGAAATGTCAGCGTTTCAAAAGGGTGCTGTTTTATGCATTCGCGTCCGCTCATAGGAAATGTGTTAAAAGTGCCTATTCAATTCAGGTCAGGTCAAGTATTTCGAAACTAGCATTTATGTGGTGATTTTATTCAAAGGATGCTGCTCATCTGCCAATAACTGCAGAGCAGTAATTTGTAACAGGACGTGTGCTGTCTAGAACATAGGAAAGTTAAACATCAAAGAGTATTGCGTTTAACGTTGCATACCTCAGCATTATTACCAGACAGTTTTGTTTTGAAACTGGATGTTTTGTTTACCATTTGAACTTATTGCGTGTGGAATCTTTCAAATTGTGAACCTTGTTCTGAACTTAATAAAGGTACTATTCACAATTTGGCAGGTAGTAAACCTTCTACATGCTTGTTGTAGTCATAAGAATGTAATATGAAATGAAAAAATATAACCCAGGAGCTTGCTCCCTGGTTTACATCTGGGCTGTGGGTTTTCTTCCAGCTGCGTGTAACAAGAAGGTGGACAGTCAGTCCGCCGCTGATCACCAGGGGGAGCTGTACTGCCGGGCGTGTCACAGTCGTCAGTTCGGGCTGAGGGGATATGGATATGCGGCCGGGGCAGGGACGATGTTGTCCATGGACTCGGGGCCTCCCAGGAGAGGGGACAGGGAGTGAGTGCAAGGATTTTGCTAAACATTTCTCCATAAGCCAACCTTCCAAGTCCAGGTGGCATGTCAGGGGTTTTCACTCACTGACAATCTTGTGACATTGTTATAAGATATTCAACGGTATCACCGAATAGAGAATACCCAGAAAAAGTGGTTATGAAATATAATTTTTGGCATTCTTATCTTCAAAGTTGTTAATTCTCGGAGGTGGTTATATGAATGACGTTATTGTCAAGAGTTGTTAATAGCATATTATTCCCAATAGACGACCAATTGCAAGGGCTGTGTGTGGCATCTATTAGACAGTGCATGTCCACAGGGGATGATCCAGTGATTGTGTATGTTGTGGGGCCAAGTAGTGCCAGTAGCAGTCCATCTGTTGCCAACTGTCATTACTATCTAGAAGTGTTATATCCATGATAACTGTCTGTGATTACATTTATAACCACTAGTACACCATCATTACAATCACAGTGCCTTAATAGTTTTATGTATTTTTACACACCTAGTAGGGTGTAAAGATTTACACCTCTAGTAGGGTGTAAAGATTTACACCCCTGTTGGGTGTAAAGATTGGTACTTACTGATGTGGCGCTCCAATAAAATTTGTGTGGTATTTTATTGTCATGAGTATTAGAAATAATGATTAGAAAATCAACTGTCTCCATCTTCAGGTCAAGTTCGAGTTCTGGTGATGACCGCCGACTGTTGACCCAGAGTTCACGGGAGGAGTATGTGAACACGGAGGACCAGGAGTGTTGTCCCCGCTGTGGCAAGAGGGTCTACTTCGCCGAGCAGGTCCTCGGTATCGGCCGCAAATTTCACAAGTCGTGCTTCACCTGCGGTTAGTGGCTACACATGTACCACAGCCTCACTCAGTCGACTCAGTTGTAATTGCACAGATTACCAACATGATCACAATCTCCGCCATGGCTCTCCTGATGCTTCTGCCCCTATCATCTTCTGTGTCAACTGCGGGAGAGGCTTTAAATCTCAAATTGGACTATTCTCTCACCAACGAGCAAAGCATGTAACGGACGAAACACTACACTGATGTCCTCATCGGACACAATGGACAGCAAAGAGAGAGAATTGTACAGGGGATGAAATAATTCACTGTGATAATTTATTGGTTTCCCAGTGGGTTATTATAATGCATTTACAGGTTATGAATCCCAAATTACATGTTCTAGACATGCAGGTAGTTAGACTTCTGTTGGCTTCAAATGTTATCTAGGTTTGTTTTTACGGTACTGGGTATATACGGTTGGGATACTTACCATTTCATGTTATTCAATCAATTTAATCGTTATCCTAGATAATAAAAAAGTTCTCATTACTGTTAAATTGGCAGTTTCAAGATGTTTCTGTTATTAACTTTCACACGTGGGAATGTTGCTTGCAGGTGCCTGCGGTAAAAAGGTCGACAGTCAGTCTTCTGCCGACCACCAGGGGGAGTTGTACTGCAAGTCGTGTCACGGCCGGAAGTTTGGGCCGAAAGGTTACGGCTTCGCTGGTGGGGCGGGGACCATGCTGTCGATGGAGTCCGACGACCCGTACAGCGTCTGTCGAGAGTAAGTGGCGACACCTGCACTTATATTTTGTCTCTTGGTTAAATTGGGATTAGCCGAAGGTTCAGTAAATACAAGAGAAACTGCACAATATTTTTTACAAGGTCTACATTTTTTTTTAATATCTTGGTGATCATTGGGTAAATTAGAAAAAAAAACGTCTTTAAACGTTTGCCTGTTAATCAAACCTGTATTCATATAAACCAAAGCTAAATGTCCCCATAAGTGTGTGTCACATATGCAAAAGGCAACCTTTTACCAAAAAATGAACTGGTTTGAGCGGTGTTGAATTGTCGAAATTTTGCGTTGTATTTTGACAAAAGTAATAAAATACTTTTGGTTGCGGATATGAAGATTTTTTCAAAATCGGAGAATGTTTAGTCCAGTATGCACTGACTGGTGGGGTCAGCCATCAGGTAAATTAGCAAATCGGTAGCCTCTTTGCCACTATCTTGCACAGAATCCATTATACATATCGGCCATGCTTAATGCGCATACTATTGTCTGTTTCAGAAACGTGCCCCATATCGCGGAGGCCCACGTTGCGCCGACCAATCAGATGCGTCAGTTGAGTGTGAATGACGATGAGGATGGGGCCGTACCCCAGGGGGTCGAGGGCGGCTGTCCACGGTGCGGGGGGCCTGTGTACATGGCTGAAGAGAGGGTCGCGGCCGGAAATGTAAGGGTTCACAGTGTTAGTCTGTTGAAGGGAGAGAGCCAGCTCTTCTGTCCAGAATGGGCTGAGCAGTTTATTTGTAACAGGAAGTCTGCTGTCTAGAAAGTGGGAAAGTTAAACATCAAAGGGTATTGCGGTTCACCCTGCTTGCCTTGGCATTATTGCCAATTAATTTTGTTTTGAAACAGGATTTTTTTGCAATTTGAACGTGTTGCAGGTGCTTTTGTTCAAACTGGGAAAATTGTTCCGAGCTTAATATAATAATTAAATACAAATTGATAGGCAGTGAACCTTCAACGTGCATGTTGTATTTAAAGGAACGTAATATTAAAATAAACTTAGGAGCAGGCATGGTCACTTTACAGGGATGGACACTTAGGGGGTAGCTATGAAGTTAACCGTTTACAGATAGTTCAGAGTTGATGTCAACTTGCATGTTTACTTCCTGAGTAGGATTGTTTAATGACAATATTAATTGGAATTTGTATGGAGCCTGAATCCACTTAAAATAGAATGCATTACTTTGCTATACATAATACTCCATAAACTGACTAATAAAATATGTTAAATTAAATGTGTTAATAACAAATTAAATGTGTTAAATTAAATGTGTTAATAAAAAATAACTTAATAGGTAGTGTAAAGAACAGTCAAATCCATGCCTGCTCTCTGTATAAGTAAATTACAATTAAAACCTTTAAAATACAAACAAAGAAATAAAATAAGGTTCACTGTCAATTACAATCTGTCAGAACTGATCACTTTGTCACGTCTGTTTCCAGTCCTACCACGTGAGGTGCTTCACGTGCTTCCTGTGCAACCACAAACTCGACTCTAACAACCTGACAGAGAATGATGGAGAGATCTACTGTAAGAGTAAGTACACACTCTGTCTCGCAGGGTCAAAGGTTAAGGATCAAGTGCAGGTAGTGAGTGGACACTTGACCACCATCATTTCCTCCTGAGTTCTGTTCACTTTGTGGTGGTCTGGTGCAAATACACAAAAATAACGTTACCCGTTTTGAAGTTCCCAGTTATGGTATTGTATTTCTATTGGATGATACAGTAACACATTGTTAACTATGACACTTTGGTCCCCAGTCTATGTGGCAGGATTAACTTGTTTTCTTGATAGATGAATCATAACACATAAACAGGATTTAAAAATTCCATTTCCGTGACATGAAGTCGTGGTGCCAAAGTTTTCCAAATTTATGAGCTTCCTAATTACTGTCTTTTCCATGATTTGTTATGTTTCATTCTATCACAAGCAGAGTGGAAGACAGAAGGAATAGTTTTGAAGTTTATTTGTGGTCAGTGCAGTAATCATTGTAATCATGTTACAATGTTGTCCTGCTTGAAACAGGCTCTACTGTTAGTGTCTGTAATAGTGCATGTTTCAGTGTCTCTTTTCTAACAGTTTGTGTCATTCCTCCCCTAGGCTGTTACGGGAGGAAGTTTGCTCCCCGTGGATATGGATTTGGGACTGGGGCAGGCGTGCTGCAGACGGACACATGAGGACAGAGGGAGACAGGGGGAGACAGGGGGAGACAGGGGGAGACAGGGGGAGACAGGGGAGACAGGGGAGACAGGGGAGACAGGGGAGACAGAGGCAGGATGCAGAGATATGTGACCCAGGATAGAAGATGTCTTGAGTCATTTTACAAGTGACTTTGTTACTGTTTGCTGCTTTCTATTTAGGAAGTAACTTGTGTCGTTCAGGATAGACAACACGTTTTTTTTTTTGGTGCCAGCTCGGCCTGAGTGAGAATGTTGCTGTGACAATGGCGTCACATGGCCATCCTGAATCGAGCCACAGTTTTGTGAATTATGATCGCAGGTTTGGTTATGATCAAGACGATTGTATTCAGCCTATTTTACTTGGTGGAGTTTCAGCCATCAACCTTGTGTGCATTTATTCTGAATGCAACATGTCTGTGTTACGTACATAATCAAACGCCATGAACTAATGACACAGTGCAGTGTTGAGTATATGGGATACTTGCTACGATGGTTGTATGTATTTGGACTGCTAAAGTAATTATATTTTCAGCTGTCCGAAACTCTAAAATAAAACATTATTATTATAATATAGTTTTAGTGTCCTCATAAAACATGAAGTCTGACTGTATTCAATAAGCAGGCATGACTTTGGAAGAGTTCAGTTAAGAGTTCGTTTAACGAGGCAAACATCAAAAAAATCTCATGCAGTAGTTGACCCCGGGTAACTCGTGGGTGGTCCAAATGATACCCTGAGTTTGCAGGTCAAATGTATTTGTTGTGTAGTCGAAACATGGACTCTTGTTCATCTTTGTTCAGGTTATGAGTTACATGATTGGTGTAATCTATCAGGTGTAGTTTAGTTCTGACCTTCGTTTGTATATATTTCACATCGTCATTACGCATATGTTCGTACTATAGTCAAAGGTAGATTTAGTCGTAGTTGTGACGACCAGCGTCCCATTTACTACGTAACGTGGCATGTTTGGTGGATAGGTGGCGTCTGTTTACAGCATCTGAATAGAAGGATAGAGTACAGACACACCTTGATAAGGTTCAGGTGTAGACGTTGTATGCTGCATGATAATATGCTGTATAAAGCTCAAAAGAATTGCCATTGGATAATTGGATATGTTCCCATGGTCAACTGGAGTGAATGAGCTGAAGCTAGCTCACTATTGGCCGATCCACCATTTATCGTTTGTGTATGTCTTCTAAATTGGGGCAACCTTTTATGGTTTCCACCTGATTTATTATACACGAATGCACACACAATGGCAGTGTTAATAAGAAGGGAAAAATACGAGAACTTGAAATAACTTTCCTTTAATTTTTTTATTCCGTCATTGTTAGAATAAAAACCAATCCATTATAATAATTGTTGTCATCATCGAGACTATAATGTTTTAAATATATGCTTTATGAGGAAATGTAATTTGTTTATTTTTCATGCACACTTATTTTTGTGTCTTGTTTTTGTTGCCAAGTACCTGTAGTCAACATGTAAATCTGTTGTATATTGCACCGAATTGACTTATATGCCCACAAAGATAACCATCAAGGAATTTTATTATTAACACCCAAACTTTGTGTGTACTAGTTAACAAATTGTCATATCATTATTTACTTCTTAACTATAAAATTAGACAATTGTGGTGATGTTACAGTTCACATGCTCAGAAGGATTTGTGTTCTGCAAAAAAATCTTATCTTAATATCGATATCTGTACACTCACTGATGCAGACTATTGGTGTGTCAAAGGCTTTCTTGGGAGAATGTTTTCAAAAGCTGTTCAGCCATCTGGGGTTTGTGAAAATGTGGTTATACAGCACATAACTACTCATTAATAAAATATTAACAAGTGACACAAATGAACGAAGAACTACTGATTCGAACATTGTACAGTATATTTAACGATACTAGTCGCATTTTCTTGCAAGTTACCTTCAGTATTGGCTAGTAGCCTTTAGCTGTCATGCCTGATACATGAATCAGTGATTTACTAGTATCTGTAATAGACAAGAAATGCTTCATCAGTAATAATGAACAATTCTTTTAAACTGTTTTCAGTGAATTATTCATTCGTTTGCGATTGTTATTTGAAAATGAAACTGCTGCATTGGAGTTGTTTTATAAGCAAATCAAGCAATGTACATTAAGTGTGACCACAATGTTGTCCAAATGACCCTGATATAAGTCAAAAGTGGTTTATGCTAGTGGCAGCACGACTCATTGTATTCTACTTATTTTATTCTACTTATTTTACAGTAATGCATTATTTTAATATGATTGCATATGTTATACTGTTTAGGTTCGACCTGATAGTGTAGATGTTATTACGTGTAGTGTGGATATAATGTAGATGCTTTGCTAAGTGATATATATAATGGCATTGTACTGGCTAGTAAGTGATGTGTACGTAGATAGTACTAGATACCTAGTATCATTGGTATTTGTTTTGTGAAAACTACTCAAGTATCACATATGACTGACCTTGCTCTGAATGTCACAACTTCAGGTCAGTAGAAGTCAATTCATGTAACACAGCTTTTCTCAGCAGGATAAATGTTGCATTTCTTGTGATTAGTCACATAAACAAACCTATTATGATGGTATTTTTTTGTATTTCAGGTTGTTAACTAATTTGTTTATGAGTGACCAATCTTATCATCAATCTGACTGAATATAACATGGACGAATATTTGTATTTTAATTGACAACATTTTGAAGAGTATAAACTAAGTTAGAAAGCTGATGAAGCAGCACCAGAAACTGAATATGATCAATGTAATGGAGCATGGGACTATATATTTCTCACGTAATCAGGATCATTTTAGAATAAATAATCAGGGTCAGGTTAGAAGTTGTGTTGTTCATCCGGTCTTCAATAATCCCGTTGTTTCAACTTTCACAATCTGCATGATTTATGTGTGGACCCATTTTGACACCATATATAATGGAGCATTTCTCTTTTCTGCACTTTTCGTTTATTCGGCCAAAAACCTTGGGAACCAGTAACCAGTGTGCGGCTAAATGAGACATGACTAATTCTAAGGTCAAGTTAGAACAATGACAAGAAACTGTGCTGAAATATCACTCCTATTCCGTTATGACTAACTATGACTATTTCTTGTTAATGTTTGTAAGCCCGGTTGATGCATGAAGTTTTGTACTATGTATAATCATGAATAAACTATGAAAATACATATCAGTGTCTGTCAGCTTAGTATTGTGTGAAGCAGTTGACAGGTTCCTTACAAACATATAAAGAATGTATATATCTATATTGTTACCTGTTGCTTAGTATGTAATCAGTAGTTTTTATTTTATATTCAAAACAACAAAATACACTTGCAAAATGTAATAACAAGTATAATAACTGAGACAGTTCATGTGCATGTTGTTAATTTCATATATGTTTATTTTATATTTCACACATAATAGTATTATCATATTGTCATCTCATGCAGACAAATACATCAGTCAATAAAGAAAACATGAATATTTTTATGGTATATATTCTAAGGTGAAACAAAGCATGTTTTCATGCTAAACAACACTATTACACTGTCATACTTTTGAAAGTATTTCAGTTACATGCAATACTGTCATGTTACACTACTGCATATTCCATATTATATTGGAAATACTTTCCAATACTAATGCAATATGCTTTACTATTAGTATTGCACATATGAACCAACAGATCATGCAAACTAGTCAATTGCTGATTAGTTAAATTATAATGACATCAGCCCTAATTCAAATACTTCCTTCTGCCCAATCATTCACATTCTCGCTCTTGACCTTTTGACCTTGTTTGACCCCTCATTTATGACCACGAACCTATGCAATTATTTACACGTTGACCACATTATTTCTTGTTCTCGTAGCATTCAATAATATCAATAAAAATGTAAAAAAACTGCCGACAATTAGTAGTCGTATAATTTTAATAAATAAGTAAGAAACCTAATTCAATTATTATAAGGAGTATATAACATTTCAATAAATAATTAAGAACAACTAAGATCTGGCGGCGTGACTAGGAAAGAAAAGTACACAATGAGGCAATGACACTGCCATATACAGCTCTCTAGATTAATGCTGAATTACACAACTTTTAACAACAATATACAATTGAGACCAATATCAATCATCAGGGACATATTACTCGGGAATGAATTGAAATCTATGGAATGAAAACCACTAACGGGAGAATTTGCCTCATGTCGAGTGTTATCTCAATATTATTTTCGGGATCAGAAATAAGCTCAACTTATCGCACAATTACCTGTGCCATTTTGCTATTTAATTTGGTTGCAACCATTCACGTATTTACCCCCAGATACATAATGGATACCACTGGACTGGATTGTACCGTTTGCCAGCAGACCCTTTCATCAAATATGCATGACAAATTAGAAAGACTGGGAATGACAGGATCAGCATTTACATCAATCAGGTAAAGTTACACATATAATTCAACAATAATTTGTAAAAAGAAGTAAATACGACCTTGACATATTACCAAAGACTATAAGATGTATAAAGATGTATAGCTTGATGTATTTTGATAAACAATTGCATTACTAACTGATCGCCATGCCCTCAAGAGTCGGGTTGCAACTGAACAACCCAGTTCAACAAACCACAATCAACGAATAAATACTTACTGATGTAAGTCAAGGTTAATATCATAGAAACCATGTCATTGAGATAACATTCAGTATATTGGTGGACCCACCAGAAGGGTTAACAAATTTGATAATATGACATGACAATTCCCCCTGAATCTGAAAATTCCACCTGAACATGAAATTGACCTTGGCTTTCCCAGGATGCAATTCACTGAATTCAGAATTCATTATATATGTAATATATATATATATATATGATACACATACATAAATTTGATCTCCCTGCAATTTACGCTAACAAACCATTGTCAACACACATGTAATGTTTCACTTTTACGGGCACTTTGTGGTCTTATCTGCCTGTGGAAATGAGACATCTGTTATTTCAGCATGACATTATCCCTCCACTAGAAGTATAAGTTTGGCACTTTGGTCTTACAATAACTACATTTTTGTGTAAATACGATACCGCAACTATCTCAATACTGTATTTGTGTGCACTTTGACATAAAATGTGCACTGCCATAAGTTGTCACGTCAGTCTGTGGCACTGACCTGAGAGTTACTGTGCAGTGTGTGTCAAGTAAGGGATCTGAAAGGCATTGACAGCACATGTTGATGCAAATCTAAAAAATGGCTAACACTTGATCAAATTCTACATCTAGAACAATGTAAAACGATGGAATGAACGCATTCAGATATCATTCTAAAGATGTAGTCATATTAACACAATTGTGATGGGTCTATAATAATCTGTATTCTATACAAGTGCCAGAACGTATACCAACAATTCACGAGAATCATTTCCACTGTCTATCTTTATTATCTATTTCTTTGTGTGCTTCGATATGGACTCCTGATCCTTATATGAAGGCTGCTGTGTCCAGAAGTCCAACAAGCTTTCTTTCTTGGTAGTTCTGTAAGCCAGGCCTTCTCTGGTTTGGTGTAGGACAACCTTGTATGAGGTGTCACTATCACAGATGTCGTGCCACAGTGCATGTTGATGTCCCAATGTGTAGTTTGGTGTGACACCCGAGTCTATAATATCCTGTTCTCAGACACACCGTCATCACATAACAATTCCCCTTGCTACTGTTGTTGTTTCCGACTGTCAAAAACGTTGCCGTTTGAGGTCTAGAACCCGAGCACGCCATTTGTGATGGCAATAGGAAGGAGTATAGCCGTGAAGCACATGATGTTACGAAGCAGACACTTCCAGTCGCGGGGCACCGCATACCGGGTGAGCACCACCGTGATCTGGTGGAGTTCGTGCGCCGTACACACGAAGATGAATGACGTGACGATGGCGTTCATGACGGGGTAGTTGGGCACCAGCACCAGCACCCCGTGGGTGTCTGCCACCAGCCACACGTGGTACTGAGTGACAAACAGCTGCAACAGGCAGGACAGTGTGAGGGCAGAGTGGGCAGTAGGGACAGTTGGGTTGTAGGGACAGGTGGACTGGATACGTCACCAATGTGCAAATACCCACAACACAATGGAGTTTGATCACCACATATATGAATGCATGTATACACACACGCACGCACGCACGCACGCACTCACACACAAAAACATACACACACACATGCACACAGACACACATGCAGAGACACACACACACAGACACACATACACACATGCAGAGACACACACAGAGACACCCAGAGACACACACACGCAGAGACACATGCACAGACACACACACAGAGACACATGCACAGACACACACGCACAGACACATACACACACGAAGAGACACATGTACAGACACACACACAGAGACACATGCACAGACACACACGCAGAGACACATACACAGACACACGAAGAGACACACACGCAGAGACATATGCAAAGACACACACGCAGAGACACATGCACATACACACACGCAGAGACACATGCACAGACACACACGCAGAGACACAGACACACACGAAGAGACACATGTACAGACACACACGCAGAGACATATACAAAGACACACACACACAGACACATGCACAGACACACACGCAGAGACACATGCACAAACACACACGCAGAGACACATACACAGACACACACGCAGAGACACATGCACAGAAACACATGCACAGACACATGCACAGACAGCAGAGACACATGCACAGACACACACGCAGAGACACATGCACAGACACACACGAAGAGACACATGTACAAACACACACGCAGAGACACACACGCAGAGACAGACACGCACAGACACACACGCAGAGACACACACGCACAGACACACACGCAGAGACACATGCACAGACACACAGACACATGCACAGACACACATGCACAGACACACACACAGACACATGCAGAGACGCACACGCACAGACATACACGCAGAGACACATGCACAGACACACAGACACATGCACAGACACACATGCACAGACACATGCAGAGACGCACACGCAGAGACACACATACACAAGCACAGACACACATGCACAGACACACACACACACAGACGCACACGCAGAGACACACATGCACAGATACACATGCACAGACACACATGCACAGACACATGCAGAGACGCACACGCAGAGACACACATGCACAGACACACACGCAGAGACACATGCACAGACACACAGACACATGCACAGACACACACACATAGACACACGCACAGACACACGCAGAGACACACATGCACAGACACACACACACAGACACACATGCACAGACACACAGACACATGCAGAGACGCACACGCAGTGACACACATGCACAGACACACACACATAGACACATGCACAGACACACACACATAGACACATGCACAGACACACATGCACAGACACACACACACAGACACATGCAGAGACGCACACGCAGAGACACACATGCACACACACACATAGACACATGCACAGACACACACGCAGAGACACATGCACAGACACACACACAGACACATGCACAGACACACACACATAGACACACGCACAGACACACACGCAGAGACACACATGCACAGACACAGACACACAGACACATGCACAGACACCCACACAGAGACACATGCACAGACACACACACAGACACACATGCACAGACACACACACACAGACACACACGCAGAGACACATGCACAGACACACAGACACATGCACAGACACACACACATAGACACACACAGACACACGCAGAGACACACATGCACAGACACACACACACAGAGACACATGCACAGACACACACGCAGAGACACATGCACAGACACACATGCACAGACACACACACACAGACACATGCAGAGACGCACACGCAGTGACACACATGCACAGACACACACACATAGACACATGCACAGACACACACACATAGACACATGCACAGACACACATGCACAGACACACACACAGAGACGCACACGCAGAGACACACATGCACACACACACATAGACACATGCACAGACACACACGCAGAGACACATGCACAGACACACACACACACAGACACATGCACAGACACACACACATAGACACACGCACAGACACACACGCAGAGACACACATGCACAGACACAGACACATGCACAGACACCCACACAGAGACACATGCACAGACACACATGCACAGACACACACACATAGACACATGCACAGACACACACGCACAGACACACACGCAGAGACACACACACACACACAGAGACACACAGACAAAAGGACAACCGTACCAATTACAGTTCAACTGGACACCATTAAGTAAGTTCAGACTGCATAACAATCACCCCAGTGCATTTTGCAAGTGGTTTGTAACCAACAACCTCCACATAAAACTACAAACCTCAAGTGAGATTCTGCCAAACCAAGCAAAGAATGTGCTGTATCGGGTTCGCAGCCACGTCAGTAGGTTACGCAGGACAATGTACGACACGATCTGCAATTAAGATAACATAAACTGTAAATAAAAAAGAGCAAAAGTAAAGGAAAACTATCTAAGGGTTTTGAATTTTTTTTCTAAACAGCTCTGGGGCCTTCAGAATGATCCAATCAAATACATATTTCTTGTGCATTGTAGCAGTGCCTCTTAGGGTACGTCAACGCCAAATTATAAAGATAGATCCTCGCCAGTGTCTGAGATATGGGAGCTAATGGTGCATGGAGGATGATGGATGAAGAGTGATGCCATAAGTTCTTTGGTCCTTCGGCCCAAAGGACTAAAAACCTGCACCAAGCAAATTCTTCAACTGCCTCAGTTCACTATCAGTGCATTTACCATTAAACACACTTAACTGTAGTCGGTTAATTACATACAAATCTTTTTTTATTTTAAAATGTCCGTTTTCCAGGTAGTACACTTTACTGGAAGACAACAGAAAGGTTGACTTGGATTCTGAACCCTAAAACAAAACAAACCAAGGACAACTCACAGGGAGAAAGGAGATGTAGGGATGAATATCAAGGCATTCGTTCTTGTTCTGACACAAACTGGTCAGGACGAAGTAACACTGAAAAAGACATCAAACGTGTGTCAGAAAATGGGCATTACCCTAATCCACCTGGACACCTAAAATAATACAGTTTTCAAGTTAGTTTTTCAAAAACACACACAACAAAAGAATATTGTTTTTGGTGTCCGAAATATCTATTATACATTTGGAGAGGTAAACATTACTAGGTGTCCAAGACATACAGTACACATGTATATGAAATCATTTTTGTATAGAGTTTTAGGTAGTATAAACAGTCATTATGATTCATGTGCTGCAAACATTTAAAAGTCATTAGATATTTTAACAAAATAAACAAACTTGTCAATGTAAAATATTCAAACAAATGTAAATTATATTGCATGTTTCAGCGATTTCCCAAAAACAACTGATATCATATTTAGGAATTAACTCACATGAGCAGCTAATCACTTAGACAGTCTGCATAAAACTACGGAGTCAAAATCACCTCATTCGCAAGCTAACATCACAGCCAAAATGTTGCATTAGTGACATCATTAGATGTTAAATACAGAATCTGCTAACAAACACTACCCCACCAGCGAAATAATAATCACATTTTATAGAAATAACGCTTGCAATAAAGAAGATTGGAACTTTTAGAAACTTGTCGTTTCACAATTGTAAGTGTTTTAAACAAAACAACTTATTAAACTATCTGAAAGCAAAGACTTGTTGGAGTTTTATTAAATGGAATATATAGCAAGGTGGACCTAGCCCTAGTCAGTGTACACACCAGTATCCCGCAGGCAGCAAGGACACCCAGCAGCGTTGTGACGCCATTTGAGAACAGCTGATGACGTTCACAGTCGTCAAACACTTTGTATCTCTTCGCAATTTGTAGGCAGCTGGCAAATACCATGCCATAGATGACACTCTGTTGACACATATGACACTGTTAACATATTTAGATGACACACTGGAAACATTACTGGCAAACACTGGAACGTTGTCAATATTCAAATGAATGTGACAGTTTTAATAAATTACAAAACTATTGTTAAACGACTTAACACCGAATGAAGCAGTGTCCAGATTCAGAAATGGGCCGACTATTTCACTAATGTTTAGAGCTCTTATACCCAATTTTGCACTTTAAAAACAAATTTTGATCCTTAACTGTGATCTAGAATACCCGAAAACTGTCAACACCAAGATGCGTTAACAATTTTGTCGGAAAATAGTTCAGATGAGCTAATGTTATCAAATTCACATGTAAACTGACGTTAAATAAAACTTCTTGTATCTTGTATAACACTGACACTGGTGTGTCATGGAAATAGTGTCCTTGACTATATGACAATTTTTCTTTTGAAAAACAAAAAATTAACAATGAATTTTGTTTAATGATGACGTTTTCTTACGAGCTCTTTATTTTTGTGAAATGGCCCCGGTGTAGACTTTGTCATTGTAGAAATGTGTCATTGTGACTAGTTTCATTTTAGTGACGTTTTATGAATGATAATGAAGTTACCCCAGTCCTACTTACGTATCGGTCGATCTGCCACTGGAAGCGCCACTGGTGGATTGAGTCGTCAGGTGTAACAAACAGACCTTTGATTGGGAAACTAAGGAAGACTTTCTCAAAGAAAACCTACAAGCCATGATAGACAAACACTGAAGTGATGCACTGTTGTGGGGGCGTTTGATGTAAATTTCACGCACATTCAACGGTACAATTGTGGAAAACATGTCGAGCACTGTGAACAGTCATACATAACAATTTAGTTTATTACATGCACTTATATTTTTATGGCTGAAGTTTGCCCAAATGTATGCAATAATCTTAAATATTTCTTTTTAGGCTCTGTCCATTTATAACAGCAGATATTTAACAGAATTGTAGATATGATCACTCGGTAAACAACTGCTCCTTTGATCTTTAACTTCAGTTACAAATCTGACTCTGAGTGTAAAGGTACGTTCTTGGATCCATCCTCAGGAATGCTCAGGCACTTTAACTCCTGGTAAACCAGTTCAACTGAACAATATTTTAACTTCTCTTGAAAGTATTTAATCCTGCTGCATTTAATATGCCTAGTCTATTCATATGCAGAGATCTGGCTCTGTCTACAGTCAGGCACTAAACTCTACAGATGTGTGATCTTTCCCAAGATGTGACACAGATGGGCAACAGTTGAATCCAGGTTCTGTAGATTCAGGGTCCATTGCTCCGGTAACAGAGCTACTCTCTCCAATAGAGCAGTAACAGAGCTACTCTCTCCAATAGAGCAGTAACAGAGCTACTCCCTCCAGTAGAGCAGTAACAGAGCTACTCTCTCCAGTAGAGCAGTAACAGAGCTACTCTCTCCAATTCAGCAGTAACAGAGCTACTCCCTCCAGTAGAGCAGTAACAGAGCTACTCCCTCCAATAGAGCAGTAACAGAGCTACTCTCTCCAATTCAGCAGTAACAGAGCTACTCCCTCCATTAGAGCAGTAACAGAGCTACTCTCTCCAATAGAGCAGTAACAGAGCTACTCTCTCCAATTCAGCAGTAACAGAGCTACTCCCTCCATTAGAGCAGTAACAGAGCTACTCTCTCCAATAGAGCAGTAACAGAGCTACTCTCTCCAATTCAGCAGTAACAGAGCTACTCCCTCCAGTAGAGCAGTAACAGAGCTACTCTCTCCAGTAGAGCAGTAACAGAGCTACTCTATCCAATTCAGCAGTAACAGAACTACTCCCTCCAATAGAGCAGTAACAGAGCTACTCTCTCCAATAGAGCAGTAACAGAGCTACTCTCTCCAATTCAGCAGTAACAGAGCTACTCCCTCCAGTAGAGCAGTAACAGAGCTACTCCCTCGAATAGAGCAGTAACAGAGCTACTCTCTCCAATTCAGCAGTAACAGAGCTACTCCCTCCAGTAGAGCAGTAACAGAGCTACTCTCTCCAATAGAGCAGTAACAGAGCTACTCTCTCCAATTCAGCAGTAACGGAGCTACTCCCTCCATTAGAGCAGTAACAGAGCTACTCTCTCCAATAGAGCAGTAACAGAGCTACTCTCTCCAATTCAGCAGTAACAGAGCTACTCCCTCCAATAGAGCAGTAACAGAGCTACTCTCTCCAATTAAGCAGTAACAGAGCTACTCCCTCCAATAGAGCAGTAACAGAGCTACTCCCTCCAATAGAGCAGTAACAGAGCTACTCCCTCCAATAGAGCAGTAACAGAGCTACTCCCTCCAGTAGAGCAGTAACATAGCTACTCTATCCAATTAAGCAGTAACAGAGCTACTCCCTCCAATAGAGCAGTAACAGAGCTACTCCCTCCAATAGAGCAGTAACAGAGCTACTCCCTCCAGTAGAGCAGTAACATAGCTACTCTATCCAATTCAGCAGTAACAGAGCTACTCCCTCCAATAGAGCAGTAACAGAGCTACTCCCTCCAATAGAGCAGTAACAGAGCTACTCCCTCCAGTAGAGCAGTAACATAGCTACTCTATCCAATTCAGCAGTAACAGAGCTACTCCCTCCAATAGAGCAGTAACAGAGCTACTCCCTCCAGTAGAGCAGTAACATAGCTACTCTATCCAATTAAGCAGTAACAGAGCTACTCCCTCCAATAGAGCAGTAACAGAGCTACTCCCTCCAATAGAGCAGTAAAGAGCTACTCTCTCCAATAGTGCAATAACAGAGCTACTCCCTCCAATAGAGCAGTAACAGAGCTACTCCCTCCAATAGAGCAGTAACAGAGCTACTCTCTCCAATAGAGCAGTAACAGAGCTACTCCCTCCAATAAAGCAGTAACAGAGCTACTCTCTCCAATAGAGCAGTAACAGAGCTACTCTCTCCAATAAAGCAGTAACAGAGCTACTCCCTCCAATGGAGCAGTAACAGAGGTACTCCCTCCAATAGAGCAGTAACAGAGCTACTCTCTCCAATAGAGCAGTAACAGAGCTACTCTCTCCAATAGAGCAGTAACAGAGCTACTCTCTCCAATAGAGCAGTAACAGAGCTACTCTCTCCAATAGAGCAGTAACAGAGCTACTCTCTCCAATAGAGCAGTAACAGAGCTACTCTCTCCAATTCAGCAGTAATAGAGCTACTCCCTCCAATAGAGCAGTAACAGAGCTACTCTCTCCAATTCAGCAGTAATAGAGCTACTCCCTCCAATAGAGCAGTAACAGAGCTACTCTCTCCAATAGTGCAATAACAGAGCTACTCCCTCCAATAAAACAGTCCACATGACTGTAAACAGAACGGAACAGCAATGGTCTAAAAGTTTAACAGAATAACGACATACATGAGACTGTGTGCCACTCACCACTGACGTGTACAACAGTGTTGTAACTGTCACCAACAACACAATCTTCAGTACGAGGATGAGATAGTGGAGCCGATTCACTGGAACATCAAACAGAAGCTTTGAGTTTCCTGTGGATTAAGGGCTCTTGTCAGTTCTAGGACTCGTGCCATCAACTGTTCCAAACTATGCATATGTTTTATGTGACTGTTCTGAGCAAATCAGAAGTGGACATTTTACGTAACTTTCATTCGCAAAACCTCTCAAGTTTACGACATAAGAAAAATCCAGTGTGAATTCTACCTGTGCATGTAGCATGGTTCTAGTAATAATAACAACAGGCTTCCGTAGCACCTACATTCTTAGGAAGGTTACAAAGCATTAGAGAAATATAATTAACAAAAACCAACATATACAACTGATTCATCTGGTGCAATAATAGACATATTTACATGTTCAATTATAGTTATTATGCACGCATGCATGCACGCACGCACACACACACAAATACTGTATTCGCTCTTTAAGAAAAGGTGGCAAAATGGTGGTGCCACCGCCACCTGGTGTAGTTATATTTACTGTTTCCACCAGTGTCATCCACCAGGTGGAGACACCAAATTTGCTGTTCATGTCGTAAAGTAACATGGCATCACTGACATCACATAAAATTCAAGCTGGGATGGTGTATGGCAACATAAATTGCCTAGGAGTAATTTATTCATCCAAACGTGTCTGATTATATGGTCAAAGAGGATCCAAAGTTGCAGATTCTCACATTGTCACTATTTCAGCAGCTGACAGGGAAGTAACTACAGCGGTACAACAAAATGGTGGATCTGATAAGATACAGTTTTATCATAGATCGATGTCAGATTGCTAAAATAGGCTGTGTATTAATTAGGGCATGTACACTTAACAGAACGAATATGGTATATGTATGTTGTGTCTTCAGAAACTACGGCGTATCAGAGAATTTATGTCAACAGTTGGGGTGCGGCTTTAATTGCGGGTGCGGCTAGAAATAGAGGGTTTACGGTACCACGAACTCACCGTCGGACGAATCAGCTGTGATGTGTGGCCAGATCGCCATGGTAACGTAGATGAGGAGGAACCAGAGGGAGACGAGAGGAACGAAGTAGTAGAAGTTGTACGGCCGATTCATGACAAAACACAGCACGATGACGAGAAAGTTCATCCGGAACATCACCTGGAAAACCAGACATGATCTGTTGTCATGGCACCTGGTGGCATCACGACCTAGTCTCTTCAACCAACTCTCACATGGCCGTGTAACTACACTGAACAGATAGTCTGGTCATTTAGCTGGCTTTTGTAAAGTGCTGCCACCGCATGGAACCTGGATTATCGAGGCTAATCCTGCCATAATTCCTGCTTTATAAGCAACTGCAAATTTCTATTTCTTTTCATGGCTGTGTGAATATAAGTTTAATTATGAATAGTTTTTTAATATACATGTAGTATAATCTGATAAAAAGGGTATCCTTATTGAATTTATTTCAAATTCGGCCTGAGAGCCAATCAACATCTCTACCCTATTTCTGCAGAAGGAAGTACTGCAGTCTCAGGTGATTCTAGCCTGGAACAATTTTACTCTGGAACTGCAATGGTTCTCAAGTGATGTGGAACAATACTGACTTGATGTGGAATGATTCACCTGGAAGTATTGTGGTCTGGAATATTCTGTTCTGAAATTATTCTGGCCTGAATTAAGTCTGGTCTGGGGCTAATCTAACCTGAGATGTCCCAGTCAGGAATGACTGTCGTCTGAAACTACCATTCTAGTTTGGAACTATTATAGTCTGGAACCATTCTGACATGGAACAATTTCTAGTCTAGGACTAGGTCAGTTTCAAGCTATTTTGAGTTAAATTTCATTATAAGGCCATTATGACCCGATGCTAATTCCAATAGATAAATAACATAGACACCTACTTGACAGACGCTCCACATGGACCTACCAACAGGTTACAATCACTTACACAACATATACTACAAAAGTCATTTATCCAAAAGGTGTTTCAGTTGCCTACCCACCAGATGCCGTGAAGTGGCCTACCTGACAGAACCTGTAGAGTGAGTAGTCTCCAGTCGTCCAGAAGTAGTAGAAGTGTCCGTATCCTGAGAGCAGGAGGTAGGCAGACACGAGCACCCGGATCTGCATGTATATGGTGAGCATCTGCAGATACATATCCAGATGTCAGTTCAGAATTCAGATGTCAGTCCAGACCAGGACTGTCCATGTCACCCTGCCTCAAGTCAGTCACAGGCACAGAACACTGAGTACAAAACGGTCTTACTTAGCTCAGTCCTTAGCACTTTTCACTTCAGTCTCTGGCAAATCAGAGTGTCAAAAAAACTGAATACCACCTCAAGTTCTTTGGGAAGCATTCAGCCTCACTACAATTAATGCACTATTCAAATAGCCAAGTGAACCGAGGCAACACGGAGTGAAAGAAATACCAGGTACATCAAGAACACCACAAAGAGGACTTCAACCTCGTATATCGTGACAGTCCAATACTGGGAAATTTATGCTACGGCATTGAGCTTTTGAAAGGTTTCAGGGTCAAATATTGTTTAAACACATGTTGACCTATGGGGGTATTTAATTTATACAAAAACAACAATAACTTCCCAATACATGGGCTTGTTTTAAAAACATGATAAGCGCCATCTGTCTTTTTCGAAAAATGCAACATAACTATCTTCAACCAATGAGAGCCTCCTTTTTGCACCTAAACCTACATTGGGTAGTGGCACCCATGCTGTTTTAATAACAAAATCATTTAATATCACATTTTGTGTAACAAATCTGCAACGAACAATTCTGACTTTGTTACAATCCATATGTTTATGAACTCTTAAAACACATCAACTTCATTAACAAGATTTCATTTAAATTGTGAGAATGAAAACATCTAAAAGTGACTTATTTTCAAAACGAAGTAAATGGACACATCATGTTTTGCTGTGTGACCCTCCAATTGACACACACATTCAGTGCTACAATGAGACTACAGTGCCGACCTGACTGGCCCCTGTCAGGTGGTAGATGAGGATGACCAGCTGCATCCAGCCCTTCCACTCGTCCGTCTGGTCTCTGTGTAACACACACGTCTGAAACATACACGTTATTATCATTACATGGCAATCATGTATATTTTATATAATTTTTTTTGTATAATTATTTTATTATTTTTTATACAAATTTATTATTTATTTATTTTATTTATTATAATAATTTTTACTATATACTAATCTTAATACAGGTGTACTCTACTTTTTAATTTATTTTTATTATTTTTATTTACATAATTGTCTTAAAATAGAAAGCTATGCAGTAGATATAATAGTATTTATTATATTTTTAATAAAATATCTAATTTACCATGATGTAAATTAAAACTTCTATGTGATTCCATCTCTGTTTTATTGTGCACCTGTTTAGTGTGTTTCACGAAAAGGTCTCAACTGTTTAGTGAGTTCCATGAAGAAATCTCACCTGTTTAGTGTGTTCCATGAAGAAGTCTCAACTGTTTAGTGAGTTCCATGAAGAAGTCTCACCTGTTTAGTGTGTTCCACGAAGAGGTCTCACCTGTTTAGTGTGTTCCATGAAGAAGTCTCACCTGTTTAGTGTGTTCCAAGAAGAAGTCTCACCTGTTTAGTGTGTTCCGTGAAGAAGTCTCACCTGTTTAGTGTGTTCCATGAAGAGGTCTCACCTGTTTAGTGTGTTCCATGAAGAAGTCTCACCTGTTTAGTGTGTTCCATGAAGAGGTCTCACCTGTTTAATGTGTTCCATGAAGAAGTCTCACCTGTTTAGTGTGTTCCAAGAAGAAGTCTCACCTGTTTAGTGTGTTCCAAGAAGAAGTCTCACCTGTTTAGTGTGTTCCAAGAAGAAGTCTCACCTGTTTAGTGTGTTCCAAGAAGAAGTCTCACCTGTTTAGTGTGTTCCATGAAGAAGTCTCACCTGTTTAGTGTGTTCCATGAAGAAGTCTCACCTGTTTAGTGTATTCCACAAAGAAATCTCACCTGTTTAGTGTGTTCCATGAAGAAGTCTCACCTGTTTAGTGTGTTCCACGAAGAAGTCTCAACTGCTTAGTGTATTCCACGAAGAAGTCTCACCTGTTTAGTGTGTTCCATGAAGAAGTCTCACCTGTTTAGTGTGTTCCATGAAGAAGTCTCACCTGTTTAGTGTGTTCCATGAAGAAGTCTCACCTGTTTAGTGTGTTCCATGAAGAAGTCTCACCTGTTTAGTGTGTTCCATGAAGAAGTCTCACCTGTTTAGTGTATTCCACAAAGAAATCTCACCTGTTTAGTGTGTTCCATGAAGAAGTCTCACCTGTTTAGTGTGTTCCACGAAGAAGTCTCAACTGCTTAGTGTATTCCACGAAGAAGTCTCACCTGTTTAGTGTGTTCCATGAAGAAGTCTCACCTGTTTAGTGTGTTCCATGAAGAAGTCTCACCTGTTTAGTGTGTTCCATGAAGAAGTCTCACCTGTTTAGTGTGTTCCATGAAGAAGTCTCACCTGTTTAGTGTGTTCCATGAAGAAGTCTCACCTGTTTAGTGTGTTCCATAAACAAGTCTCACCTGTTTAGTGTGTTCCATGAAAAAGTCTCACCTGTTTAGTGTGGTCCATGAAGAAGTCTCACCTGTTTAGTGTGTTCCGTGAAGAAGTCTCACCTGTTTAGTGTGTTCCATGAAGAAGATGCCGAGGATCATGAGGTAGAGGAAGGGCAGGAAGAAGTTGGTGTGTGTGTAGTACTTGTTCTCTTTCATGAAGAAGTACGTCCTGAAGACACAACACTTGCCGCTGAGACAACACTTGCCGCTGAGACAACACTCGCCGCTGAGACAACACTCGCCACTGAGACAACACACACCATTGAGACAACACTCACTACTGAGACAACACTCGCCACTGAGGCAACACTCACCACTGAGACAACACTCGCCACTGAGACAACATTCGCCACTGAGACAACACTCGCCACTTAGACAACATTCGCCACTGAGGCAACACTCGCCACTCAGTCAACACTCACCACTCAGGCAACACTCACTACTGAGACAACACTCACCACTCAGTCAACACTCACCACTCAGGCAACACTCACCACTCAGGCAACACTCACCACTAAGGCAACACTCACCACTCAGGCAACACTCACCACTAAGGCAACACTCAGCACTCAGGCAACACTCAGCACTCAGACAACACTCAGCACTCAGGCATCATTCACCACTCAGGGAACACTCACCACTCAGACAACACTCACCACTCAGGCAACACTCAGCACTCAGGCAACACTCAGCACTCAGACAACCCTCAGCACTCAGGCAACATTCACCACTCAGGCAACACTCACCACTCAGACAACACTCACCACTCAGGCAACACTCAGCACTCAGGCCACACTCAGCACTCAGGCAACACTCACCACTCAAACAACACTCAGCACCCAGGCATCACTCACCACTCAGGCAACACTCACCACTCAGACAACACTCACCACTCAGGCCACACTCAGCACTCAGGCAACACTCACCACTCAGACAACACTCAGCACCCAGGCAACACTCACCACTCAGACAACACTCACCACTCAGGCAACACTCACCACTCAGACAACACTCAGCACTCAGACCACACTCAGCACTCAGGCCACACTCAGCACCCAGGCAACACTCACCACTCAGACAACACTCACCACTCAGACTGCAGTGCATCAATTAATCAACATTTACAACAACTGTCATGTTAAAACTCACTCTTCAGTCGATTCACACCATCACGAGTCAGATTTATCAAGATATAGATATGTAGTTTGCAGATATGTTAAAGGTCATCGAAACAGTTATAAAGTCTTAACACAACATATCTTGAAATTGACAAATTGGACTTATTGAACTACGTACATTTAAAAATCTGTTTATAAGATAGAAACAACTGCAGCAGATATATTAATGAACTACATACTTATCTATGTTAGTTTCACTATCAACAGTGGCCCCATTAAGATAGTCCGGTTCAATTATTTAAACTCAAACATTTCTTATTCAACATTCTTACACGGCATACAAAACTAAGTCAAGAATCCAGAAAACCAAAATTAACAAATTCAGCAGCTCAAAGAGTTTGACTTGTCACAAATACCACTATGGGTAACAGATCCAAACTGTACCTGTCACATAAGAAGAAGTATGCCATGATGATGCCCAATTTCCCGAGAGATGTCACAATTTCACGGCAACCATTATCGGACTTGTTGGCTGGTGATGTGCCATGGCCCTGGCAGTACTGCAGCTGAGCCTGATGCTGTGGCAGGCTGCGGCTGCTGTTTAGCCCATGAATGAGACATCGCCACAACACAAATACTGCACTGAGCAGCATACTGAAAGAGAACAGTTCATCTTGAAGGGGATAAAGCATAACATTCTAGTTTGTTACTATATATAGTTTTTATTTAACTCTATAGATAGTATGTTAAGAGTTACATCAGTTATATGTGCGTCAAATCATAGCAGTGCATGCACAAAATCACCAAGATATGGATACATGATTTTACATGTAGACATTTGCATCTAACCTTTTGTACTTTGTTTCCAAACATAGCCAGTTGTACTTATCTCAAAGATAATACAGCAGACATGACGGTAATAAAATATATTTATCAACTTTTAAATTTAAGGTATAAATGCAATAATATTATATTTCTATGAGACTGCATAAGTTCACCAATCCCAAAATATGATAAGCTTAACATTTGTTCAGCATCACGAGTAACCATAACTGTTTCAATGACGTCAGCCACTATACAGGCACTGTGTCCAGCCTACCTGAGAATAAACACCACTGCAGTGATGATCTGGACAGTGGTCACTGCCTCCCGTGTGTTACAGCAGGTGCCATCGTCAAAGTTCATCTGTGCATTGCAGTACATGTTCAGAAGCATCTGGACGTCCTGCAGAAAGACCACTCAACACTGACCACTGGCACAAGTGGGCTGGTTAAGCACCATCTACATACTGACATGTTCCCTTCGGAGCCTTGTACGTGTACTCCCTCCAACCAGGGTTCTTTAAATAAGAAAAACCGTTTAAAACAGTTGGTTCTTTAAATAAATTCCAATTACCGGTACTATCCTGATTCATAGCAATTCCTTTTGACTCAATTCCAAATATTTTTAAAGTTAATAGTGCAGCGGCCGAAGCTGAAAAAGGGCTCTATTTAAGGAGATACCCCTACCGGAGGTATAACAAGCTGGGACCAGTCTCATTTGACCGTATGAATATCTAGTTTCTGAAAAACGATGTTGTAGTTGCAGCAAACTTGTACAACATATTGAATTAACCCTTTGTGTGCAGCAAAATATGAATAAAATACGTTTTCACTTACTTGCTTATTTTATGAAATTAGCCCAGCTAAATTTTAGAATTGGTAGTTATATCAATTTATTTAATTGAAATGGACATGTAGCAATATATTTTAGGCAGTTTTATGCCAATAAGGGGGTTAAGGGTCCAAAAATATACCCCAAATATGGCGATGTTTGGTAATTTTGACCGAACTGAAGCACATTTTCTTGCACCCTACTACCAATACATGTTATAACAGTGTCAGACCTGCCTTTTTCATCACCCAGGATGTGTCATTGATAAAAATATAAGCTTGAGCATGGTGAAGTGGGTATAACATGGTCCATTAACCCTTTGTTTACGACAACGCATAAACTACGTTTTTGAGTATTTGCTTTTGCTTTATCTAAATAACTACGGCATGCAGAGCAATAATTGTGGTATGTGAGTATATATGTTTTAGGTTATTCTGATTTCATATACAGGTATATAATTTCTTTGCTCCTACGGCATTAATTTCAGCCATTTTTAAAGAATCTGGTCGTCAATACAAATGTTACAATATATCAAATACTACTTCACCTAGAGCAATTATGTTGACGTATTTGGACAGCTTGGTGGATAGCGATACCAACCATGTTATTTGTCACCTTCAACAACATAACAATTCGCGCCATTTTTAAAGATGGCATCTGCCAAAGCTTATTATATCCGTATTTAAGAAATACGGTATTTAGATCCATCTTTCACCACATTTAAAGTGCTTCATATCGTCGAAGGGCGTAGCTAATCTACAGTGGATATCTGTTTGACCCACTGTTAACGTTAGTTATAAGTTTGAGACAAGGTCAACGTCGTATATAATATGTTCCCTATTATCGCTCAATATACATGAGATCGAGCCCTTGGAGATGAGGACTCGACCATTCCGGCGTGGAGTGGTTTCAATGCTCTTGTGAGTTCTAAGACTGTCCCAGTTGCAATGATAAGATACCTTCCCTTCATCAACGCCTCGCCATCTGATATGTCTACCATTTTTACAACTTTTTGAAGCTAGTGCGCATATCTGAGCAGTTGGGGCAGCACCACATACTCGTTAAAGCAGACCTTGCAATCTACAGCAAGGCACAACGGATTCTGTGGAGCAGACCGGAACCACTGGTGGGCAAAGTGATGATGAGGCTGGGAGCAATGCATCTGATAATGGCTTTCCTGGCAAGCATTGGTAAAATATTCGGAGATGGCGGACTTCAGAACATCCTAACTTCATCAGATGTATATGCAGCTGCCACGGTTAACCAAATGCTACAAGGAAAGCAGTATGCCCGTGCAATCCGAGGTGTCCGTCTGGCACACGAAGCTCTGTCGTAGATCTTAATTCCTGACTTCAGCTGAAGCCTTTGCCATCAAAAACAGTTTGCCGTGGCTGACCAATGAAACCAAGCATCTAGTATGATATCTGGAGCAGTCCTTCGGATCAAAAGATGCAACTGCCTGTGCTACCATTTGCCAGAAAGCTGAGGACGCAATTCCCCAGTCTGTATTGGATGCGATCACTCGCTTTCAAAAAGAAGGGTGACAGAACTCAGCAACATTTGCATACTGGGATAGCTTCCTTGAGTCTGGTAACATACTACTTCAACTCTTACGAGCAGACAGGGAGACAAATTTCCTAATGCACATACAAGCTGTGATAGAAACTGTGCCCTATTTCGTCCTGGCTGGGCGAATTAACTATTCCCGATACACCCCAGTGTACATCGCAGATATGAAGCAACTGGAAGAAAGAGAACCACTGATGTATCGCCACATGATGGAGGGGGGGTTGTTGTTGTTCGTAGGTCAGCGAGTCAGATTTTCAATTGTGTCCCTACATATCAAGCCCTGGAACAAACAATCAATCGTGAAGCAAAGACCCAGGGAGGTGTCATAGGTTTCACAGGCGCACTGCTACGCTTGCTAATGACACGTCACATCACGGGCGAATATGCGGAGGCTTTCAAAGAACTTTGTAACTCTGAGACCAATGGAAAAATGCATGAAGAGCTGGGGACTTCTCGTTCGAACAAGGACAGAAAGAATGTGAAGGACATGAAGGAATACCTTTACAGTCAGTGCCAGGATCGATTTGACTTGGATGATGTTCCAGACCATCTAATGAACATCACCACAGGTAAAATAGCATCACGTGAAGTTGAGGATTCTACGAAGGGCATCCCAGAGAGGGGCTAAGTGGTCTTCTGTGACTTTGTCAAGCAAATGACTTTGGGACGAGCCCACGAAAGGTTTCTGGGAACCAATGCAGAAATGCACCATGTCAACATTTGCGGACATGAAGAAAGCATTCCTAAACGACAAGGATCGAAAGCTGATAATTGAGAGTGAGGTATTGTTTCGACGGCTACTGGGAGACTCCAAGGGTCGTGATGTTGACCTGAGGAAAGTTCTCCAGTACGAACTGGCTGCAGTACCACCGGCCCTCTTCCATGGTGATGGAACGATGAGAAAGACCAATAAGGCCAACTTAGCCAAGAAGCTTGAATCAAATTGTCCGGACGTTTTAACAGAGCTGCCACAGATACCAACATCCACTTCATCCGCATATATCGTTGATGGCATGGCAATGGTTAAATTGCTAAACGAGAACCACTTCAGAACGTTCAAGGATTTGGCAGAAGTGGTTCAGAAACGTACAGTTCGCCTTCTCAGCAACCAGTCCTTGGAGTTGAGCTGTGTGATCATTGTGCTACATCATGGCTATGACAACAGACAAGTCCGCATCCATGCTTCCCCCGACGGAGGATGCCTTCAAAAAGCACGTCCTTCGAGCAAAATACCAAACACGTATTTGGTGCAATAGCCACATGCCTAACGAAGAAGTGATCGAACCAGTTGTCCATGGCTGGACTGCTTGCGATGATGGAGGTATTACACAGACAATGTTCACTCAGGCATCTGCTCCAGTTGAGGTTCGGGATCTGACTCACCTCTACTGCACCGATAAAGACTGTTTGAGTGCGAGGAAGTGTCCTTGTCTCCTTGTCGGACTAGAGTGCATCGATGCTTGTTCTTGTACAGGCTGTGGTGATCAGAACAACAAACCTGAAGGAGATGATGGAAAGGAGATGGACACAGACGTGTGATTGAATAAATGGGGACTTCGTTTCACTTCATGTGTGGTATCTGTTATGTTACGAGTAGGCAACAGTTGGTATTTGTTAGCTGCTTTGTGATGATTATGGCTGGGACTTTCCACATGCCTACCCGCATTCATCAAAAAAGGAAAAATAAAAATAAATAGCTTGAGCATTGTCGCAAACTGAGATACCCACTTCACCATGCTCAAACTTATTTTTCTATTAATGACACATCCTGGGTGATGAATAAAGTCAGGTCTGACACTGTTATAACATGTATTGGTAGTAGCGTGCAAGAAACTGTGCTTCAGTTTGGTCAAAATCACCAACAATCGCCATATTTTGGGTATATGTTTTTACCCTTAACACCCTTATCAGCATAACACTGATTTCATGTATATTGAGCGATAATAGGGAACATATCACATACGACGTTGAACTCGTCTCAAACTTATAACTAATATCAACAGTGGGTCAAACAGGTATCCACTGTACACTAGCTACGACCTTCGACGATACGAAACACTTAAAATGTGGTGAAAGATGGATCTAAATACCGTATTTCTTAAATACGGAAATAATAAGCTTTGCCAGACGCCATCTTTAAAAATGGCACGAATTGTTATGTTGTTGAAGGTGACAAATAATATGGTTGGCATCGCTATCCACCAAGCTATCCAACTACGTCAAAATAATTGCTCTAGGTGATGTAATATTTGATATATTGTAACATTTGTATTGACGACCGCCATCTTTAAAAATGGCGGAAATTAATGCCGGAGGAGCAAAAAAATTATATATTTGAAATCAGAATACCCTAAAACATATATACTCACATACCACAATTATTGCTCTGCATGCCGTATTTATTAAGATAAAGCAAAAACAAAATTTCAAAAACGTAGTTTGTGCGTTGTCGCAAACAGAGGGTTAATGGACCATGTTATACACACTTCACCATGCTCAAACTTAATTATTTATCAATGACACATCCTGGGTGATGAATAGAGTCAGGTATGACACTGTTATAACATGTATTGGTAGTAGGGTGCATGAAAATGTGCTTCAGTTCGGTCAAAATCACCAGACATCGCCATATTTGGGGTATATTTTTGGACCCTTAACCCCTTTATCGGCATAAAACTGCCTAAAATATATTGCTACATGTCCATTGCAAAGAAATACATTGATATAACTACCAATTCTAAAAATTAACTGGGCTAATTTCATAAAATAAGTAAGTAAGTGAAAACGATTTGTTTTCATATTTTTGCTGCACACAAAGGGTTAATTCAATATGTTGTACAAGTTTGCTGCAACTACAACATCGTTTTTCAGAAACTAGAGATTCATACGGTCAAAATGAGACTGGTCCCAGCTTGTTATACCTCCGGTAGGGGTGCATCTAATATTTTGGGTCCCGGCCGCTGCACTATAATGTTTTTAATTCTAATGTGTTCTGTAATTGTTCAATTCCAATTCCTGCTCAAATCTCGTAAAACGATGAAAGTCAACCATGTATGATAAATGTACATACAGCATGTCATAGTTATATGATTATTATATAATACACACAAATATATTAATAAGTTTGTAGAAATATATAAATCATAAAAATCCATTAAATGACAGGAAAATACTAAGTAACTTGGGCATCGTTGCATCAGATCATAATCAAAATCTACAAATTCAGTCAACTGTTTTCACATCTTTTGCTGAAACCACCCGGCCTTCTTTGTTCCTATAGCACCTGTTAGTGTCATGCTAGGTGTGTACATCTGTAAACATTGGCAAATGTAAACTGTTATTGGCCTTACCAAGTCGAGAGCCACTTTGCCTGCATGGAGCCCGTCTGGTGAGCTGGAGAGGTGGCCTTTGGCCACTCGCTGGGAGGACTTCCAGATCTCAGCCGAACTGTAGGCGCTGGGACGGACGACAACGACATAACAGTGTTTTTACACCTGGTTGACTTCACTATCCATCGCAGTTTCAAATAATCTACATAATGTGTATTGTAATAATAAATTTGAATTAGACTTAATCATAGGATTACACAATTTATCATGTAGATAAACATTGGTTGCACTATTACAATATTCATTTTTGCTAAATTCATCTAGTGTACAAATCAGTATAAAAATACAAGGTAATAAGTAACTGTAACACTTCTATAGCGCCTACCGGTATACCTTAAAAAGTATAGCTCAGAGGCACAACAAACAAAATCATTTGGCATAACCATACTCAGGGACAGGCTTCATTGGAGAATGGAACCGCCAAAACGTTTAGTGGACAAATAAAATAAATAAAGTGTTTTTGCAGTTACTGTAGCATAGCTGAATAATGCCTGGTGATGTTGGGCCACTGGGGACAAGAAACACTTTACAGGAGACAGACCTTTACATATCATCCCACATGTACTGGTCAACACAGTTGGTGGGTCCAGTTGTTTGGCCGCATTACAATCGAGATTATTTATCACACTTTCCCCTGGCAACAATGTTGGTAAATACATTTCTTGCATGAACTTCTCGCTTAAACAATGCTCCCTTATGTTGTTGTCATGAAGAAAATTTGGAGCTAAAATGTCAACAAAATATATATGATGGAGTGCCAAAACATTCCATGCGTTGACAGCAAGAATTAAAACCTACGTTGGAGTGTTTAGCTGAAACTTTGTATGGTTCAATCCACCACCCGTGAATTTAGATCACTGATGTCATGTGACATGCCAAAATTTGAGTCACATCATGTGACATCTGCACATGATCTATGGGTGGCAGATTGAAACACAACAAGTTTCCATTCTGCTAGGCAATACTTCATGTGACAAATAGGCCACCTGTGTGGTGCAACAGAACTGTATAAACTGTACGTCCAAGTGGAGACTCACAGGATGTGAGACGCGGCAGTGTTGTACTTGTCCACGCAGGTGTTGGTGATCATGCTGCGGTTCTGACCCAGCTTGTGTTCAACGACGGGGTCTGGAAGGACAGAGGCTCAATCAACACACATCCTCATGAGGTCTGCCGGCAGAAGGGACAGAGGCTCAATCAACACACATCCTCATGAGGTCTGCCGGCAGAAGGGACAGAGGCTCAATCAACACACATCCTCATGAGGTCTGCCGGCAGAAGGGACAGAGGCTCAATCAACACACATCCTCATGAGGTCTGCCGGCAGAAGGGACAGAGGCTCAATCAACACACATCCTCGTGAGGTCTGCCAGCAGAAGGGACAGAGGCTCAATCAACACACATCCTCATGAGGTCTGCCGGCAGAAGGGACAGAGGCTCAATCAACACACATCCTCATGAGGTCTGCCGGCAGAAGGGACAGAGGCTCAATCAACACACATCCTCGTGAGGTCTGCCAGCAGAAGGGACAGAGGCTCAATCAACACACATCCTCATGAGGTCTGCCGGCAGAAGGGACAGAGGCTCAATCAACACACATCCTCATGAGGTCTGCCGGCAGAAGGGACAGAGGCTCAATCAACACACATCCTCGTGAGGTCTGCCAGCAGAAGGGACAGAGGCTCAATCAACACACATCCTCATGAGGTCTGCCAGCAGAAGGGACAGAGGCTCAATCAACACACATCCTCATGAGGTCTGCCCACAGAAGGTGGACCCCCCTCCCACTCCCCCAGACCCCTGCAAAGCCCAGTCCCTCCCCTCTCTGTTCCCTGTCTTCCCTGTCTTCCCGTCCTCCCTGAAGAACTGGTCGAACGGCCAAGCAGTAGCCATACCGTCATATTGTACAACCTTCTAGAACCATTATATATTACATATGCATTTAATTATTATTCCAACTATTAGTTTAGGAATAATGTAACTCAAACAAATTCTCTTAACTTTATAATCCCTTAATATTTTTAATCTTCACATTTATTTCTATTGTGTATCATATCTTAAACCATTCAGCTTTTTTAAACCATAGACACCCCTCCCCAAACTGGAAAGTTCCTTGATTGCTGGGTTCTCAAAATACCTCAAAGAAAGCAAGGCAGAAAGAACGAGACTGGTAACAAACCAAGTGGCCTAGATTAGTATTTACTTATCAAATTGATACAGAACTGATTGTATTCAATTATTCTTGCAAAAATAGTGACATAATACTGGCAAAGCGATTGGGATCGGCAACAAAGTCTAGAACAGGGCTCTTGCATTGACATTCACTCATAGCAGTCCCACTGTCTCTTGGCTAGGACTGGCTTGATGAAACGCTGAAGTATGGCTGAAATCATAATCTAATCATTTCAATGGCAATTAAATGTGGCCAACTCGAGTTTCACTCATAGATATGGACATATGGCTGAAGTTACACTTAGAAAAGTAGATGTAATTTTGTGACTATATGAATGCATGGCTCATCTAAATACCCTGTTGGGAATGATCAAGATTTCTTGAAACTGGTTTTTGATATTATGCACATTTGGTCCCTGCCACCATAAGCAATGAAGACAGTCATTGTACAATACAAACACACTTTAAAAATAAACAACGTATGTTTATGTAAATTCAGTTTCCTAAATACAAACATACAAAAAGGTATAATTGTAGAGGAAATAGTTCACTGAATAGTGTCATGCAAATATTGTAGATATAAATATTCCACAGACATGTATTTCTGTGTGTAAGAAGTGACACACCTTGTAGCATCCATATCACCTTCGTTGTGTTCTTCAACTTGTTAATCAATGGCACGATATGGGTAAGGTTGCCTGCAAATGATTTATATTTACTTAATCTCGCCATATCAATCAATGAAAAAGTAATTAAAAAAACATGCAAAATGTACCAGAATTGTGTCATTTGATTTACAAATGCAAACATGTTAAATGTCACTCCTGACTGGAATATAAAAACATTGCTATATCATATTAAACTAATTATAGTTAACCCTTTATAATTCCTTTTTTGGAAACAATACCCATTACATACACGTTTCTAAAATAATAAGTAATTGTATAAATGCATTATTTCATAAGACAACATAAAAGTAGACACAGCTGAAAAGGCAAACATACATTATGCATGGAAACCATTTTCTATTCATGACAGTGACCTGCTGACCTTTGTAATACTGCAGAGCTTCGTTACTTGCGTTGCTCTCTTTGATACTCCACTGTGCAAGAAAAACAACAACAGTAATAAAACAAACATATTCATTTTATTTTTTGTAATTGTTTCTATTCTAAACTGTGGTTGTGTATCCTAATTATGCATGTGATGAAGAAACAGTTCCCAACTTTCTGAAGCTAAACAAACTGCTTTGAACTCCCTTCCAAAGAAAACTCCACCAGGCCAGTTCCAAGGTCAAATGAGAAAGGAAGGTTTTGCATGAGGTTAGCACCCTCACCAAATTAGCACCCTCGTAAAATTACTATGCTACAGAAACCAAGACCAAAGAACAAAATGTAAGTGCTGTAAGGAGTGAAGCTACCCAGGAAGCTGGGATCATGAAGGATGCCAGCCAAACCCAGTTGGACACCCCAAGAGTGGAGCTCCTCGAGCAGAAAATGACTTTGAGATACATTCAAAGTTACAAAAGACTTTATTGTCTGTTTTAAGCATTACACATACATTAAAATGTGTCTTTAATGTGCCTCTGAAATGCCAGTGATAAGATTGGTGATCCAAATACAGTTGATAAGACACATAAAATTATAAAAAATATTAATCAGCACTAAATTTGTTTTCATTAATAAATAAAGTAGATAAGTACAATAAATAAGTATAAATACATACATTATAAGTAGGTAACATGAGTCCCATATGTAATGGCTTAACCCTTCCAAAGAAAGTTGGATGGATTTGAAATGTTTATAGAAACCAGTGATGTTTAGTGCATTTTCAACATACCTGGGTATACTGATTTGAAAGTTTGGAAAAATCAAACTGTTCTAGGCACCATATAAAATATGAGATAAGATGTTTGGCTCACGAAGTCATTCCCCTGACAAAGTTTGAGGTGGCTTGGGCAGAACTATACAGGAACAGTGAAACAACAAGTCATACCATCTGGCGAGAACATCACATTGGTACTGTATATGTAGGTAGATATAACAAGACTCATTGCCAAATCCAAAGAAACTACATGCAGATTCAGTTTTGTGTGGTAGAATTATGCAGAAGGAAGCATGTGTTTCATAGGTAGACCACAGCAGTAGCCTCATTTCCAGTGCACCTAATGAATGCTTAATTCTATCAGTGTTCTGTGAGATATGGAGGTCCATTCGCTAGTGACCCTGTGACTGACCGTAGCACTGCCCGTGATGACCACAACAGGCCTGGGGGAAGCGGTCAGTCGCAGCCAAGACTGATACACGTCATACATCGACTCGTTCATTATGGGATGCCACAGGAACTCCTGCAAAACAACATCTTCACAGCTCAGAGAACTAACTTCTCATAGTGAGTAGCATTATTCAATCTACATTTTATATTCCTTGTTAATTCAATAACTTATGTTTTGTTCTCAATACCCGAATATAAACTTCATGATATGCTGCTTGCCAACTTGTTCAAAAATTAAAATTTGCCATAACTCAAATTATCAATTAAATATTCTACTGGCAATTACTGGACGTTTCAATCCCATGGTCTTAACCAACTTGGGGTAAACATAATTACTTCTGGGAACTTCCTTCGAATAGTTATCAAATAGTTATAAAATTGAAACGAATTTGTCTAAACGACAAGAAGATAATGAATCTATGGTAAGTCACATATATTTTAATATTCAAAACTGTAAACAAAGTGCAAATAAAACATTTAACAAGATCAATGTTTAAAATCACTATTAACTATGGAGTGTAGGAGCAACACACATGCATATGTCACTCACATATGCACGCATTTACACATGCATATATGCTACTCACACACGCACACATTTACACATGCATACGCCACTCATACACAAACACATTCACACATGCATATACCACTCTCACACCATGGGATAAATAATAGTACTAACAAGTTGCTGGCTTCCTGTGGTTACATAGTACATATACAATTACACACAGTCACACGGTGTGCTGTTGTTACAAGGAATGCATTAGGACTTGGTCAAACTAGTGAACCTTATCCACTGATCCAGTGTATACAAACTGTGCAGGCCAGGACAGTAGCTACAGTTGCTCCTTTTGAATGTCTGTTCCTTACTCCATGAATACTGTGGATACTCATCATAAGATCAATACGAGTAGCCCCACTACAACTATATTGTACCTACCACTTTGAGTTTGAGTTTCTTGTCTGTGTACTGTATATCTGAGTGTTTCTTGGCACTGGGTATCGTCTCATGACTGAGCATGTTGACAAATGCGAAGTAGAGTTGTCGTATTCGCGAGTCTCCCAGGAACACTATGTCATTTTTTCCATCCCAATACGAGATGTAATGCATGCAGTTGCATGACTCGCTGAAATATGTCAAAATGTATAAACTTTTCATAATTATCACAGGGATATTTAACATTATAATTACACACACTGTCGCTAATGTACTCAGTTATAGCACATTGCAAAATCAATTTTTCAATAAATAAAGTTTATTTGCATCCCAACCATTTCACTAACATTTCACTAACAAGACAATTAAGCCCATTATTAAATATACATATTTTTATCCTGTGCAAAGCCATGTTGTGTTAGCTCTAGACATGCTTGAAAACCTGAACATATATGTCAGCCATGTTTGTTTTATCATATACAATTATACATACACCATGAATACACTACCTTTTAGTATACTTGTGGATCATGCACCCATACGGCTGCCAGTTCTCCCGTCCCTGAAGACGGCCATCTGTCAGGAGCCACCGACAGGAATTATTACCTGAAACAGGTGCAAACATATGCAGAGGCAGCCAGTATCAAGTTGTGCGAGCATGTGTGTGTGTCTTTGTAGATCAAATAAAAAATATCCATTGATTTTTCTTAAACTTGTAACTTTAACTTGCAATTTATAATAGCTGTTTTTTTAAAATAGAAATCATGCATAGCTTTGATGACTCATTATTTAACAAAATGTGCAGATGACAGAGTGAGAGGTTTGCACTGATATTAACACTACAACACTGCTCACTTTAATAACAAATTCACAAATAGCAATAATAAAGATCATGTTACCATGTTGTCGCGCATTTCTAAACCTCTATGGGTCGTATGGGATCATCAATCTTTACAGCTACATCATTGGTAATTTGACACTGTAAAGCTGGCTGTTCAAGGTTTCTATTCTCATTTGCAATGTCAAGTATCACTTATAATATACTGTTGGTTAAAATGGGGATACACCGTACTACCTGTATCGGTGACTGGCAACATGTCCTATGGACACGTCATGCCAGTGTGCATTGTGGCTCATTAAATATAGAATGGCCATGTCAACAGCTTTCTTCTCAAACTGGTTTGAAGGATTTGCTTATGTTATCATATGGACTATTTAGATTGTGTTTCTGTTTCTTTGTAAGCTTTGGGGACTTGTCCTGAGTCAACACATGATTGGAAATGTCATATATCACTAGTATTAGATGGGAGGCATATCGGTTTAGGAACGAATCATGGTTACATGCCATCTGGCCCTTGTGATTTAGAGATGTTAGAGTTGATCAAAGGCTGGCTAATCTTTGGGTTAATCTTAGGATTGCTATTTTATCTACTGGGCAATTCCACGGTAACGGAATTACAATTCACAATATTTTTTTGTTTAAAATAGTTATATTTTCCCATTCAGCATGTGTCTAGAAAAGAAACTTAAAGATGGTTTGAAGTCCACACTACACCCTATAAGTACCAGTGGTACCTGTTAAAAATATAAAATAATTACGAAATTATGGCTGTTTTAATTATGGTAACGGAATTACTCAGAAAATTTGAACATCAGTTTTTATTAAATGTCATGACATATCGTCTGAAATCTGCAATCTACCAGGGCCAACACCTTGCATTAATAAATAGACATATAACATGACCTTGTATTGGATAGAATTTTACTCATGATATATGTACTGTTTTTTTATAGTGAACAGGTTTTGATCGGTAACGGAATTACATGCAATAGTAACGGAATTACGAGTCTGACTATTTTTGGAATAAAACAACAAATAATAATTGATGCTCATTTTTTTTTCTGCAAGACTACAGAACACCATAACTTCATGTTCTACTAAAAATAACAATTGTACTGGCCAATAATTGTACACACAGTACAGCGATGTATGTCACATTTAACTCAAAATACGTCGAAAGCAATTATTGAACTCCTGTCCATCTGTGGGTCAGGGAGGATGTTAATGTCACAATCTTTATCAGTAGAGGCAGTCAATATATCTTCGACATCAGGCCACACAAATTTACATAGTTCAACACACTTAAAGTAATTTGTCACCTTAGTTTAAAAAACCCGGGAAGACACATTTGTTTGGCTTTTTTACAACCATCCAATGCAAGTCCAGACATTTTGGCAAGGTCTTTTCTGTATTCTCAAGTTTGATTACCCATACTGTTGTCTTCTTTGTCATCTTCATTATTTCAGTGTTTTCATTTTGAAGAAGTTCTTCGTGGATTATTATTTGACATGGTTTTGTATAACAGTCACAAACAATGTAACCAACTACCCTCTGACTCTTTGCAACTGCTTAATGTTGGGAATTAGACTGATCTCATTCCAGTTATATGAACTTTATAATTTTTAATTCAACCATGGCTTAGTTGATGCATCCATGTAAAATATTCTGACAGGTCCAGGCATCAAATTTGTTAAACTCATTGGGTGTGATCACGCGATATCACTCCAGAGAACTACTGGAGTTATAGTCTTGGACAATAAACCTTAGCCATGTGGTAAAGAAATACTGTGTAGAATTTCTATGAAAGTCCATGAACACATTCTGCAACTGATCTTTGATAGATAATCTGGCCTATCTTGTAGATTTATATGGATCACTGCTGCCATTCCTTGTAATATCACAATTTTTACAGATAGTATATGTTACAAATGGTGCATGTTTCTGAATCCATGGACAATTTTTATAAAGTCCAAAGATTCCATTCATATATAACTGAAATATTGTCCTAGTGCCTGTGCTGACCTCTAATGTACTTAGGTTACATTATTAGTTTCTTATTATGATTTATAGTGCAAGAAAAAAACCATGTAATTCTGTTATTGTAATTCCGTTACCAAAATGTAATTCCATTACCATGTTTCCTGCAAGATGAGAAAAGATACACCTAAATTGTGTACTCTCACCTATTCGTGGGTGTATCTAATAAGAGAATTTCAAGTAACTGTTAATTTTGATCACTTGTTGGCTCTCAGGAAAACTTTATGTACTTTTTCGGTAACGGAATTACATAAGAAATATATGAAAATGTGTGACTACCCATATCAAAATACAGCTTATGCAGTACAAGTTGCTTTCTGAATTTGGAACACATACAGTATGAACTTTGAAAATCTATAAAACAAAGGTAAATTAGTTAAGAGCTAATGGTAAGATGGGAGGGGTTTCTGTTGGCCCTTGTTTTTCCATTAGTTTGACTGCTAAGAATTCACTCCATTAGAAACGCAATTAAAAAAAATTGTGAACTGACGGCACAATATTTTTACTTGGGCCTGAATTTTACGTATGTTTTACATCAGTGCTACAACTTTTACACTGTTTCAACAATATTTAATTTTTAGCAGTCTGGTCTCTCCAATATGGAATTGCCCTACTACGTTTAGCATCTTTAGTAACCCATGTATATTGGTGAAGATGTAGTGTATTATTCACATTTCTGTTTGTGTGTACCTGACAGGCTGACACTTAAAATGTAAGTACTGCATGTCATTTACTAGTTGAAATGACACATCCCAGCAAACAGACAAACAAGGAATTATTTCTGAACCAGTTGGCACATGTCATAGTGGTTCATAATTGGTACCGCTCCACCAGTATGTGTTTTCATGTGTATTCGGAACTGGTACGGTTTCACTGGCATGTGTCATCATGTGAAAAACTTGTGATTTCACGGTAAACACGTGTCGACACACCAAATTTGTTCACAGAATCTGGTGAATTGAGCCAGTTGAACCCATGAATTCACTTACAGAATATATGAAATCATGGGTCGTTGTTTGCTGGGATATTAGAATGAAAACAAAAAGATTCATGTCTCAATTTGGCTTTATCAAGTGTTCCTTTCATGTAACTGGCCAAAATAATTATTCAAACCGTCTTGTGGGTACTCCATTGAAGCTGATTCAGTGACTGAGACCAGAGTGAGATAAGACACTGGAAGTTGATTAGACAGAGTGGTTATTGGTGGTATACTATTCACTTTCAGAACCAATCTAACTTTTATTGTAGGACTGCCATGTATAAATAGAGCATTATTTAATGGCCCCGATAAATAAACACTTAAGACTTAACTTAAGTCTTAACTTATATATTCTGGCAGTGTGGTTCAAGATCCATTTATACATAAAATAGGTAGACCAATCATGTAAGGCCACTATAGAAGGCATTTCAAATTGACAGAGTTGCCGTAATGCCTTGTATACAAATGCTTACACGATCATACAAATACTTACATGATCTTTACACTGACAGATTCACAGAAGTCATCACTGACACTGTCACTGACACTGCCACAACACATAAAATAATATTAACATTACACGCGTGCAAGCACGACGAACAACACGATAATTTGTATTTTCATCCCAACGATGTGCGTCTTGTTTTATGTGGAACAGTTCTAGGAAACATAAACACATTTTGTGTGGCTTGCTCGTCTAGACAAACAACAAGGGCTGTCAGACAGACACCACTACACTGGTACGTTAAGGGACTTACGCCGGGTTACGGGTAGTTGCGACTCACCGTATTTCAAGTGGAAAATGCCATGAAATAAAATAAAACTAATAACTAACACTAGCGCAATAATTTTTGCCGTATATACATTGAAATATCGGGTGACAGCCACAGGAGTCGGTGGTACTTTGTGGTAATCCTCGCGAATACCGTCCCCCATAGCGTCGTTTTTCTCATAAAAATCTTATAAAAATCGCCGACTTTCGCCGTCTGACGAATTGTATAGAACTAACAATAGTGACAGTTCTCACTAGGGCCACCTGGCGATCAAAGTAACACTAACTGAAACAAAATCACCGATGTATCCTTCAATTCCATCTGGCATAACCTAATTATAGTGTCGTTTCTCTAATAATTAAATAAAATGTAATCATCCAGTATAATGACCACTTTATTAGATTTATCTAAAAAAAATCTTTTAAAAATAACTTAGGGGGCTTTGTTGTTGACGTAAGAGTCCAATCGCGGAAGCTATGGCGGAATTTCAATGGCCCTGGCAGTATAGTTTTCCGCCATTTTTCACGTATGCAACTGTTGTGTTATTTCATATAAATTAATGGACACATTTTTTAAACGATGTCGATCACATGCTATTGTTTTTACCTTATCGTAACATTTCATTGGATTTCTGACAACAAAATATGTTATTGCTGGGCGATAATTCAGTATATTAATACAGTGCAACTCGGTATTCCCGTTAAAACATTGATTTATAATGTTTTTCGTTTGTTTGTTTGTATTGCGAACACGAACAGTTGTTAAAATATTATGTGGAAGTAATTTATCCAATAAATTAATAACGTGGATGTGGTGGTCGAGTGGAGCATTGCTGCATCGCCATCAGTTGAAGAAATTGGAATACCAAAAAAGGCTTCATTCAATGAAAGGAAACACATCTAGACTAATCATGCCTGTTGCCGTTGCACAATGGGCACTACTGATGGTGTGGGATTCGCTCAGCACACACACCCACAGATTACACATTTCATCGTGCTAAATTGAATGTTAGTTTTGATGAGTCAGTACCCTTGAATATTCCTTCTAAATGACAGTTTTATCAGCTTCACCAGTGGCATTGATCGTGGCACGCAACTTTTTTGGCCATGCCAGTTCTGGAAACCATTTTAAATATTTTACTAGCCCAACAGATCACTAATTAAAATCTGATTGGTCATCTTAAATTATTTCTGTTGTGCATCAACATAAACCAAATATAATTTTTTAATAAAACAAAAATATTATGGATGCTGGCAGGTGACTTGACACTTGATGAATCGATCTGGTTAATGTAGCTACATCTAATGTCCATTGGCATTGCTAATTTCACATGGCACTGTTTACGTAATCAGATTATCAGTTTATTAAAAATCACATTCCCCAAAAAATTGTGCCACATATTCTGTTCCTATTGCGATCAGTTGATGACTAAATTGTTTAATCAGAACAATTATACAACTAGCTAACTACTCCTAATAGTAAGTAAAATCTAGGTAATCAATTAGAAACACCAAATGTATTATTTAAAATATTTCTTTGTGTTAATAATAGCCACAACTTTTATTTTGTTTTCTTGATCACATATTGTCAATTGATAATCGTAGGTGCAAATGTATCATCTCAATTAATTGTAATGTGAATCTTTTCCCATTTCAGATTACAGCCGAATGTTGACACTCGTAAGAAACAGTTGGACGCATGGTGCTCACTGGTGCTCGCCTACTTCAAGCACAACAAAGCCTACACGCTCGACGTCGTGGAAAGTCAATCAACACCACTGTTTCACAATGATAAAATCAACAGTATCCTTTTCTGGATGTATTTAACAGTGTACAGAAAAAGACAAAACTAATTTTTATGTTAATAGTGGAATGACTTTGTAGTGAAATGTGTTGTCTTGTTGATAAGAACATATTTAAATAAAAAAGATAACTTGTTGGAATCTTGTAGAATAAGGGAAACTTCAAAGTATGTTGTGCTATTTGGGTTCTAAGTCGGCTTGCAGAAGTTCTTGCACAGTCACTAGGCAATTTTATAATTGTACACACTGTGGAGTAAATTTCATTGCGTTATGGCGAGCACTTGTTTGAGTAATATTTGCAGAAGCAAAACAATTTATGAAGATAGTTAAACAACATGGAGGGATCATGATGTGCGATTCAATATATGTACCACATGTGTTACTATATGCAGGGATATCGAAAGAAGAATCTATCATTTGATTTTAAGAATTAATATTTTTGCAGTTTTATGAAATCACAAGTTTTGCACATTTCCTTAATGTTTTACAGGAAAATTATCACTAGATTTTATAAATAATATACTGGAAGAATTGAGGACACGAGGTAGGTGACTAGTCACTGAATGCATGCATTTTATTACAGTAATTAATATACTTGTTGGGGTTTGAATTAATCATTTATTTAAATATAGCAAATCAACAACAGCACTAACTGTGTAGATCAAATTGTAGAGAACCATCTATTTATTTACTGTTTATAACTGAGTTAGTAATAATAAAGCAACAGTGATTACTATTATAATTGTGTTAGTATATGTATTACTCACACATACATATACACCACACACACTAAAATAGTATATATACATATATATATAACTTATATAACAGTTACAATAACATTAGCTGTAATGTGATATTAAATAATTGTTATTACAATGTTATATAATTATAGCTTGTGTAGTGTAAATATGTTACAAGGAAGTGAGAGATTACACTGGTGAACATCTGTCCTGTCTAAGCTTTGTGTGTTTTACAGGAAACATAGAATGGACAGACAAGACACGGAAACAGTGTCTACTGATGTGGCGCACACCAGATGAGTGGGGGAAGTTAGTCTATCGCTGGGTGAGCTACTGCTGCTATCGTACAGACATTGGCGTGTTGGTCTCCACATTATACCTGTAGCCCAGTATGAGACTGACTTGACACTGATCCTAGATGTTTGTATTCCGTGTCCTACTGTCACTGCTGCTTCACTGCCTTCTCCACCGTCTGTGTCCATTCTCTCCCATATCAAGTTCTCCTCTTAATCCCTATAAAACTGTGCATATAGTACTCCCACCATGGTCTTTCCCTTCTCCTTCTGCCCCCAAATCTGAGCACATCCACTCTGTCCATTAGCCGTTGCCCTTCAATTTGTCCCAACACCAACTTTTATGTTAACTCTTTATGTTAACCTTTATTTTATATAGGATTTAAAATGGCAGTGTTACCATATTTCTTCAGTGAAGTGTATACTTAGTCTATACTTTATAATATTGGATAAAAAAGGAATCAGTTTTGTTTCTAATTTATGCATCCGCATATGAGTAAAAGTATATCAGAACACTGTAAAATCTGATAATTTAAGTGTAATTATCTATGTTCTGTCATCACTGATCTGTGAATCTATTATGACAATGGTAGTAATTAGTCTGTTTACAGTATGTCCACTGTCAGTGTGTAGAACTATGTGTATTTATTACAGGCTCACAACAATGGGTTGGTGAACACCGTATGTACGTTGTATGAACTTAGCCACGGCGACCAGACAAAAGCTGAAGGTATGTAAACCATTTTAATGTCAATTTATTATGTAGTGTTTTTAATATTGATTGAATATACAACTATCTGCAATATATGTAAATGGACAAGAACACTAATGGATGTAGCCACCATAGCTTTATGCAGAGGCTTCTCCAGCCATCATTTTTACAGGTAAAATCTAATGGGGACGGGTAAAAATATCACTGGGTAACGGGTGGTAGACAGGTAAAAATTTGAAGGAGCAAAAAAAATCCTCAAATATCATAGACAAGCCTTGAAAATGGGTGTCACACATGTGTTTGTAGTTTATTTTAGGTCTTGAAATATGTATGACTAGTAATATTTTTATCCTGCATAAAGCCCTGGTAGCCACAGTATAATAATATGTACCTTGACGTTATGTATTTAGTGTAATCAAACTAACTCCCCTAATATATCGTGATCATTTTGCAGAGTTCCATGGCCTTGATGACTGGCTTTTGAAAAGAGCGTTACAGACGCTGGAGAAACAAAGAAAGGCAGAACTAATATCATTTGATGGAAACGAAGGAGTCAAATTCTTCTGACGTGTGCAATGATGTAGATCCTGAGACTGTAGCTTACATTGCATCAGTGCAACGACAATCACAGTGACTGGTGCTTCTGTGCTAGTGCCTGAATGTTGGCACTATCATTGTGTGATACTATTGACACCTTTGTTTTAGCTCTGATGAGGTTGGCTCTACAGCTGATGGTGATGCTGAAGTAATTGTGACTTTTTCATGCCCAATCACTTTCCCGCTGACCACAGTTTCCAGACTGGAGTGCCATCATACCTCATGTGACTGTCATTTCAGATGTAATCATGTGAAGTGTTTGTTCGTGTCCATTTCAATGATGACTCTGTCATTATTGGACACATAAAATTGCCCATAAATTTAATTTCACAGAATATATTATTAGAAAGTGCCACGTACCTCGAGTCAGCACGCCTTCATAGTACGAGTAATTTAACAAAAATATACTATTGCATCACATATAAATACGCTGTCTTGTATATCATGCGAATTTTCATCTTGACAGTGTTCTTTAGCTGTAATGTATCTTTTAATGGTGCTTATTTTCATCTCAAGCTTCTGCCTTTCTATTTCATTTCTTTTGTGTTCGTTGATTGCATATGATAGGAAACATATTTGATACATAACTGCACCATCTACTGAATTTACACCGTGTGCAGTGGGCAGCAGACGTGTTTGAATATTTCCAATCCTCACATGTATTTGTAGTATGTACTGCGCTATACTTTTAGTTTTTACTGCTATTTTACGGCACGCTAATGAAATGTGCGCCGCACTTCATTTCTTATTTATTTATTAAAGACAAATGACCACCAATTAAGTGTCTGTGACAGAAGTTGTTAGATAGATTTGGATCATCAGCGTAGGTATATACATGTGCAGAAGCCAAACTGAGCATGCACATACGTAACTGATGTATCGAGGTTACTTAGCAAACTCCGTCAAGTGATCAAAAATGGCTGCCTGAATACGTGGTGGTCGTCCTCTGTTTTGTTGAAATTCTGATGTAAGATTTTCTTTATGACAAGTATTTAGGGAAAAGTTGGTAAAATATCAACAGTATGCAGTAATGTTTGCTCTAGGAGACGTCATGTCGCAGTGGTAATGTAATTCACGCGTTTAGCGGTCGTCAACACCGTTGACAAAGACAAAGCTTGACGGAAGTGTCGCACACAATTTTTAATGCGATATAAGCAAACCGCCACATACTGCAAACATTTATTGAGAACACACACACACACACACACACACACACACACACACACACACACACACACACACACACACACACACACCATACAGAGTCGGAAACAATCTTTGCGGCTCTTCACTGTATTTTACCATTCCGTCAGAAACCTACAAAGAAGCACTTATCATGACTTCTGCCAACATTTATTCAGTGGCGTGGGAGCAAATCGACTTAACCCACCAGTTGCTATTCTTGGCCTGCTAAACGTCTGACGTAGACGACGCGTCATTGTGACGCCTGGAGACGTCATCCTCACGATGTCGTGGGTAGGTACATAACACGTAAGTCATTATAGAACAAGCCCTACGGACAACGGATGTACTCCCTTTCGAAGTTTTTGTTGTTGACACATCGACTTATTCAATAAATATGAAGATCATCGATGTATAGCGAACATTTCCCTGGACGGCTTAGTGGTTAATGTTACAGATTGGTGACTGTCCTTCTTTACGTAAGATTGATGACTGTCCTTCTTTGCGTAAGATTGATGACTGTCCTACTTTACGTTGAGGACCTTTGGCTTTGACGACGAGAAGTAGGGTCTTCACTATTAGGCGATAAAAACGAAACATCAGGGTAACTAAATAAGCGTGCAACAAAATGTCCAAACGATGCTTCCAGTGTATAAAACTATATGATAGTATATCGTCTCAATGGATTAATATAGACATGTTTTAAATCGTTTTGTTTTTATGTAAAACTAGCCGAGGTATCCAGCGATGCTTGGGGGGAAATATATTCACCTGCGCTAATACGTTTGAAAATTGCGTTTGTTGCGTACGTAACGAAATGCTAACGTATGACAGGCGAAGTTGGCGACGATGATAATAACAAAATGCAGATGTTTATGTCAAGGCCCAATATCGAGGCACGATTCGACCGTTATCGTCCCGTAAACTCCGTCTTGTGTTGTTTTGCTCCAGGGGTATAACATAGAGTAAACATTTGGCAATTTCCCTTGATGCGATTGTTCGGCGAGGGTGCATTCCACTGTTGTCTTCATACTTCACATAGCCCTTCAGGAGATAACATTGGAGTTTGTGCGGTATGCGACGTAAAAGGTCATGAATGTATTTTGAAAGTAAATGACGAATATAAGTTTTGCAAGCCAGAACACTAGTACCTACAGTTAACACCAAGGGTCCGTGTATCTACAGTCGTACAAGGGAAGTTGGAGTGGTGAGGTGAGCGGTACTCACAGTTGTTTGAACTGATGTAAAGAAGGTAAGCATGCCAGATCTGGGGGAGAGAAGGGAGAAAATAACAGGACAAACCTTATTACTCAAGGATAGACATGACATTTTATAGTTATGGGTGCGTGTATTGGAATGTATTTGTTTGAATTACTATTTCGATTACGGGAGCATGAAACTACAGCTGTACAAGGTTTTGTTCAGGAGACTGTTTGTTTTATTTTGTAGAAGAAGGTAAGCTGGTATTGTAATGGTAGCATTTATTTTGAAAGCCTTTTATGCTTGTTGTGGAGTGGTGGTCATTTAGAATAAATCTGCCTGCGTTTTTCTGGATATCAATGCTATTTTTGGCATAGATATTCCTGTCTACGTCGCCATACTCTAGTTGTGGGCACACTATAGGCTTCATCAACTTTTGATTTTGCATGTGAAAAGTGCATTTAATGAGGCTAAATGTTATAACGAACTAACAAGCATGCAGTGGTGTGGACAAGGTGGGTTCACGATTATTTATTTACTTGGAATGCCGCAATAAGGATGTGAGCTGGTCGACTGCGGAGATTGGTCGGTTCATTGCGGGAAAGCTGAAGCGGCTTGGTTTAGTTTTATTCTGATATAACTTCATATTACTCCTTCCAGTGTGATGGTGCAGCGTGTCCGGCTGTATCAGTCACAACACTAGACACAATGAGGACAAAACAGACATAAACAACAACATATCCACCACACCTGGCTTAAAGGTAAGCATGTCAACGACGATATTGACGAAACAAAACAGGGAAAGAATCCAGTTAGGGTGTGAAATCATCGACGTGCGCCAAGGGTTGCTGCTGTTGCTGATTTCGTCTGTACCAGGCGTAATTTGTATGGCAAACAACCCTGGCTAGCGAGGATGTGTGAAATTACAGAAAATGTGACAACATTTATATTTATATAGTTTTATATTAACTATATTAAAAACACACTACAACAAACAGTTATTTTAAAGATAGCGTTAGGAGAACATTTATAATGTCACAATGTGGAGTTGCATAATAATCTACCAAAATAAAATGTTAAGATGATTTCAACGTCTGTATGACTTATGAAATTAACATCATGTCAAAAGCGGGTGGAGATTGCGAAAAAGGACTAAGATGACTTCATAATTAGGAATGCTTCGTCAACCTTTCTTTTGTGAACTGATTTACCATCATGCTTTGCGTATTTTTGTATATTTAATTTATTTAAATATACGGTTTTGACTGTTTAAATGGATTATAAGAAAGAAATTACTGTAAATGAAATTACAGACAAGGCTGCGACCTCAGTCAGCTATTGTTTATATCGACATAGCGCTTCACGCAATGTATGCCCGGGAGACGAAAGTTATTAAACTAGCTAAGAAGGTTGAAAGATAGCAACTCAGATTATGTTACAAGAGCAAGGGTCACCAAGGATTAAGGGTACAAGAGTGAGATCAAGGATTATGTGATTATATTGGTTTCGCTATCTTTACACAACCTTTTCTCAGAATCACATTTCTCCAAACATACCAGTATTATGGTGTTACAGTATGATATCTTTGTTAATAATTGTCCGATTTCAGTGTCCTATATTTCACAGAGTTTAATCTATACAATACATTACGTACAAAACAGAAGCATAATATATTGACCATGTGAAGGGTTGTTTCATGCCGCCGCACATATATCTATGTCTTCAATTGACGGTGTTGCTAAAATAATTATAAAGGTATATATATATATATATATATATATATATATATATATATATACACACACACACACACACACACACACACACACACACACACACACACACACACACACACACACACACACACACAATTCCAATACGTTCTAGTGAAAAGAATGGATTCATTTTCACGTGAAATTTATTGTATACAAATAACCACACGTTTACATGTAATAATAATAATAATAAAAGCATTTATATAGCGCCATAAATCCAACTTACCTTGTTCGAAGGCGCTGTTACAACATATCATAGAAAGAAACTAAAAGTTAAAAATCATAAAACATGGCATCAAATATCGAAATAAATTATCATAAAAATACACATACTAATAATAATTAACAAAAAACCTATAATAATAATAATAGTACATATTATGATTGTAAAAATACTAAAAACAGCTCTGAATAATAAATTAATAAATAAGTAAATCCTAAAAGCTTAAAACGTCCGTCAGTGTTCATGAGTAAAAAGCTCTTTTGAATAAATAAGTTTTAAGGAGTCTTTTGAACTGGTATAACGAATCACATGTTCGCATATTGCGTGGTAGATCGTTCATAAGTGATAGATCATCATAAGTGAGGAGCAGCGATGCAGAACGCTCGATCACCGAACTGGCGGAGATGTGCCCTGTTTACAACAAGTAGGGACTCTGATGACGACCGCAATGTTCTGATTGGCTGGTAGAACTCGAGCAGATCGGAGAGGTAGCTAGGCGCAAGTAGATGACTGGCTTTGTACGTTGTTAGTATGATCTTGTACTGAATGCTACCGATTTGTGTGCGCCCGACGTATAAAGTGCTTTTGTTTGTTTATTCGGTAATGCATGAACAAGCACCGTGTTACCTCGCGGAACTATTGTCACGTCGTCAACCCAATCGCCGTCTGAGGTCTGCGTCTTTGCCGCTATTGACACTACCTGCATCGCAGACGGTCACTCACGGTGATCGCCGTTTTGTCGTTGCTGCAGCCGTTCTGTGGAATGGACTGCCAGACAGTGTTAGGACGGCAAAGACACAGCCACAATATAAAACACTTCTTAAGACACACCTTTTTAGATTAGCGTTTCTGTGACGTGATGTGGACTTTAATGACATGCATTTACCAATATTTTATACAGTTTATATTCATTACGCAATTAGTATAATTATTAGCATCTTAGTATGATATTTTTAAGACTGATGAGCTATGTTATTATAATTATTATTTGTAATCATATACTTTTTTATTTTATTTTATTTTTATCTTAGCATACTGAGGAATATTAAATGTAACTCTGCTATGTTATTTTATTATTTCATGCATAGGGTTATATTTATAAATGTGCGTGTATGTGTATATATAATATATATCTTAATAATATTTTAGCATCCATATATACATATAATTATTTTAATAATAATTTTATCTTAGCTACTATTTGTACATTATGTGAAGCGCCTGAGAGCAATACTATTGATTCGGGCGCTATACAAATAAATTGTATTATTATTATTATTATTGATGCGATATCGCACGGGGAGCCAATGGAGAGTCTCTAAAATTGGTGTTACGTGGTCGTAACGACTAGCTTTCACCACAACTCGAGCTGCTGCATTTTGTGCTCTCTGCAGCTTGTCTAATAGCAGGTCCGGTAGGCCGTAGAGGAGGCTGTTTCCGTAGTCGAGTCGCGATATAACGAGGGCGTGGACCAAGAGTTCAGTAGCGTGCTGTGTCAGGCAATCTCTTATTGCACGAATTCTATGTAGATGGTAATACGCTGCCTGGCACAACTTCGACACTTGGGATTTCATGTTGAACGCACTGTCAAACATAACTCCCAGGTTGCGAGCGACGGTAGTTGGTTTGAGGATGCTGTCACCGATGACAACATCAGTCAGGTTGTGTTTGCCAGCCGAACTTGGTGTGGTGAATACCAGTACTTCAGTCTTGCTGTCATTAAGCTGAAGCCGATGATGAATCATCCATGCTTTCAATTCATCAACACATGCTTGTATGCGTGCAAGTGCAATGGTCTCGTCATTACTGTCATTGATCTTAAATGAAACATACAATTGAGAGTCATCAGCAAAGAGATGGAAGTCAAGAGGGTGCCGTCTAATTATTTACCCGATGGGTCCTGTGAAGAATGTGAACAGAACCTGGCCAAGAACAGACCCTTGCGGCACTCCCTGGAGCAGCTCCAGTGTGTCTGACTTGGTCTGGCTTAGGCAGACAGTTTAAGTCCTTGAAGACAAGTATGACTCAAACCACTGATGCGCAACGTCTATGGCACCTATCCTCTTCATGCAAGCCAACAAGAGCGTATGGTCTACAGTGTCAAAGGCCGCTGACAGATCGAGTAGGACCAGCACGACACCTCTCTTGTTGTCCAGGGCCATCAGGATGTCATTCTGGATTCTCGTCAGCGCAGTTTCCGTACTGTGATTCGGCTTGTAAGCTGACTAGAATGTTTCATGTCAGTTGCCGGACGAGACGTGGTCGATAAGCCTCCTCAACACAACCCTCTCTGTCAACTTTGAAATAAAGGACAACTTTGAGATAGGGCGAAAGTTGTTCATGACATCCTTGTCCAGGGAAGGCTTCTTCAGATACGGCGTCACGAGCGCATTTTTCATTGCTGTAGGCACAATTCCTGTTGACATAGACAAGTTGACAATGTTTGTAATGGTTGGTAGGAGACAAGTTAAATATTCTTTCAGTAGCCAAGTCGGTACTGGATCAAGTGAGCATGATGTTGAGGGGCTCTTGTTGATCAGTCCTCTTACTTCATCTTCTGTTGCAGGCACGAGAACGCTTAGTGTATTGTCCACTGCGTCTGGATTATCCTCAGGCACGTAGTTGGGGTCGGCCTTGAGCGTTAAGTTCTCCTGGATCATTCGAATTTTATCTTGGAAGAATGCACTGAATTTGCTGGCAAGTTGGTCCATTGAACCGCAATCAGACAGGCCATGTTCTGGTTTGATCAACAGGGCATTCGCAACATTGTATAACTGCTTAATGTCACACGCTGCTTCTGTGATTTTTGCAGTGTAATGTGCAGACTTAGCGGAGGCGATGAGTTGATTGACGTGACGTCTCTGCTCTTTGAAGAGGTCGCGGTGAATTGTGAGCCGTGACTGTCTCCATCTTCTCTCCAATTGCCTTCTCTTCTGCTTTGCCATCTTGATGTCACCATTAAACCAGGGAACTTTGGGTCGAATCGTGATTGTTCGTGTCAGAACTGGGGCATGCTTGTCTAACAGAAGTAACAGAGTAGTGTCATATTGTTCGAGGAGACTGGCTGCTGAGGTGGCAGGGCCAAGGCACAAAGTAGATGTCGCGATGTCGCCACGAAGCACATGTTTGTCTATGGCAGCATAATTTCTATATTGAATTGGATGTCGGAGGGGCTGAGGTTTTGGCAGATGTAGACAACAATGAACAGCGCCATGATCTGTCAGGAAGTCAGAGACAGTAGTATTAGATACCAAATTGTCCGTTGATTTGGTGATAACCAAGTCTAGCGTATGACCATCCATGTGAGAGGGCCCGGACACATGCTGGCAGAGTGAGTGGGTCGAAAGGATGTCACGGAAGCGGGAAGCATCAGCGTTAAGTGGGTCCTCATAGTGGAAGTTAAAATCACCGACAATCAGGGTGTTCCGGGATTTGGTCATGTGGTGCTGAAGGAAGTCTTGGAACTCACTCAGAAAGAGGCCAACTGTTGACTTGTTTCTCTTTGATGGAGGAGGACGATATATCACGACCAGTTTCACTGTTGAAGAAGAACTAATCGTAACTTCAATGTTTTCGAATGATTTTGCTTTCCATGAAGACTTCGATGTCATTTTTATATTAGATTTGTGCAAGATGGCAACCCCACCTCCTCTGGCTGTGGTGTTCGTGTGTTGTCTCCTCGGAACATGGGTAAAGGTGTAGCCAGGCATCGTTAAGGCTATCCCCGGGAGTATCACGTAGCCAGGTTTCAGTCATAGTCAAAATGTCGAAGTCATGATCTGATATAAAGTCACAAAGGGACGACACTTTATTTCTAACTGACCGTGCGTTGATCAGGCAGATTGTCATGGTGCCCAGCTTGTCGCATTTTGTGGGGCACGGAAGCAGGTCCAGGAGATTGCCCCGTTGAGGATGTCGCGGTTTCGTAGACACCATAGATCTTGTGTCGCTGTTAGTGTTACTATCGTCGGCGACGATGTTGTTGTAGCCCGTGTCACTGATATTGTTGCCGGTGTTGTTATTATTGTCGCCGGTGTCGTTGTTGTCACCGGTGCCGCAACTGTTGTCGCCAGTGTTACAACATTCGTTGCTGGTGCCGCCGTTGTTTTCGCCTGTGGCGCCATAGTTATCGCCGGTGCCGCCGTGGCTGTCGCCGATGCCGCCTTAGTTATCCCGGGTGACGCTGTTGTCGCCGGTGTTGCTGTTGTTGTTGCTGGTGCCGTTGTAATCGTTATATTATTGTCTCGGGAAGTAACTGGCAATTTTGTCAACGTTGTCGGACGAGACATTACAATGACTGGTATATGTCGTTGCTTCGTACATATACAGCTGAAAACGTATTATACAGAGCATAATATTGTTTTATGTTCACGGTGGAGTACTAAATTATGTTTCTAATTCTTTAAATTCTAAATGGACACTTCACCACTTTTCTCCTGCACGTCTGCAGTGGTCGATTGGGTTGCATGCATGTCAGTACCATTGACACCTCGTCACTGGTGTGAAGTTTTCTTACAATCGAAGGTACTCAGGCTTGTAATCTGCATGCCGAGCTCACTTCAGAGATTAACTATTATGTAAATCACTTGACAAACGTATTCCTTTGAGCGAGTAATCAACGGGTTCGCAGTTGTGTATGCACGACAGTCATTAAACCGTTTTAGAATGTTACGTTAACACAATGGTGCACCTGGTACGTGATTCACACAAATGGCAGACAACAAAGACAGGTCAGGTCGAACACGAGGTGTTGCCCTCTTGTAGTTCACTAATAACGTCACCAATTAGGACGTAATATCATGATGACTAATATACTGACTGTGTTATTTTGCTATGATTTGGTAAGTATTCATTGGATAGAAGGAAACATAATATTGTCAAAAATATTGAAAACGAAATAACCGATCAACCGTTACTTAAACGAACGTTATGACGAAACAGTTATTGTAGTAAGTTCTTTTAGCAAGTGTTGAACATGTATGGTGTGCAGTAATTCTTTCAAATGCGAGCACAATAAGACATTCGTCGGCAGACAGGATAGCTGTTCAACTAATCTTGCTGCGTTCTTTTGCAATGTAGATATTGATTAAGGTAACACACGCACGCACGCACGCACGCGCACGCACTCGCGCATGCATACGCACGCACACACACACACACACAGACAGGCACGCACACGCACGCACGCACGCACGCACACACGCACGCACGCACGCACACACACACACACACACACACACACACACACACACGTATAATCATAATATTCAAAGTACAAAAGAAGCATAGTTAAGTAAATGCAGTAGGCCCTATTTATACAATCGCACCAAGCGTGTTCGTAACAATGTGAGTTTTGTTGATGCAGCGAAAATAATCCAGCAGTCAAGTGGCCTCTACGTGACGTCATGTTTAAACGGAGTCACCTAAATCAAATAAAATAATAGCATCGTACACCACAAGTAAGCAATACCGTGGAACTTCTCTGTGAAGGTGCGACTGGGCAAAGGTGACCCATATAGCGAGATTATATTCTAATGCACTAAAAATAATTTGCGCTTTTCCATGAGGTTGACCCCAGTTGTGAGGTGGCTCTATTACCAAGGTGTTTCAGAGCCACACGAAGACGTTGCAAAACCGTTAATTATACACGTCCGGCCATAGACAGGTCCATTCGAGATCGATAATCTGACATGTTTTATTGGATCATATAAATCATTTACGACGGACGCGCCGCGTGAAGACATTGCAACACCGTTACCCTTAATAATGTGCCGCCGTTGATCTGTCTATCCAGTGTCGATAATCTGACATTGTATCGTTGAGTCTAGTCGTCATTCATGGCACGTCGGCGTCCTCGCCGGGGGAGTTGGTTTAACTTACAAGTTGCGACACGTCGCTCGGCCTGATTCACTGAGGCGAATTCAGCGACATTTACTTAGTGCTCGTTAACACGCCGCTAGAACGAGACTCGGGTCGTTGTCATGGCAGGCGCGCGCGAGGACAACGTCGGACGTAAGTGGATAAGATCTCGTCGGTCTATTCAGCCGACAGCGCTTTGTTTCTGGCACCGCTCTTGTTGTTGTTTACAGCGGCCGTTCTTCTAATCGACGCTCACCTAGCTAGGAGTTACACCGGCTCGGCGAGTGACCGACCACACAGTCAAGTATGCACACACGCCGATAGGTAAGGTTAACGCTAGACCGGCAGATATCACGACGAGTTGTCCTCCGGTATATCCGTCCACGTGAGTTGTCAAGAGAACGTTGGCGGTTGTCAGTTGTCACGCTTGGGTTGACCCGTTTGGGTGTTTGGCCTCCGTTGTAGTGTTGGCTGTTGAACACGTCACTTGGATGGAGTGACATGTGTTTGTGTTGAACTGTGAAAACGAATGCCAATGGTGTCTGTGTGATGACATGTGTCAAGTTGTATTGACGTTTAATAACTTTTAATCGAATTAACACCACTTGAAAAGTATCTATATATTATGAAAACATGGCTGCACTGCATTGTGCCATATTTTTAAGTTATTCCGATCAAAATGAATGGTGAATAATTATAATAAAGCAATCTTCAGTTGATACCGAGTTGTAATTGTCATGCAGGGTACATTTGACAGTGGAGTTAACGTTTAGCATTCGAAGTGTATCAGTATGTTACCGCTGTTGTAGACGGATGACTTATCCACGACCGCGAGTTAAGTGACAATAGTTGTTACGGTGTCAATCATGGCAGACGACGACCAGTCAACACACAGTCAAAAACAACAGTCAACACACAGTCAAAAACAACCGTCAATACACAGTCAAAAACAACTGTCAACACACAGTCAACAACAGTCAACAGACAGTCAACATCAACAGTCAACAGACAGTCAACAACAACAGTCATTACACAGTCAACAACAACATTCAATACACAGTCAAGTTGAGGAGGACAGCGGCCTGAACGAAAACTACTCCGTCATCGGAGAAATCGACGTAGAGGACCAACTCCAAAATGACGCTGAGCCTCGGGACTCTAGAATCGAAGACTTCACTTCCGGAGACGGGTCTGAGGCGGTGTCCAGAAGTCTCGCATCGGCGAATGAAGGGACAGGTGCCAGCGGCGAGGTGTTCACTCAGCCCGAGGAAGACGGGGGGAGTGAGACGGCTGTGGACGCTGTAGATGAGGAGCCAACAGACACGAACGATGAAGATGGTCAGTCGGCGTTGTCTGCGGAAGACAGCAAAGACGCGTCCTCGGCGACACCTCATCGCTCCACCTCGTCGCAGTACCTCGACGCTCCATTCATGTCGACGACATCGTTCGACATCCATACCGTTGATCTGGTAGATATGGTGCCAGAGGTCGACCCGGAACAGTTGGCTGCCGAACAGAAGCTGGCGGCCGAGACGAAAGCGTTGCGCTCGGAGCTCTTCTTCAAGCACGACAAGTTGTGCTTGAGCGTCAGCGGCCAGGCGCTGGGGCAAGTGCCCGAGGCCGTCTTCGAGCTGAAGGACTTGCAATGTCTGTTTATCGCCAACAACAAGTTGACGGACCTGCCGCACGAAATCAGCAACCTGCGAAAAATCGAGGTGGGATGTGTGTGTGTGTGTGTGTGTGTGTGTGTGTGTGTGTGTGTGTGTGTGTGTGTGTGTGTGTGTGAGTGAGTGAGTGAGTGAGTGAGTGAGTGAGTGAGTGAGTGAGTGAGTGAGTGAGTGAGTGAGTGAGTGTGTGTGTATGATGTGTATGTGTTTGTATTTGTATACACGTATATGTTATGGATGTATATGTACACTGTATTCCGAAGCAGTTATTTAAAAAGAAGAAGTTAGCTATGCATTTTCCCGTCACATACCACAAGGACAATCCCTTTGCCAATTTTCGTCAATGCTATTATTTAGCTTCGTCATAATATGGCCTATACGCATAACCACACCGAACCATAAACCGCGCATGTCGACAATATACTGCTATATACCTATTACTAGAGCTGTTACCACAGTGTAGGTGTACATTGTGTCGCTAGGCTCATTCAGGTCAATTTACTGTTGGCAAACAACAGTTAGTAACAGTCTATTGAGGTGAATATGACTGACAGGAATTTTACGAAGCAGGTCAAATTTGTAATCGAACAACGTAAACATAATCTGGGTCATACACATTACAGTCGACGGGTTGAAGAGAGGACCGGGGAGAAGGGTGTCGGAGAGGGAGCGGGAATGGGATCGGGGGAAGGGTGTCGGAGAGGGAGCGGGAATGGGATCGGGGGAAGGGTCAAGTGGGTAAGGGGAATAGGGTGAGAGGGGAAGAGAAGGGGCGGAAGGCACACAACCCTTTTATGTCCCAGAATGAACTACTTTAGGCACTAGAAAAAGGAAAGGATATCCCCGAGGCCAACACCCGAAGATACCCTGCGCAGGATGCTGTTGGGTTTCAAACTTTCATTGCAGTACCCCCCTCCATTTGTGGTAAATGTAAAAATAGTGCAGATCTTGGAGCGCCTTAAAGGGGTGTTTAAAAACAACTCCGATTTGATCAGACAAATATAACGACACAACATACAACTACACATTTCTCATAAGAGAAAACATTGTCTTGTGGTCAGGACGACATTATAAAGACAATAATTACATAGGCAGTCGCAGACTCATATTCCATACATTCACACTGGTGATGGCGGTGGTGACAAGGTTACACCATTTAGTCAGTTATAAAATAAGTGCATAAATAAATAAGCATTGATTTAAAATTAGTATTTTAAAACTAAAGGAATATAATAAATAAATAAATAAAAATAAATACTGAATTAAAATAAATTTGTTTATTTACAGTTTTGAACCTACTAAAATCATGAAACGATTATAAACATTATAATATAATTAGGATGTATTGATAACCTTGATTACTTGAGATGTATTGATAATCGGATTTAGATTGTATTGATGAATTTTACTGACATGGGGATAACACTGCTCAACGTCTTTCTTTCTTTGCCACAAATAACATTAGTCTCCTGTCTGATGGTAGCTTATCATAATATTGAGACAGGAAGTGTAGTCATTCGTGATTTCTACATAATTTCTCTTCGCTCTCGTCTCGTACAGCTGATTTAGTCAAGTCTGTCTCACTCCCACAATTGTTCTTCCTCTATTAACAATGCTGTTAAACTGGTACTATTCTTCCTGTTAAACTGGTACTATTCTTCACACTCAAAGTATGAGCGATATTTAGCTAATTACGTCGTTTGCGCCTCAGGTGCTTGCCGTGCAGCAGAACCAGCTGACGACAGTCAACAGCGCGGTGTGCAACTTGCGAGGTCTGCAAATACTTGACTTGAGCGACAACAAGTACGGGTCACACTCGCACACAGACCTGCTTGCGGGCATATCGTATATTTAACTCTCCTTGGGCATAACTGTGTGAACACAATAGGAAGTCGTACCAAGTGGAAGGCTTAGTCGACGAATGAAACAGGACCTCCGTGTTTTCCTTTTAGGCAGTTTGCATCTCAAGCACATGGTTCATCAGGGATAACTAATCCTTGTATGTAGCACCTTCCGTGGGATCGGGATGTCTCCGGAGAATGGGGTTTTGTGTAGACAATCACAACAACACTGACTAATATTGCAGAATAGCACTTTACACTTATATGTAAATATTGTAAGATTCTCAGTAAATCAATAGCCTCTTTGTCCACTGGACACCTGGAGTTTACTGTGTTCGGCCACCGTGTTCAGTCTGTTTGTGTCTTCAGAGTGGAGACGCTGTGCATCGCCTTCACGTACCTCAAGCAGATGGTGCAGCTAATTGCGAGCGGCAACCAGTTCGCCCAGATCCCGCGCTGTGTCTTCAAGATGGGTCGTCTACAAGTCCTCGGCTTCAGTCGCAACCGCATCAAGGCAATCCCACCCGAAATAGCTCTACTGCAAAACCTCCAGGTCAGCAACACTTCGCGTCTAATGTTACAGCTTAGAACTATGTACCGTGTCATATAGACATATTAGACACACTGCTCTTTTACAGCTACCAAAAATACTGCAATTATTATAATATACATTAGGCTTTTTATTTTATCTTTTATCACAATTAAAGTTTAGATACCTTTATAATAATGTACTTATATGTATTTTTTATATATTTTTAAATGTATTTTATGAGTGACGCAATTGACATTCTCCTTTGGGAAAGTAAGTATAGAATAAGACACGATGTGGGCATTTACTGTGCATTGCATGATACTGATCTCATGCTATTAATGAATATAAACTGATTTATTTATTTATTACATTACGTGTTATTGTCTATACTGCATAATTGGTATGTTCTCCTAGACGGGTTGTATTAACAAGTATTCTAGAACGTTGCTATTATTGTATCTTAAAACAATGTTTTTATAATTATTAATACGACTACTTTAAAGTCGTCAGTAGTCAAAATTTGTTGCAACGGACCTGAATGCTACCATGGTGGTAATCGGCGCTATGTAAGATTCCATTGTTATTGATATTATTATTCATGCTTGCTTTGACGCCCAGTGCACTGTACACACTGCCACCCAGCCGCCACACTTACAGTGTTTGAGTTGGCCTTACCGGGAGGAATTCTGTCTGACTATATTTGTATTAATCGAATTTATCAGCAGACCGATTTTACTGTAACCGACGGTCAATATTGAATGAGTATCAATATTTCATTCATGTCTGTAGTATTAGATGCAGCGACCCCTAGTGTCTCAGTGACAATTGCTTAAACGTGTCTTTCTAATATATATATATATATATATATATATATATATATATATATATATATATATATATATATATATATTATATATATATATATATATATATATATATATATATATATATATATATATTATATATATATATACATGCATACACACATACACACATACATACATACACACACACATATATATATATATATATATATATATATATATATATATATATATATATATATATATATATATATATCAAGGATTTGTTTGAACTAATATACACACACAACGTTATTGTAACTATATTGTATTTCGAAACTTCATAAATATCTTAGAAAATAATAACAGCGAGCAAGCGAGAACACGAATGAGTTAGTTTGCGAGTGAGTGAGCGAGTGAATAAGTGAGGCGGTAACGAGTATGTGAGTGAGTGATTTGGTGAATGAGTGAGGCGGAAGCCAGTGTCTGAATGAATGAGTACGTGAGTGAATGAATGAGTGATTGGGTGAGTAACTGAGTGAGTGAGTTAGTGAGTAACTGAGTGAATTAGTAACTGCATGAGTGACTGAGTAACTGAACGAGCGAAATGGGGATTAAGTGAGTGAATGTGAGTACGTGTGTGAATGAGTAACTGATTGAGTAAGTGAGTGACTTAGTAACCGAGTGAGTGAATTGGTGATTGAATGAGTGAGTAGATGACTGAGTGACTGAACAATTGACTGAATGAGTGGATGAATGAATGAATGGATGGATGAATGAATGAGGGAGTGAGTGACTGAGTAACTGAGTGAGTGAATGGGTGATCGTGTGAGTGAGTGAGTGAGTGAATGATTGAGTGAACGAGTGTGTGAGTAGATGACTGAGTGACTGAATAACTGACTGAATGAGTGGATGAATGGACGAATGAGTGAGTGAGTGAGTGAGTGAGTGAGCGACTGAGCGGGTGAGTGACTGACTGAGTGAGATGATGAGTGACATGGACTACCACGTGTCGCCCGTGAGCAGGTGTTGGCGATGGAGCAGAATGAACTGGACGTGTTGACGCCGTACGTGTGCGCCATCCACGGCCTGCAGCGCCTGCAGCTCGGCGGCAACAACCTGACGAGTCTGCCGCACGAACTCGAGAACCTCGTCTACCTCAAACAACTGCTGCTCGACGACAACGAGTTCGAGATCGTCCCCGTGCAGGTGCGTCCTGTCTCGTGTCGGCCCGGCTCACGGCGGCCGGCTCACGGCGGCCCGGCTCACGTCACAACAAACACTTCACACAGATAGCACCGTGGGCGGTGTCTGATCCACGCACGCACGCACGCACACGCACACACGCACACGCACACACATACGCAAACACGCATACATGCACACACACACACGCACACACGCACACACGCACACACGCACACACGCACACACGCACACACGCACACACGCACACACGCACACACGCATACACGCATACACGCATACATGCGTACATACGTGCACACATTCAGTAACGCACATAACGCACATAACGCACACACGCACACACGCACACACGCACACACGCACACACGCACACACACATACACGCATACATGCGTACATACGTGCACACATTCAGTAACGCATATAACGCACATAACGCACCCACTCACTTACGCACGCGCGCACACACTCTTTCTAATGTGATAGGACACGCAAGTTATTCTATCCGACATAGCTAGAAAACATCAGACATTGTCATACCGCATTGCTTGATAGTCTATCAGGGCCTCAACGCGACATCGGATGACCGTTGACCACTCATCAGCGGGAACGGCAAAGCGTGTCTGACCTGTCTGTGTCCGGTCTTGTGTCCGCAGGTGTTCTGGCTGGAGCAGCTCGAGGAGCTCGCCCTGTCCAACAACACGATCCGCTCGCTGCAGTGCGACCAGCTCGGCCGACTGCGCCACCTGCGCGTGCTCGGCCTCAACTACAACCATCTGACGGCCATCCCCGTCGAGCTGTGCAACCTGCACACGCTCGAGGTGATCGGTCTCGAGGGCAACCGCATCGCCCACATCCCGCCGCAGATCAAGAAGCTGTGCCGGCTGACGGAGCTCTACCTCGGCTACAACCACGTCGCCGAGATCCCCGAGGAGCTGTGCTTGTGCACGCGCATCATGACGCTCAGCCTGCCACACAACCGGCTCACGCGACTTCCGGTCGAGCTGAAGAACCTGCGCAATCTGCGCATGCTCGACGTCGACAACAACGACCTCGACTACATGACGCAGGGCGTGTGCGTGTTCGACCGCATGACCCACTTCACGTTCGCTCACAATCGCGTCGCCGATCTGCCGGATGAATTCGGCAACGTCGACGCGCTCCGGAGCGTCAACCTGTCGCACAACGTCTTCCGCAAGCTGCCAGTGTCGCTGTGCCGCTGCGGCAAGCTCGAGAAGCTGCTGGCGATCGACAACCAGATCGAGGAGCTGTCGCACAAGTTCGCCGACATGTGGAACCTGCGCGAGCTCGAGTTGCGTGGCAACCTGCTCACGCACTTCCCGATGGAGCTGTGCCGGCTGCGCGCGCTCGAGAAGCTCAAGTTGGCGGAGAACCGCATCGAGGACGTGCCGAACGAGATCTGCGAGATGACGGCGCTCACGGACCTGTCGCTGTCGCACAACAATTTCGCCGAGTTCCCCACAGCCGTGTGCTACGTGCCGAACCTCGAGATGTTCGTCTTCAGCCAGCGCAACGGCCGCATGGTGACGTCGCTACCAGACGACCTATCCTACAGCAACATCCTCTACTTGTGCGTGCAGAACAACCAGATCTCCGACCTGCGGCCCGTCTGCCGGATGAAGCGACTGCGCACGCTCTGGGCGCACCACAACGTCGTCAAGCGCGTGCCCCCCGAGCTGTGCCAGATGGAGACGCTCAGTCTGCTGGAGCTCAGTCACAACCTCATCGAGGAGCTGCCGCTCAACTTCGACGCGTGCCCGGCGCTCGAGCACGCGCGGCTGCTCGGCAACCCGCTGCGCATCCCGCCGAGCGACGTCACCGAAGGCGGCCGCCCCGAGCCCATCGGTCTGTTCGTGAGGAAGGCGCTCAACAGAGAAGGTGTGTGTTTGTTTGTTTGTGTTTGTGCGTGTGCGTGTGCGTGTGCGTGTGCGTGTGCGTGTGCGTGTGCGTGTGCGTGTGCGTGTGCGTGTGCGTGTGCGTGTGAGAGAGAGAGAGAAAGAAAGAGAGAGCGAGAGAAAGAGATAGATAGACAGATAGCTTGATAGAGAGAGGGAGACGGACAGACGGACGGACGGACAGACGGACGGACGGACGGACGGACGGACGGGCGGGCGGGCGGGCGGGCGGGCGGGCGGGCGGGCGGGCGGGCGGGCGGGCGGGCGGGCGGGCGGGCGGGCGGGCGGGCGGGCGGGCGGGCGGGCGGGCAGGCAGGCAGACAGACAGACAGACACAGGGATAGGGACAGGGACAGGGACAGGGACAGGGACAGGGACAGGGACAGGGACAGGGACAGGGACAGGGACAGGGACAGGGACAGGGACAGGGACAGGGACAGGGACAGGGACAGGGACAGGGACAGGGACAGGGACAGGGACAGGGACAGGGACAGGGACAGGGACAGGGACAGGGACAGGGACAGGGACAGGGACAGGGACAGGGACAGGGACAGGGACAGGGACAGGGACAGGGACAGGGACAGGGACAGGGACAGGGACAGGGACAGGGACAGGGACAGGGACAGGGACAGGGACAGGGACAGGGACAGGGACAGGGACAGGGACAGGGACAGGGACAGGGACAGGGACAGGGACAGGGACAGGGACAGGGATAGGGGAGAGGAGAGAGGAGAGAGGAGAGAGGAGAGAGGAGAGAGGAGAGAGGAGAGAGGAGAGAGGAGAGAGGAGAGAGGAGAGAGGAGAGAGGAGAGAGGAGAGAGGAGAGAGGAGAGAGGAGAGAGGAGAGAGGAGAGAGGAGAGAGGAGAGAGGAGATAGGAGTGAGGAGAGAGGAGAGAGGAGAGAGGAGAGAGGAGAGACAGAGACAGAGACAGAGACAGAGACAGAGACAGAGACAGAGAGTGTATGTGTATAACTGTGTGTTCGTGCGTGAGTATTATGTGTGTATATGATGTTTGTAACTTTGTATATATGTATGCATATACAACTGTATGTGTATGTTTGTGTGTGGCTGGATGCAAGATGGTGAACAGGTATATGAATGAACATATTATATAAACAATATAACTAATCACCATATATCCATGTTCGCATAGAAACCATTGATATTCCGTGCGTCAAGTCAAACAAAGTAGCAATCAGAAATAAGGATCGTTGATACTGCTAGCCGGGTGTAAATTCCTTGTGAAATACATTTGATTGATAACATCTATCCTAATAGAGCACTCACAAAACAAACACCTATCACCGTGAAGCCATTTCACAGTGTTGACAACGTCCAAGACACTTGAATTTATTGATAATGTCAGGATATGTGAGCCACTGGGATGTAGTGATCACAACCAGATATATTTTATCATCAAAGTAAAAGGAGAACAGAATCGAAAAATACGGTACAGGAAAAATTTTCACAAAGGAAGATACAAGGATATGAGGAAATATTTAGCAAAGATAGACTGGAATAACACACTGGAGAATAAGACAGCAACAGAATGTTGGAATATCTTATAGAGTGAAATTGACTGCATTGTCGAAAAATTTGTCCCCTTAAAAAAACAAGGGAAACGGTCAAAAAAGAAACACTTATCAAAAGAAGCCATTAGAAAAATCAAATACAAGCAAATGATGTGGAAGACATATAGACATAATGGAAGTGAAGAAGACTATGCCATTTATAAAGAAGCACTTAACCAAGCTACAGCTGAAATTAGAAATTCAAAGAGAAGCTATGAACAAAAATTAGCTTTTAATATAAAACATGACAGCAAGAGTTTTTATGCGTATGTTCGAAGTAAACAGAAAGTTCAGGATAAGGTCGGATGTAGTGATGGAAACATAATAACAGAGGGATTCTTAATGGCAGAAAACCTAAATGAATACTTTAGTTCGGTATTTACCAGGGAAGATATTAGTGCATTACCAGTACCAGAGACTAAATTCGAAGGGAGAGAGTCAGACTACTTAGGACAACTAATTGTAACACCAAAAATGGTAGCTAAGAAAATAAGGGACATGAAGGATAATAAGTCACCTGGAGTGGATGGGATTCCTCCCAAATTACTTCTGGAAATTGTAGAACAAATTAGCACACCACTTGCAACAGTGTTCAATTTGGCATTAGAGGAAGGAGTAGTTCCGTTAGAATGGAAAGAAGCAAACATCATACCATTATTTAAAAAAGGATCAAGAAGCAAGTCAGAGAACTATAGACCAGTGAGTTTAACATCGGTGATTTGTAAACTATTAGAAAGACTAATTAAAGAGCACTTGGTTGATTTTCTTGTTAAAAATAACTTGATTAACCCATCTCAACATGGGTTTCTAAAAGCGAGGTCATGCTTAACAAATATCTTATGTTTTTTGGAAGATGTCACAAAGTGGGTAGATGAGGGATCACCAGTAGATATAATATACTTAGATTTTAAAAAAGCTTTTGACAAAGTGCCACATCAAAGATTACTACTTAAACTGAAGGCCCATGGCATAGGCAATGTTATGATTAACTGGATAGAAAAATGGCTTATTGATAGAAGACAAAGAGTAGTAGTTGATGGGGAGGTTTCAAACTGGAAATCGGTTTTGAGTGGAGTACCGCAGGGATCAGTATTGGGACCTATTTTGTTCTTAATATATATCAATGATTTGGATGATGATATAACAAGCAAGGTGTTGAAGTTTGCGGATGATACAAAAGTGTTCAGAAAAATAAAAAGTGATACAGATAGACAGCAATTACAAGATGATCTAAATAAGTTGACCGAATGGTCTGAGAAGTGGCAAATGCTGTTTAATTATGGGAAGTGTAAGTGCCTCCACACAGGACATGGTAATGAAGATGCACAATATACAATGGGTGATACTGTACTAAATACTACCATAAAGGAAAAAGACTTAGGGTTAACTATTAGTGCTGATATGAAGGTATCGGAACAGTGTGCAATTGCAGCAGCGAAGGGAAACCAAATTCTTGGATTAATTAGGCGAAATATAGTGTACAAGGAAAAAGAACTAATAATACCACTGTACAAAACAATAGTTAGGCCTCATTTAGAATATTGCATACAGGCATGGAGGCCATATCGCAAGAAGGATATTGATATACTAGAAAGAGTACAAAGAAGAGCAACCAAAATGATACAAAAACTCAGGAACATTAGTTATGAAATGCGTCTAAAAGAATGTGGATTAACAACACTAGAAACCAGGAGACTGCGAGGAGATCAGATAGAAGTTTTTAAAATATTGAATGGGTATGAAAATATTGACAGAAATATTTTTTTCTCAGTCAAGGAAGAGAGAAGGACTAGAGGACATGGAGTTACATTAGCAAAGAAGCAATGTAGATTAGATATTAGAAAATTTTCATTTTCACAAAGAACAGTAAATGAATGGAACAGATTATCGGCTGATTGTGTAAGTGCTAGTAGTGTTAATATGTTCAAAAATAAAATTGACATGTACCTAAGAAGGGCGGGGTACATTTAGATATATAGGTTGGACTCTCGATAAGCCAAAGGGCTTCCTTGTCCACCTGCCATCTTGAGTTGATTCTCTAGGTGGCAATCTTGTTAAATCTTGTTAAATCTGACACTCACGCTGCTTTTCTTCACAGAGAAGCCGAGATGGTGTTCGATTGAACATAATTAAACTGTAATGCGGTTTGAGCCATCCTGGTGATTATGTACTGCGCTATATGCGAACCTGCCTTTATTCATTCCTTTGCAGACTTGCTCATGATGCGCGCCATCGATATGCTGAAGAAGGAGCTGACCAAGCACGACTTGCGCGAGCTGATGCGCAAGTGGCACTTCACACCGGAAGTCGTCAAAGAGCTCGAGACGAAGTACCACGGCAAGGACCAGCTACAGGAGCGCGTCGACCAGGCCCTGCAGATGTGGCGCTCCATCGCCGCCAAGGCCGACCGCCCCGCCGGCATGGACCAGCTCGTGCACACCCTCCACATTCTCGACATGGAGCCCATCTCGCAGAAACTCTACGCCATGAAGATCTACTCGCAGGCATTCAGGTTCTGATTGGACAAACTGTGAGCCACAACAGTACGTTACAGGCACTCAGATTCCGCGTGAGTGGCCCAGGGATGTGTTGCGCGCGGGTACTGATTGTGAGAGAAAGAAGACTGCGCCGACAAAATCTAATCGGTAGCACTCAGATTGTGAGTGAACAAACTCCGCGCCATCGAAGTCACTCGATGACGCTCAGATTCTGAGTGAGCAAACTCTGCGCCATCGAAGTCACTTGATGACGCTCATATTCTGAGTGAACAAACTCTGCACCATCGAAGTCACTCGATGACGCTCAGATTCTAAGTGAACAAACTCTGCGCCATCGAAGTCACTGGATGACGCTCAGATTATGAGTGAGCAAACTCTGCGCCATCGAAGTCACTCGATGACGCTCAGATTCTAAGTGAACAAACTCTGCGCCATCGAAGTCACTTGATGACGCTCAGATTCTGAGTGAACAAACTCTGCACCATCGAAGTCACTCGATGACGCTCAGATTACAAACGGACTTGCGGCAGTGCTAACGCCTCTAGGTAATTTAAATTTAAATGTTTTCTCCGTGACTGTTGTTCATCAATTCCCACAAGAATATGAATACAGCTTCACGATCAGATGGTGCTTGTTTCGTTTGGATTGCGATGTGGTTGTCACGCCATCTTGTTGTGGGATATATAGCGAGTGTCTCTACAAAGCTGCAAGCTCAGTGCATCTTGGTGCCGTTTTAACAGAGTGTAAAACCTTGTCATTTCATGAATGACTTGCACGGTGAGATATGCTTGCAGATCATACACCAACTGGCACCAATTGTTCGAGTTCACAGTTACAGAACACTCACTTGCATTTTATTGTCGTGTCAACTGTAACTTGATATAACAAAGGTCTCAATCAACAACGAATCTGCATCTCTGTTACGTTTGAAAATCTGTACGATTGTTGAGAGAATGAAATATTGTCTAGTTGGTCGTGTCACAGCTAGATGTCCACAAACCATCCTTAGACACCAGGATTGCTATTAATTACACCAATATCGACATCTACTAGCATAATATGGCTTACAGACTTTGCCAAAACAGTTAAGCTAAGTCAGACCATGTTTGGTCAAATCGTGGATTATAATTTACATAATATTCGGGAAGTAGAAGTAACGATCTGTCCAGTTCAGCCGCTCGTGATAATGAGAGCACGAATAGCATTGACTATTGCCATCTCGTGTAGCGTCTCTTTTAACCTCGATTACCAGACTCCGTCAGATGGCAGCACGTTTGACCCACTCACTGCTGCGTGGGAAATGATGCTCTACGGTGCTATACTATACACGTAAACCTGTGAATTAATCCAAAACAGTGAAGCCGTCTGACGGCTTCGAGCAGTGACACTACATAAGCGTTACACAAGCAAAACATATGTTATAACCTTACATGTTTATTCAAGACATATCAGTGTGGTGCTTTAAAAACAACACGACTTATATCATTAGAGTTTATAAAAAGCTGATCACGAAGTGATGAGAATCAATGACGGTACATCAGTATTAAAAAAATGAGATGTGGCCATATTGGATTGATGCAAATGGAATGAAATGTTAAAGTACTCTAAACACTTCTTTTGTCTAAAACCTAATTTTGCAAATCTTGAATTATCCAAATATGTCAGCAGCAGCAGCAGCAGCAGCAGCAGCAGCAGCAGCAGCAGCAGCAGCAGCAGCAGCAGCAGCAGCAGCAGCAGCAGCAGCAGCAGCACGCATTAACAGTTGGCGGCCATATTGAATTTATAATAATAATAATAATAATACAGTTTTTATATAGCGCTAATTCCCGCATGGCGGATCGATGCGCTGCACAAGAAAAATACTAAAATTAATGTATATTAATAAATAAAAATGTAAATTATATAAATTAATATAAATCATACTAACTCGCAAATCTTTGTATGTAAATTATATAAATAAATTATATTAAACACTGCTTTTAAGATGTATAGTACTAAAACATGGTATGCACATTATATATATATTAATATAAAATTAAAACCCTTTCTTAAACTCTCTACGTAAACATACATATAAATCTATAAATTAATCTAAAACATAAACACTAATTAAAATATTATTACACTAAAAAGAAATTATAATGCAATGTCCGTCATTTTAAAACAATTTAAATTAATTGAAATGTCTACTAAAAAGATATGTCTTTAAATACTTTCTAAATATGGGTAATGTTTATGCATATGTATATGAACCTTTCGCTCAACCAAAGGGAAGTGCTCCATATGCATTTGTTTATCTAAAATACACTGTAGACTTCTAATAACTCTCATTCATGATTGTTTATGTTATATCTTACTGGAATAATACAAATTATAAATAATTCCACAATATGGATTTATCTGAACCTTTGGTATGTTGTTATTGTGCGTACACTGGTGTACGGTGATAGAATCAAGGTACATTTCCAATTCAAGTGTTATTTTACCTTGACTATTGTGTGCACGTGCATATGCGAATTCAATTTACACTATTCTTCTTTTCAAAACGTTCAATTTTGTCACATCCTATTATTACTATTAATATTTCCGTTGACTAATAAAATACAACCCGCTTTAACGTGGATGGTTTCCCTTTTAATTCTGAAACAAGATCAACAACAATAAGGTACCTGTCATCAGTAAGTTCTCTAAATCACACATTCGGAACCAATCGGTATCATATCAAATGCCCTCAACCAGGAAGAGAATCTGCCTACTGAATAAAACAATGTGCCGACAGGAAAGAGAGTGTGAGTGCCACTCTCGTAGATTATTTTAATATTTCGAGAATTCGTTCATGTGCAGATTTCAGAGTGCGCTCCGTTTTGGTGCAAATTTACAAAAATAGTTGAATACACCTCCGGCTCCCTGTTAGAGATTTGATCTTCTCTAATGCCCTCGTGCACATACGTATGTATATATTTGCGTGTTAAGTCAACTTTTCGATTCAACTCTACTTAATGGTGCCGGCGCAATCTGAAAGACAACACGGCCTAGGGCTGACGGCGGGACCAATGACACAACACACATCGCGCTTCTTGTGAATGTTCATAAGGTTTTCGGCCAGGCGCATCATTCGTTTCCGCTCGTTCGAGCTGCGTAGAGCTCCCAGCCAGAAGTGCATGCAACTGTCGAGGCAACCCGAGAGAGTGCCCGTCTCGATCGCTTCATTCAGCACAAATTCAAGAAAAGGTCCCTTCAGTCGTTCGTAGCCCAATTCGCCTAGGCTTTTCAGCATCCGGGTGATTCTCAAGTAATTGTGATACGAACTGCAAACAAGCAAGCGAAATATGTGTGTGGCAATGATTAATCATTCTATGTCATGATGATCTAATGGAAAAACGGAGAAATTGTTAGATCAACGTTCAACAAACTCCCGTCCGCATGACGGCAATACAATTGCCCCACCGAATAACGTTTGCGGAACGCTGATCTAGAGGAAGACAAAGCGGCGGAGAGACGAATTAAACGACTACAGGCACAAGACAGACACATCTGGAAAGTGGAAACAGCATTCTGAGGCCTTCGCTCAATCATGGGACACGACGGCTGCATAATGATGAAAATTACACGTTTTAATATAATCTGCATTTTATGTAATTTTTTTAAACGGTTTAAAAAGACAAACCAAAATTTTAGAAATCCAAGATGGCCGCAACTTTCAAGATGGCCACTAGTTAGTCATTCCACTGTCAATACCGCGGAACAATTTTAGTTGTGATTTTATTTGGATTAGTCTAGCTATGCCTTGGCTTAGTTTGACATGAATATCGGCCGACCTATTAAGATGTGTGAAGCGTTCTGGCCAATTTTCCGCCCGCTCGATGGCGCCCGTGTTTTCGTCGACCAGTCTCATGCCGTAGAAGTCGAGCATCATCTCGTACGACTTGAGCACCCTCGCGGATGCCGCTAGGCTCCCGCTGATCGCCTGAAGGGTGAAGTAAACAGAGGGTGTGTAGGCTGTCCGTCTGCTGTTAACCATTACATAAAGAGTCCCTGTTACAAATAGCATTGCGGTGTGTTAAATGCATTTGTTTCGAGCACTTTTTCACGGTACGACGAATACATATTGAATGTAATACTGCGTTATGTCGAACATGAGATAGGAATAAATAATTAGTCGCTCGGGTATTTACACTGATTATTTTGCAGAACGCAACAATATTTATAAATCCTTCATCAGATTGGGACAAGTTGATGGATGTCACATTTAGATGTATTTGTCTGAAACATTTGGTCAGCAAAAGAATGTTTCCTATGCTGAGACATACAATCTAGAGTCAAATTATCAAGCCAACCCGAGGCTTTGGATGCAAAAACATTATTCCTAAAGTGATATGTTTGTGACTGGCGCCTCCATTGTTGTAACGTGTTGATGTTATGTAGGTGAATAAATAAAACAAAAATTAAATTGAAAATGCCTATGTAGGTTTATTGTTTGTATATCACAAATAACACAGAGATACTCTAAACCATGAGGTAGCCAAAGCCAAGATGTAAGAACAAAGCCAATACGCTACAACGTTTAGTTTGTCGGAATTCTGTATAAATCCGCATATCATGTTGCTTTGGTCTATACCATTTGTGTTCTTAGCGAGTGTCGCCACCCTATCAGGCTTCGAAATATCCTTTATCAAACAAAATCTGCTGGGAATCTGTCTAGCAGAACTTGAATTTTGAGTTTTGCAAATGGATCAGCCAGGGGTATACTGTTGCACTGACGTAATCAGCAGCAGCGCACAGATTACATCCTGAGGATATGCAAACCTGTGTTCATTCAAATTGACTAGTGTAGTTGTACAATTATACTAATCAGTTTGCATGCACACAGATTACATAATTATCCTGAGGATATGCCGTTTATGGCATAGTATATTGTTGACTGTTGATGGCTAGGCTGTTGTATATTATTTCTGCTAACAAGTCGCTGCCACATTAGCAGTGGTATATATAAAGACATACCAACCTCTGCCTCGTGCGGCTGTAATTCCTGTGCCCATTTATTACGGCTTGGTTCACGCACCGGAAACAACCTACAACCCGGAAACACTTCCTCGCTGCATCATGCCGTGATCTCTGTCGATACTAGTGCACAGCATAGTTAAGTAATATACAATTTTTCTATCGTAAATTTGTCCTATAAATTATATATCATGACATATCGACCACTAGCATGTGTTTTAACGAACCAATACAGATATATTTGATTGTCATCCTTTTACTTTGTGCTATCTTAGGCCGCATGAAACAAAGGGCAGTAGCTATAACCTGGGGAAGACACTACCAAAATGCCAGCGTTAGCGCGAATTTACATCAAGTCGACGTGTGAAATGACCGCGACTGTTCCTACCATTGGATGTAGCTGCGGTGTCGCTCCAGGAGTCGGTAGTCGCCCCACCAGTCCCGGTGAACCTCCGATATGAGCACGCCTGTAGGGAACAACACACGCTCCACACAACAACTGGTTCACTCAGTCCGCCCAACGATATAACTAACCAGTCAAGTAACTTTATAACTTAAGGCAGGACTGCAGGAGTCCATACGTATGGAAACTGCATGCAGAAGCATCTCTGTCTGGTCTTTCTTTCTTTCTTTCTTTCATAAATTTTTCTTTCTTTCTTTCATTCATTCTTTTTTTTCATTCTTTCTTTCTATCTGTCTGTCTGTCTGTCTGTCTGTTTCTGTTGCAAATTATTAATGTGTTCTTGTAGATTTATGACATAATATATACTGAATATAATCATACAAGAATTAATAGTGTACATACAATCCCTGTTAAATTTAACAAGCCAGAACGTGTGCAGCAAGGGTCGATGTGGCAGTATTTTAGAGCAGCAGGAATTTTTCGGCCTTTGCAGGCAGATGCTAATCCCGATCTAGCCTCGATTACCTAGGTGTCTTCAGGTGGCAGCACTTTTGGACCTCTTCCTACGGCCTAGGAAACGTAAATGCTCTGCGTTTGTGACCACCAGGGCGGCCTTACCCCAGAATACGACAGACACACTGATTGGCTCTCAGGCCGAATTTAAAATAAAAATTAAATAAGGATACCTTTTTTATAAGATAATACCATATTCTAAAAACTAGTCAAAATTAAACTTATATTGAAACATGTCAAACAAAATAAACATAAAATACAATATGTTTTCTTTGTTACTTTTTCATCAAATATATATATATATATATATATATATATATATATATATATATATATATATATACATATGTATATATATATATATTGTATAACTTAATTTCGTTATACAAAGCATACATATAGACATTAATCAGTAGTATACACGTAAACTTGGGAATTAATCCAAAACAATGATGTCTGACAGGTTCGAGCAGTGACACTACAAAGTGGTAACATAACCAAACTGTATGTTTCACCAGACAATCTTGTCGGCGAAGTTACGCAGCCGAGCGAGAGTCGGTTAAGCGAGACTACTGCTAACATTAACAAGCCAGAACGTGCGCATTAAAGGTCGCTGTGGCAGCATTTTACTGCAGCAGGATTGTCCGATCTTTGCTACCATAGGCCATCCAGGCAGATGTCCACCCCGGTCCACCTGATAGACCGTCCGGTGGCGTGATGACTGGACCACTGCCTCCCATGTTTACCCGATGTTCACATCGCTATTAAAACCGGTCTTTATTTTGGAGAGCCAACGTCCCACGAATAAAGTATTTCCCACTCGAATTCACATAAATACTGCACGCAACAACTCCAGCCGCTTTCTATGCAAATTGTCAAGAGGTTTAATAACTTAGACTCGTTGCCCGTGCTTTTTATGTGAGCAGCATCGCAGCATCGCCAGAAGATGCATTGCGTTGCGTTGCAGTTCACATCTATCGTTGGTCGAATTACAGTGTGCTCGCATTTTGTATTCTACTGCTAAATTATAGGATTAGCATCTGCACCCACAGGTAATAGAACCGTGATGTTCTCAGTTTTATAGTTGCCCGACTAATTATCCAGCAAACACGAAGCCGTTATGTCATGTTTGTCAACGAGGTCAGTATTACATCAACTGTTCTGACGGGAGGCTGTTACTGGTTAGTGCGCTATTTTACGAGTAAAACTACACTGTTCAATTATTAACATCTCGTGGCAGTGGTCTGACTGTCCAGTGCGGAAGACACACCTCGTTAAACAAACAGTCTCGCATGCGGTAAAGTAGTTTACAGACACGTAAACTATTAACTGTTGCCCGACTCGCTAAATGGAAGCAACAGAAATGCAGACGCGTCTAGACATTCAGTAACCCAATTTGCAGCCACAAAGACACGTGTTCCGTACAAGACACGTAATCCAAAAAGTATCCGAATAACAACATACCACGTGGTTTGAATGGGATTTCATTTTTGTAAAACCTCAGATTGTCGTTCAGTTTCGGATCGTCTTCTTTGCTCTGAAAATAAAATTGCTTAATAATTCGACGTGCCTGGTTTATTATGTATGGGAGACCGGGGCTAGTTTCAACACGGGTAAGTTGTAACTGGAGAATTGCAGACAAAATTGCTAATGCAAATTTACTCAAATTGCTAATGCAAATTATTGTGCAAGACGAGAGCATGTTCATCAATAGATTTGAGCATGTCGTGTGTAATATCACGTGAATCCGTCGACACGCCATAAAGTTACGCCATTTTAAAAGAAAAGAGGTACTGCCGTACCGGAGTAATTTGTAACGCTTCAGGACGCCTCATATAACTAATTATACCACAAATATGTAATAAGTCAGGCATTTAATTATGCACCAGTTATCTTCGGGAGATATGTGGGGACCCTTGGGCATGACAACTGTTTCGATATGTTAAGAAACCTACCCGCACTCCTGAAATGTGTTGTTTTTGTTACAACTAGCCCCAGGTTTCCCTACAACACAATCTTAATCAAGGTCGCCCTGCGTACTACACCGCCCACATACTATACGTATATTAAACACACTTTTGCAAGTCGAGTACAGCTGTAGTTACATAAAACAGTGGCGTAGTAGCACAGGTGATAGGGCATGTAAGTGGGTCACGATACATGGCGAGACTCCGCGCGACTGGAGCTGATTGGGGACTAGACACAAGAATAATTTTCTAACGATGGATGACAGTTGTAGCTTCCGACCGATGAATACTAGGAAAATCAGGTCATAAATATCTTGTGTTATACCTTTCTTATCTTAAATGTCCGATTTAATATTGAGTTTGCCACACTATCATAGACATATAGCGATTTCCGTAGAGTAGATGCTAATAACAAAATTGGTTTGGTAAAATAGTTGATTATCTTGCTTTGAAATCACAACTAAACGGCTATATTCCATACTTAGGGTCTATTGCATTGGTAGCAACGTTATAATTATACATAATAAGAATACATTAATTTCGATTATATCACCTCGTGATCAAGATCACATACCGGATATCCGTTTTGGTATTCATCCATTTCGGTTGTGATCCACTTTGGAGATGACTTCGGACGGAGCACGTGGATGGTCTTGGTCTTATCGCCAGACGAATGCCTCGGGATCGCCGACTTACGTTTCCATGACACCTACAGAATTGGACATTCCCACAGCTAACGACGACGCTATTTCTCTTTAATCATTGATAATAGTCATGTTAGTAAAATTAATTTGAATTTGTAAAATATTACTTCAGTTGCTTTATACCATGAAAGGCTAAATAGTGAGTTTTTGATATATTTCAACACTTTTGTCCCAAATCTGCTCGTAAGAAATTTCCTCCGATAACATTATGTTTAGTTACGTGCAGTTGCTCCAAGCTACATTTAAGTTCATTCATTCTACGTCAAGAATCCCCGTAAGAGGCGCAGTCAGTAACGACGTTTTCAAGCACGTCTTGCGGGAAACTGAAGAAGAAGAACACGAAGAAGAAGGACAAGAATTAAACACAGAGGTAGTTGTCATATGGTGCGATTTTCTGGTTCGTGAGTTACACGAAACGACACGAAACGACACGACACGAAAAGGTCGTGTTTTATTGCAGCACAGAGAGGCAGTGCGTCTTACAAGTCTCGGCGTGTTTTGATGTCAAGGGACAATTGTAAGACAGTGTATACGTGTTCACCGACAATGCGCCGGTCATAATTGACAATGTTTTGGCGATTTCAGGCCCGGAATTGCTATGTCAATATCATTGCGTGAGCCATCATTAAGAAACTGCCATCTGAGGTTGATGTCTTGTTGATAATTATTGTCAAGAAGTCTGTACGTGCGCGATAGTAAATAAGGAAAAATGACAATTAAGCATACGTAGAGAGGGGGAGGACCGGAAGGTGGGGAGGGGAGGACGGAAGGCGGGGAGGGGAGGACGGAAGGTGTGGAGGGGAGGACAGAAGGTGGGGAGGGGAGGACGGAAGGCTGGGAGGGGAGGACGGAAGGTGGGGAGGGGAGGACAGAAGGTGAGGAGGGGAGGACGGAAGGTGGGGAGGGGAGGACAGAAGGTGGGGAGGGGAGGACAGAAGGTGAGGAGGGGAGGACGGAAGGTGGGGAGGGGAGGACGGAAGGTGAGGAGGGGAGGACGGAAGGTGTGGAGGGGAGGACAGAAGGTGGGGAGGGGAGGACGGAAGGTGGGGAGGGGAGGACGGAAGGTGGGGAGGGGAGGACGAAAGGCGGGGAGGGGAGGACGGAAGGTGAGGAGGGGAGGACGGAAGGTGGGGAGGGGAGGACAGAAGGTGGGGAGGGGAGGACGGAAGGCGGGGAGGGGAGGACGGAAGGTGTGGAGGGGAGGACAGAAGGTGGGGAGGGGAGGACGGAAGGCTGGGAGGGGAGGACGGAAGGTGGGGAGGGGAGGACGGAAGGTGAGGAGGGGAGGACGGAAGGTGGGGAGGGGAGGACGGAAGGTGGGGAGGGGAGGACGGAAGGTGAGGAGGGGAGGACGGAAGGTGGGGAGGGGAGGACAGAAGGTGGGGAGGGGAGGACAGAAGGTGAGGAGGGGAGGACGGAAGGTGTGGAGGGGAGGACAGAAGGTGGGGAGGGGAGGACGGAAGGCTGGGAGGGGAGGACGGAAGGTGGGGAGGGGAGGACGGAAGGTGAGGAGGGGAGGACGGAAGGTGTGGAGGGGAGGACAGAAGGTGGGGAGGGGAGGACGGAAGGTGGGGAGGGGAGGACGGAAGGTGGGGAGGGGAGGACGAAAGGCGGGGAGGGGAGGACGGAAGGTGAGGAGGGGAGGACGGAAGGTGGGGAGGGGAGGACAGAAGGTGGGGAGGGGAGGACGGAAGGCGGGGAGGGGAGGACGGAAGGTGAGGAGGGGAGGACAGAAGGTGTGGAGGGGAGGACGGAAGGTGAGGAGGGGAGGACGGAAGGCGGGGAGGGGAGGACGGAAGGTGTGGAGGGGAGGACGGAATGTGGGGAGGGGAGGACGGAAGGTGGGGAGGGGAGGACGGAAGGTGGGGAGGGGAGGTCGGAAGGTGGGGAGGGGAGGACGGAAGGTGGGGAGGGGAGGTCGGAAGGTAGGGAGGGGAGGTCGGAAGGTGGGGAGGGGAGGACGGAAGGTGGGGAGGACGGAAGGTGGGGAGGGGAGGGGAGGACGGAAGGTGGGGAGAACGGAAGGTGGGGAGGGGAGGTCGGAATGTGGGGAGGGGAGGACGGAAGGTGGGGAGGGGAGGACGGAAGGTGGGGAGGGGAGGTCGGAAGGTGGGGAGGGGAGGACGGAAGGTGGGGAGGGGAGGACGGAAGGTGGGGAGGGAGGTCGGAAGGTGGGGAGAACGGAAGGTGGGGAGGGGAGGTCGGAAGGTGGGGAGGGGAGGACGGAAGGTGGGGAGAACGGAAGGTGGGGAGGGGAGGTCGGAAGGTGGGGAGGGGAGGACGGAAGGTGGGGAGGGGAGGTCGGAAGGTGGGGAGGGGAGGTCGGAAGGTGGGGAGGGGAGGACGGAAGGTGGGGAGAACGGAAGGTGGGGAGGGGAGGTCGGAAGGTGGGGAGGGGAGGACGGAAGGTGGGGAGGGGAGGACGGAAGGTGGGGAGGGGAGGTCGGAAGGTGGGGAGGGGAGGACGGAAGGTGGGGAGAACGGAAGGTGGGGAGGGGAGGTCGGAAGGTGGGGAGGGGAGGTCGGAAGGTGGGGAGGGGAGGACGGAAGGTGGGGAGGGGAGGACGGAAGGTGGGGAGGGGAGGTCGGAAGGTGGGGAGGGGAGGACGGAAGGTGGGGAGGGGAGGACGGAAGGTGGGGAGGGGAGGTCGGAAGGTGGGGGAGGGGAGAACGGAAGGTGGGGAGGGGAGGTCGGAAGGTGGGCAGGGGAGGACGGAAGGTGGGGAGGGGAGGACGGAAGGTGGGGAGGGGAGGACGGAAGGTGGGGAGGGGAGGTCGGAAGGTGGGGAGGGGAGGACGGAAGGTGGGGAGGGGAGGACGGAAGGTGGGGAGGGGAGGACGGAAGGTGGGGAGGGGAGGACGGAAGGTGGGGAGGGGAGGACGGAAGGTGGGGAGGGGAGGACGGAAGGTGGGGAGGGGAGGACGGAAGGTGGGGAGAACGGAAGGTGGGGAGGGGAGGTCGGAAGGTGGGGAGGGGAGGACGGAAGGTGGGGAGGGGAGGTCGGAAGGTGGGGAGGGGAGGACGGAAGGTGGGGAGGGGAGGACGGAAGGTGGGGAGAACGGAAGGTGGGGAGGGGAGGTCGGAAGGTGGGGAGGGGAGGACGGAAGGTGGGGAGGGGAGGACGGAAGGTGGGGAGGGGAGGACGGACGGAAGGTGGGGAGAACGGAAGGTGGGGAGGGGAGGTCGGAAGGTGGGGAGGGGAGGACGGACGGAAGGTGGGGAGAACGGAAGGTGGGGAGGGGAGGGGAGGGGAGGGGAGGACGGAAGGTGGGGAGGGGTGGGGAGGGGAGGTCGGAAGGTGGGGAGGGGAGGACGGAAGGAGGGGAGGACGGAAGGTGGGGAGGGGAGGTCGGAAGGTGGGGAGGGGAGGACGGAAGGTGGGGAGGGGGGACGGAAGGTGGGGAGGGGAGGACGGAAGGTGGGGAGGGGAGGTCGGAAGGTGGGGAGGGGAGGTCGGAAGGTGGGGAGGGGAGGATGGAAGGTGGGGAGGGGAGGACGGAAGGTGGGGAGGGGAGGACGGAAGGTGGGGAGGGGAGGACGGAAGGTGGGGAGGGGAGGACGGAAGGTGGGGAGGGGAGGACGGAAGGTGGGGAGGAGGGGGGGGGACAGAAGGTGGGGAGGGGAGGACGGAAGGTGGGGAGGGGAGGTCGGAAGGGGAGATCGGAAGGTGGGGAGGGGAGGACGGAAGGTGTGGAGGGGAGGACGGAAGGTGGGGAGGGGAGGACGGAAGGTGGGGAGGGGGTTTACAATTTTATATTCATATTACATAGCAATTTTATCGATGAATCGAACCGTGCGGATAATGGAACATTAGACGTATGAAACAACACGTGTACGAAAGGAAACGGAAGACATGGATTAGAATAAACATAGCTGGGCGGTGGATTATCAGCAAGAGATTGGTCCCCGTAATACACGGGACAGTGGGACCCTGCCACATAGTGACAAACATTACTAAAGTGATGCCGTACGGTCGGGACATTGTGTCGCCTTTCGTCGTCCACATCCGGTTCAGGCGTGACGTAGGCAGGCCGTCGTGCATTGCGCACTATGCGGATGATGACGCTGCCGATGCCGTACACGACGGCCGTGATGCCGACGATGACAGCCGCCTCTCCACGGAGCACTCGGCCGCACGCGACGAGACTCGGCAGGTGAAGATGCCGGGTCACCTTGACGAGGTGGAGCAACGACGTCGTCGCTTCCTCCATCGCCTGTCCAGCGTCGCCTGACCAATGAGACAGGCAATTTTATATGTATATGTATGTATGCATATATATATATATGTATATATATATAATATATACATACACGCCGCGCGCACACATACACACGCACACGCGCACACATACACACGCACACGCGCACGCACACACACACACACACACACACACCCACACACACACCCACACACACACAGCTTTCTCTGTGTATCACGCGCGCGCGCGCACACACACATATATATGTGAGTATATATATATATATATATATATATATATATATATATGTATATATATATATATATATATATATATATATATATATATATATATATATATATATATATATATATATATATACGACGTGCAGTAGCAAATATATGTTGTTAATTGTTTACTGCAGTATAGTTCTAGTTAATCGAGAGTGTGAGCAAATGAAACAGGTCGATTGTTTTGTGCCAGATAAGAACCTCGCGAATGTCATGGCGACGAGGTAATTTTCTCGCATCATGTTTGGCGATTTGTCTTAAGGAAGTTTTAGATATGTATGGCTTTCTCAAACAGTTATGTCTGCGCCAATGGCCGGATAATTCGAGATTTGCAACTGGCCATTACAAAAGCAGGTGCTTGTCCACTGAATACAGGGGTTCTGTGTCTCCCATGCAAATGTCGTACCCATATGCACGTGTACATCACTTTCCGTAATCAATGTTCCAAAATATAAACATAATTAGTGCTAATAATTTTCCGACTATTTAAATGTTTACTCAAAATGGGCGCAGTTATGGATATTTTCATTCGTTGTCGACATTATCTTGTAATGTTTCCTGTTCCCTAAGCAGAGGAGAACGCGGCGTAGGATGCGTATTACGTCTACCAACCTTCGAGGTCGAAATAGCAGACACGCCGAACAGAATCAATTTTCTATAAGTCTAATTCTCTCCTTCTTAGGAGAACGACTACGTCTTGTTCGCAGACTACACGTGTGTCATGACTGCCTGAAGCGCCACCAACGTTAGTCGAAACGTTGACGTCGACAATGTGCCGTTACCACAGGAACAAGGCAACGTCACGCGTGCCTGTCTACGTCGACACGTACCACGTTTCCGGAAGAGCATCGCACGCGAGGTCTGGGGTCGTAGTGTCAATGTAAACTCACGTGTCAGCGACGCATCGATGTAAGCTTACTGCAAGGCATTACATAGCTGTGATGTAACGATTTATGAATATATAATGTTTACAACGCCTCTTCGACCTGTGCATTTATAGAACCGTGCGCATTGTTTTGAAGCAACTACAACATCTGCCATCTGGCCTCCCGCAATGGCCTTGATGACGGGTGAGTTACTTTAGCCGAAAGTAGCCGAAATGAACCAACATATGCGTACCAAATGTGACTATTCGTAGACGTCCTCGCAAACCAGGGTGTTTACCATGCCACCTAGCCCTACCAAATCTTTATCAGAAATGCTTGATTGAGTTGAGTCGAACTTGTTTACTCAGATCTACTGACTTCGCAATTCCTGACTGCTTCAACCGTGGGAACAGCGAAAATAACCGCTCCAATTTGAAGACGGATATACCATTTTAGGGAATTCCAGTATAATGACCCGTGAGCCCTATCGCGCGAACAGTTGAACGGTTTTGTGTATTTCAATATTTGCTGCTACATTTCAAACATTGCATGTAACACAAGCAGCATGTGGCTGCAATCACCCTAAATCATTTCACCGCCGGCCGGCCACACTCCTCGTAATCGTTTTGCAAAGGGATGTGCCAGGAGTGATGGTGTCTAATACGGCATAATTATCAGCAGCGCCCCTGGCGCGTGAGAACGTTCGCATGTGTCAGTGAATTCTTGCTTGGAGCAGAGTGACTATGCGTTGGATTAAACAATCAGCCAGCAGTCTCGCGGGGGAAATATCCAAACAATATAGTGAAATCCAAACACACACACATATAACATGTTTAACCATGTCATATCTGCTGGTATTTTGTCACTTCGTCTTCCTCGTTTATTCCACGTGGCCTAAATTGATTCCGTCATCTGAACGAATTGTCTCCACCCAATGCAATCTCGGTTGGGTACAGTCATACTTTTATAAATATATTTCAAATCTAAATTCACCTTCTCCATCCTTCTCTCCTTCGCTCTCCTTTTTTCTATCCTTTGATCATCTCTCCACGCTCATTTTCCTGTATTTGATGGTGACTAATGCAATATAACGCAAGAGTTGCTAAACGAATTACTTTATACGAACACTGTTTATCTTTTTAGCTGATTCTTTTGTCTTACTGTCTGTCCCATATATTGACGTGGTACATCATATGCTGGCATGTCATTGTAGTGTTGAAAAACTAGTGTACAAGTGGTTAAGACAAAATTATGCCTACGCAATACAAAATAAAACGTTTCAGGTCACTTAGTTTCATACAAATACAACACACACACTACGACAGAGACAGGGCATGGTCAGCGTATGCATTCAAAAGTGTACCACGGATCAATCTTCGTACGCTACAAAACAGTTTTCCACATTTACAACTCAATCCAATTCTTTTGGTTCTGTTACGATGCCATAAAATTTAAGTCGACGTACCATGTCTGCGTATATTGCTATGTTGATCAATGCTGAGTGGGTTGATTGGTCGATATCATAATGTTGATTAAATGAGTCATCCGAATGATACACCTAACATCTCCAGTGACACTCGTGTAGAATACGAGCCCATCTAGTAACGGTGACATCTACAAGCATTCCTATTACGTTTTTGGTTCAAATGGCGCACCGTATAATCGCAAGCAATGGACACTGTTGATTATATCAAACTGATTGTATCGCCACAACTAATGCTGAAGTGAAAATGATCTTACCAAGATTATACTATTTTCTTTTCGGGAAACTTTGGCTCTTGTTATATGTAATGTCCGATTAGTAGCATTAATTATTTGAACCTACAATAGGATTGACTGCTCCGACGCTTGTGAGAATGGTGGAACGGATAATTATACTGGGATGTTTGTGTATCATGCCGTTATCATGGTTTCCACAGCATGACCTGTAGAAAGAGTTGTACAACTAATTCAGCGCACTTCCGCTTATAACACATGCCATCTGGCACGAAATAACCACCAACACAATCACGTACGGTGACCAACCTTCACATGGATTTCTACTACACCTGTACTACATGTATGCACTTGTCACGTGATCACAAAACAATAAATTAATTCACTGTGAAAGTAATGGCTCGAAGAAAACATATACATTTGGGTAGATTTCTGACATTAATTATTACTTTATGATCACATGACAAATGCATGCTTGTAGGAGTTGTAGCACATATACAGTAGATACACCATGCGAAGCGTGGTCACCGTAGGGGATCGTTTTGGTTCGTTTCGAGGTGCGGGCCTGAACTACAATTTTTTTTAGAAATGCCTCTCTGTATCATAACGAGTAGTTTACCTACATAAGCGCTGTTTATGTGTGTATTCCGCAGCGCTCCCGAGCGCGATGGCAGCCGGCACAAGACCGACGAACTATGAACTCTTCCGGTGGGACACTCACGCCATGACGCCCGACAACCAGGAGCTGTTCGAGCGGCACAAACACCAACGGACGGCGGTGGGCGTCGTCCTTCTCCTGCTAGCCGTGTGCTGCCTCATCGTGTCCGGCTCAGACCTCCTCATCTTCCCGTCCGACTTCCCGAACCTAAAGGCGCACAAACTGCTGAATGCCACCTTCACACTGCTGTCTCTCGCTGGCATCATGATGTTCCTGTACTCCATCATGTGGCTGTGCTGAGCGCCATCGACGTAATCGGCAGCCGCGGCCGCTGGTTACGTGAAACAACGTCGCGTAGCAGAACCGGTGTTAAGAACAGGAGGTGTAAACAAAACTACGCCGAATTATGACGGAGAGGCTCACACTGGAATACCATGCAGATTGTGTCACGTGGCACCAGCCGATGTATTTTTTACAATGCTACGAAGAGACTCGAACTACTACAAGTAGGGTCTATCACATGTTTTTAAATATCACAAAAAGGTCGTAATCCATGTCTAACTGAGATAATAAAGAACTTCATAACGTTTTGGTTCTTGCAACCCGACGATATAAATAAATAATAATGAAGTCTAGACATTCCAATTTGTTTAGTGATTCCAGCATTCCTGGACGAAACAGTTCTTTTCTTTTTAACCTCTTCTTCTTATGTGTAATGTGGTCATCCCTCTAAGGTAAGGTTTTATATAGCGCAGTATCCAGTCAATAGGACTGCTCAAAGCGCTTTTACACTTTACTTCCCCGGCAGACCTGTTCAATCAAATACCATCTCAACTTCTCTGGGAAGCATCCAGCCACATGCTACAATTAATGTGCGAAAGGCTGCGCGTACACATATCCATCACTTTCTATTGCCAGGTACTCATTTATACAGCTGAGTGAACTGGAGCAATGTAGAATGAAAAATCTTGCCCAAGGTTTTAACACCGCAGCACAGGATTCGAACCCGGGTTCTCTTAGTCGAGAGTCCGGAGCTCTACCCCTGAGCCATTGCGCTCTTTCTACAGGGAACTATCCACAGTGGGTGGTGCTTGCTGTAGGTAATCCTAGTGTGAGCCTGGTGTTCGTAGCCAGGTCTCAGTGGCAGTTTTGAAGGCCGGTAACTCGTAGAAAGGCTCATTTCCGGGATCTGATTCCACTATCATATTGTAGAAGGGAAGAAGGAATGCATGTGGGAGTCAGTGCGGGAGTAAGGGACCTCTCAGGGTTACCTCTCAGTCTGGAGGCTGGCACAAGGGTGCCTTTCTTGGGAATAGTATCGATCAACCCGCCTATGATGTTGTACATCGGTGGTGGCCTTGGCTGCGGTGCTTCGGAGACTGTGGGGTTTATGCACAACGTAGGTACTGACATCGGTGAGCAGGATGGTCAGATATATAATTGTAAATTGGATATCACTGTAAATCTTTCTTTACCTATATCAGCATAATGAAACCAATCTTCAGTGGTAAGGCCAGATCGTGATTTTCAAATTTTAGCCGAAACCAGTACTTTAGGTAGTACGCTGTATTTTATGTAGTTACTTTCGCAACGTGCTGTGGGGTCTTCTGTCATCCTCGTGTGTAAGACGTATACATGTTCGTGTAATGGTTCTACTGATATGCAACATCCGATAACTGACGTCTAAATACAATTGCGACAACAAAACTTACACGAAATAGTATTTTAATGGTCATGTTGTTTCTTAATACATAGTATATGCACTACACACCGGCCACAAAATTAAATCATATAAACCACTCCATGAAATAGGAAATATGGCAAAGGAATCAGCGAATTGTTGAGGTACATGTTACTGGTATGGAGGGAATATAACAGACGCAGAGAACATATTATGTGTCTGCACAATTGTACATTACATATCAATCCACGGTCGAATGAAACTACGCCCCTGATTGTTTAGACTAAATCAGGACAACTGAATGCGTTATAGATGATATACCCTTATTCACCAACTGCTGTATATTATTATACCTTCTTTGATGATACAACACCATTCTACTGAAGACTTCTTTAAAATATCTGCTGTTATCAGAGCGTGAATGTTATGGCTGGTCCATCATCAGAACGAGTATATTACCCAAGGATATAGTAATATAATAAATTACATAAGTCTAACAACTTCTGGCTGATTCACATCAACAATTGCAAATGTACAGCTCAGATGGATGTAGTCCGGAAGTATGATTGTATACCTCTTCTAGGTAGAACTCTGAATTGGCGTTATATGAATGTTGGACTTTTTTCCACTCTGACGGCGCATACCAACAAAAGGCTAGTGTAAGTGCTAGACTGCATTCGGCAGAGTGTCGTTGGCATTTAAATGCATGCGTAATGCAACATTACATAAACGCAACAGTTTGGCATTTGGTAGTTCATTCAAACCATCATTGATAAGTCAACATATTTTTTTAATGTTTTAGCAGACGTATTCAATAAATAACTAAAAGCTAACATATTTACACAGCAAGCGATTACGTAACATATTACTGGAACGCACGCACACCGAGTCATGTGTACGAGTTATTTATGGCAAATACATTTTATGCCAATCTACGATGCCTATTTAATAAATGTATATGGTATAATCTAGTTCTACCTCCACTAAAGGTAAGCCTACAATATCTATCAACAGTTACACAATCATCGAATATTGAACATTCTCCATAAACTGGCTTAGCTATTCCTGAACTCGGTTCAACGTTGTTCACACATGAATATGTGAATTACGCAACATTTCAACACAATACTATCAAATATTATATAATATATTGCCAACATATTTAGCCACATTATCCGATTATCTAACCAAAACTACAGTTTAAAACATACCAAACAGCAAACATGGGCTACATCTAGTGGATGCTGAATCTAGGTCATGTGTTCTAAAACGAGACTAAGAAAAAACTGAATGGAAGGGTGATTTTTTACGTCCCTTTGAACTCCCTATGCATCGACAATTATGTTGAAAGCTATATGGACCTCACCATAGGGAAAATGCCATGTGCAACGACCATTGATGTTTCTCCCACTTGCTTTAATTAATTATCTCTCTGTTTGCATGTCCCCAAAATAGTCCGTAGTAGAGTAATCGATGTTCTGACAAACCTGCGCCTAGAAAATAGTGGCAATGACACATTTAGAACGCGAGACACCTCTAGTAACCACACTTTATGCAGGAGTTGCAGACAAGTTCAAATAATGTTCTCGTCGCGATGATATCACGTGACATCCATTACTCTCGTTCTAGCAAATTGCAGCAAACTCCGTCCATTCGTTTTGCAAAACAACTTGCGTTTCATTAAAATGGCAGTATGTAATAAAACGACGACATATTCTATGACCTTTTTTTAACACGTTCGTGAACAGCCAACGCAAGGTCGGATGTCTGGCAACAACTACACAATGTTGGCGATAGGGAGACATGCCCTGACTATAAGCAGCGTTCTTGACAAAATTACGTCGACACATCGAACGAAAAGCGAACAAGACGACGCCGCCGGATAAGTTGCACGTTTGAGCCGATGCACAGCTACATCCATCGCTTTCGGGGGTATTCTTGGGAGCCTAGTTGAACATTCTTGATGAGTGAACAATTTCGCGAGTTGTAATTCGGCGGCGTCTCACCAGCGGCGTTTGCGTGTTCCGGCGACGCTGCGCAGCGTTCGGGCAAGGATCTGTTGAGTTCCTGAAACACGCGAAAAAAGTCGTTGTATATATTTCTTCGTCTAGTTCTAGCTATTTCTAGCACTCGGCAGGGTTCTACAACTGACTAGTCTGCATATATATATATTAATATATATATATATATATATATATATATATATATATATATATATATATATATATATATATATCGAGGTTACAACGTTATGATCTTATGAGGCTTCATTTAACTTTACTCAGTCTTTCTGAACATTTACGCCAAGCCAACCTATCAATGCTGACAGTGCCACTGACCCTGAGGATGGTCACTGTCAGAGTGATTGTCGTCGTCCATTGTTCTTATGCGGCCCGACATTAGCGTGATTCTCCGATTCACGAGTGATATACAAATTAGTAAAGTTAAGAGCCAGGTTTTAGCTTCTTTTTTAAGGGATAAGTTAGTAGTAGTTTGTGCAAATGCATTTATTAGTCCCTTATTCATTCTAAAGAGCATTCCTAGTCTATTGTAATATCTTCATTGTTGGAACGTGGGCCATTTTAGTTGTTGCAGCATGGACGCAATACTGCCAGGTGTTCTTTCTATGTAATTATTAAAATGTATATAACTTCTAGACGTTGTACGCTTTCTAATGTTTGGATATCTTTCTGCACATATGGGTCCCAAACGGATGATGCATCTTCTAAGATAGGGTACCAATGTAGTTACATTGCATTTCAACAACATCCCAATCGCCATAATTCTACTAGGATGGTGACATTCGCTCGTGAATATCAGGTCTGGAACGTGCAACACAAGAAGTGCTCACAACTACCACGGCATTATTTAAACAATCCTGCGATACTTCCAAAGTTCTGTTTGCATGTGAGATGCGAGCAGTAGGTCTTACTTGTGTCGAGGCTATCCGGCCCCCAGGTTGTGCTCTGTCGGTGTCGTCTCTCCGCCATCTTGTACTCGACCTGTTTTAGTTCGTCGTCAATTAGGTCCTCCAGTCGTCTCGCCATGTCTTCATCTGTCGGCCTCCACTCGGCGGCGGGTCTGTCGAGTACAAATTTCACTCTGTTCAAGATCTTTCGTAGGACAGATATTTTGCCAGTCACACATTTTTGGTGGACAAGTGGATGTTAACTCCTCACCTACATATACACCATGTGAGATATGCGTTATGACCATGCAGAAATAAACTGCAAACACACCAATTGCCACATCCATTTTTAAGGTATAACTGACAAATATCTATCGATATTTTTACCTTCCACAACGAGTTTTATCAGGGCTTTTGGACGGGCTTCGGCATAAAACCATGATTCTGATACATTCTAGATCACTTCCATATTTAAACCATACACCATTATTAGTCTTGTTGTTTGTTAAGTCTTGTTCGATGTGCCAGTGTATATAAAGAATGTGTGTATGTATGTATGTATGTATGTGTGTGTGTGTGTGTGTGTGTGTGTGTGTGTGTGTGTGTGTGTGTGTGTGTGTGTGTGTGTGTGTGTATATATATATATATATATATATATATATATATATATATATATATATATATATATATATACATACATATATGTATGTATGTGTGTTTGGGTGTGTTTGTACATGTGTGTGTGTGTGTGTGTGTGTGTGTGTGTGTGTGTGTGTGTGTGTGTGTGTGTGTGTGTGTGTGCGAATAAGTAAGCACACACGCGAACTCAAACACACATTCGCATGACCGTATGTACACATTAACTTCGAATATATAGTTGAATACGAGATCGTAATTATGTTCTAAAACTGTATTTGTAGATGGTTTACAAGAAAACCGAAAAGCCAGGAGAAAGTGGTGTCATTGTTTATATCTATAAAATTATATTATAGTGGTTTGCAGATCGAAGTCGGTGAGCGGGCAATGTTGTCTTGACGTCGCTGGATTCACGCACAGTGTACACCCAGATGAACTGCCTGTGGAGGTGGCAGACGGTGGCCATGTATTCTGTTTTAAACGCATCTACACTACAAATGTTTCCACATTCTGGCAGTGTCTGGGAATAATTAATATGCCATTATGTTGTTTCGGCAGAACGGTAGAAAGCACTTTGGCTCACATCCTCGGGTATATGTCATGGTCGTCCGAAGATATTTTTCTGTGGCGATAGCCCGTAACTATGAATAATACATGTGTAGCTTTGCTGACCGAGCAGACCGTCGCATGACTGCTACTGGGCCATGGACGGGTTGTTACAACTGCGAACGTCTTCGTTCGATTTCTTTGCATTTCTCTTTCATACCCAGTTGATGTCTTTCTCGATAAGTGAGTGAGTGAGTGAGTGAGTGTGTGTGTGTGTGTGTGTGTGTGTGTGTGTGTGTGTGTGTGTGCGTGCGTGTGTGTCTGCGTGCATGCGTGTGTGTCTGTGTGTGCGTGTGCGTGTGCGTGTGCGTGTGCGTGTGCGTGTGCGTGTGCGTGTGTGTGTGAGCGTGTGTGAGTGTGTCAACGTGTGGGAGTGTGTGAGTGTGTGAGTGTGTGTGAGTGTGTGTGAGTGTGTGCAAGTATGTGTGAGTGTGTGTGTTTGTGTGTATATGCGTGAGTGAGGGCGCGTGCGTATATGCGTGCGCGTTTATAACTGTTTGTGTGTGTGGATGTATATGTGTGTTGTGTACATAGGTACACGTGTGTGTGTTTGTGTGTGTGTATATGTGTAACTATGTAGATGTGTGTCTGTGTTTGTGTGCGAGCGTGTGTGTGAGTATAAGTGTATATGCACAGGGGTGTATATGTGTTTGTGTGCGTGGGTGCGTGGGTGCGTGGGTGCGTGGGTGCGTGGGTGCGTGGGTGCGTGGGTGCGTGGGTGCGTGGGTGCGTGGGTGCGTGGGTGTGTGGGTGCGTGTGTGTGTATGTGTATATGTGTGTGGTGTGTATGTATGTATATATATATATATATGTGTGACTGTGCGCGCGAATATGTATGTACCTGTGTCGGTGTGTGAGTATATCTACACCTACGTACAATACAATACAATACAATACAATACAATACAATACAATACAATACAATACAATACAATACAATACAATACAATACAATACAATACAATACAATACAATACAATACAATACAATACAATACAATACAATAACACGTCATTGTCCCGGACCAGGAAAGTCTTTACAGCGTTCGTCAAACAAATAAAATAAAATGCAGAAGTAAAAAGTAAAAAATACAGATACCTTCATTATTAAAACAACTAATTTATGATATCACTGTAAAAAGTGTAGGCGTGTTTGTATGGGCGTGTGTCGATCAGGTAATGATACTTCCGTCACACTACGTTCTGATTGCTTTAAACAATAGACTGCAAACTATATGAGTCCAATCAGTAACTGCTGCAGGATATCATATACACAACAATACTACACCTACACGGTAATGATACTTCCGTCAAAATACATTCTGACTAGTTTATACAATAGACTGCAAACTATCCGAGTTCGTTAATCAATTCCCAGCTGCAGGTTATCACACACAGAACAATGCTACACCTAAACGGTAATGATACTTCCGTCAAACTACGTTCTGACTAGTTTATACAATAGACCGCGTAATTATCTGAGCTCGTTAATCAGTAATCGCTACAGGATATCACGCACAGAACAATACAACATGAACAGGTCACTCGAGTACCCGGCCACGTCCGCACTGACCTGTTTATTTCTGACGGCCATTGTTTCGTCGCCGCTCTCACAGCTTCCGAAACGCGCTTCGCTGCAATTCCTCGACACTTGGGGGCAAATACGAACTTCCTGCAAGTAAAGGTAACGCGAGTGTTAGTTGTCACGTCGTTGCACCAGTTCCGCCGGACACGGATGTGCTGACATTCACGCAAAATATGATGGTGAAAGTCGTGAACTTTCGGAATCAAAATGTTAAACGAGCACCATCGAAAAAAAGAAACGAACCAAAAGCGAAATGACAGCGAAACTATTGATTCTTCACGTTCTGACTTGGCCATCATTGTGCTACCTATTGTATCACGTAATACTGCAATACCTAACCTATGATATTTAATGTTTAAATATCACATGTTATTTCAACGACACGTTCTCTATGCTCTGTCTGTCTGTCTGTCTGTCTGTCTGTCTGTCTGTCTGTCTGTCTGTCTGTCTGTCTGCCTGTCTCTCTCTCTCTCTCTCTCTCTGCTGTCCATCGCGCCCGATCGTAACATCAGTGTAGGGTATTGTCCGTGTGCTTTGCTCGTCGGTGAGATATTAGTCCAATGTGAGCAGAAAAGCCTGTCCCGCAGTCGATATAGAAGATGACAGGGGCAGAAGCATCAGGAAAGCCATGGCGGAGATTGTGATCATATTGGTAGTTTTGTGATACATTTTCTTCAATATGACTCTTTCGTTTGTGAATGGCCTGTCTCCACTGTTGTCAATCTTGTGCAAGGGCCTCCCATGTGTCTATGGCGATGTATGTAGCGTTCTTTATGCAGAAGACACGGTAATGTATCCTTTAGGAATGGCCACTTTAATTACAAAATTACTGGTCGGTGTTGCCGTAAAATATTTTGCTGTCGTCATCGTTCTTATCATTGTTGTAACTGCCATCTTATAGGCCGGTTTACACTCGTGATTAGTTGTCCAATCTCGAAACCACAACATTGTGAGACATATTAATGTATTTAGTACAAGAAGCGATCATGCAACGAACAGCGTGAGACAGATTAATGAATTTAGTACAAGAAACAATTGTATTAGGAGCAACATGAGACAGATTAGCAGGTCCAATAAATGTGTACTTTTTGTCGTTATTATTGAGCCATTCAACGGACCATTGGCTGTGACTGTGAAGGGACACACAGGTGAGAACAGGTGGACCTGTCGTGCCCTTTGTGGAGCTAAATGCAGCAGATGCCTGAATCAGTGTCTATGTCGTAGTGTCTATAGACCCGTCCCTCTTATAAATGCAGACATTATGGTCGAATGTCTTGGATTGCGTGAGAAATTTTGAGAGATTAGGAGAGGATTGTAGAAGGAAAGGGAAAGGGAGAACGTGGGAATGGAGACGAATAGTGGAGACACTGGTGTAAGAACAGCGAATGGAAAAGCAAACAAACGGTACAAATATAATACGAGCAGCAGTATCGCAGTCACACTCACTCCTCTTTACCTTTGCTCTTGGTAAGGAGGAGACAGACAACGTAATGTTTGCATATAAGTATCGTTATTATTATTATTATTATCATCATTATTAAACGTTTGCGTGTCGTCGGAATCTTGCATTTGACATATGGTATAGTTCAGTGGGTCATGCCGTCCGGCGATATGTCTCGGCCGGTGCATGCTACAAGAGACACGGCTGACGGACGCCGCGGGGTCCGCGTGAAGCCAACGCTCGCGAGGTCGCACGCGCTCGCACGCCAGGCCACAAGACGCAGGTGATGGTGACGTGCCGCAGAACCTGGCCGCAGATTCACCCTCCGGAGACAGAACTCGCACGATCGGCTTTGATATGTGTCATTCGTGGCAGATAAACTTTGCCGTGAGATTCTTGACGTAAACTCCCGGCATTTTACCCAGTGCTCTTTCATCTTTATTCACGTAGCGCACGCTACCCCGAACTGCCGACTCACGTGTGTTCCTGGAAAAGAGGATTCCTGATATTTTTGAGGTACACGTCAGAGACAGATGTCCGGGATGGCGTGCGTTGTGCGAATAAAGATGAAAGGACGTCACATAAAAAATGACCGGACATGCCACGGGTCAAGCAGCGTTGCATGGAATTGCTCGTTTGCGGTTCGAATGATCGGTTCAGCAGCACGGAACAACACGCTCCCTGATAGAAGCGTACAACACAATTAAGACCCTCGAGCCATGGTTTTGAAGCTTTCTTTTTCTTTTTTTAAATGTAAACGGCTATTGTTTATGTCATGCATTTAAAAGAGTTCACATGCGTGGTTAACTCTGACTGGTGAAAGATTCTATTAAAATGTTCGATATCCCGCTGAGAAAATATCATTATCTTGTTATCATTCCTAGGGAATGACTAAAGGCATACAATTCTTGGTTGTAATGGTTAGTTTTTTTTAAATAATTTAGACGCAAATGAATTGTCCTTTAAACGCTTTTTTGTTTGATTTGATATATATGAAAATAATCTAGGCATTTTGGTTGCTGAAAAACAGTGTTCTATCGGGTAGCACATCTCTTTATGTTGTGAATACATTAAATTCATGTTGTCGTTATCTGGTGCAACTTACGACGTAATACTATTGCTCGCAGCCGTCATCGGTGTTTTGGATTATCTCACAGGTTTACGCGTTTAATACTAACTAATGTTTATACAGTATGCATGCTTTTGTTAACGAAATTAAGTTTAATAATATACAATTGTATATGTAGTTATGTACGCAAAATGTCATTTATGTTTATTTTATGGGTGACGTGTTTCAATACAAGTTTAATTTTGAATAGTGTTTATGGTATAGTAATATCTGTGATAAAATGTGTATCCTTGTTTAATTTGTTATTTCAAAGTCGACCTGACAGCTTGTCCTCGGCTCTCTAGTCACAAACGCACAGCATAATTTCCCCAGACAGTAGTGAGGGGCTTAAAAATGGCGGCCACCTCACGGCGCCTGGGTAACCGAGGCTATATTATACTCACGTGCAGTCAATACGCCGTCCAGCGGCAGACGAGTGACTTAACGGATCAATGCACATCCACAAGAGAACGGAAATTACTGCCGGCAACACCCTGTACATGGCGACGTTCTGACTGCAACACAGTAACATCATCAAAATGTCAAAACATAGAAAACAGTACACTTCAAAGAACTGGTACCTATGAGAGATCCACTAGATGGCGTAACCGATTCATAAATCAAGGCCAGCTAGGTCATTGACAATTACTGACCTAATTAATCAATGCATGTCTCTACAATATAGTTAAATAAACTGCCTGTATGATGTAATGTTTGAGTTCTGCAAGTTTCTAAACAAAGCTATATAAACTACTAACTACCTAGGCAAAATATAGGTGTTACATTTGTGCTGAAACTAACGAATAAACAAGAAAATCATGTTTGGCTCGGGGGAAAAATGAGTTCATAAATAAATATGCGTATAAGATTAAAGAAGAACACGTGAGTGGATGAGGAGCATTTTGGCAAATCTGCAGCTAACATCATATGAATCCAAATGGGCTAAGACGAAAAGGACGGCCGACAAAATCTTGATAGATAGATACCGAAAGTAAAGGAAAGGAAATGGGTTTTTAGGGGGGGGGATTGAGACAATGGCCACAAGGAGTCAGGATTGGACGACCACAGTCGTATATTTGTAATGAGAAAAGTGGACACAATTATTAAAATACACATATTCACAATGGTTTCGTCCTTGTAATCTACACACAACTTCGATAATTAGTTTTTACTAAGAGGTTTTAGTTCTCACATCACTTGACGTCAGAATGACACTGATTGCAGCGGCTGACATATGAAACGATGAAGAACAAAGGAGGTCACGAATCAACCTATACGTTTGAAGATGTCTCGTGTGGAAAGCGGGTTGACTTTCAATTCATGGCACGAAACGTGAATACTGTTTTGAATAAAACCCGTTGGCAAATCATGTAGAACAAACAACTCGCACTATGTAATGGTTGTTTCTAAACGTCAACTAGAAAATGGAAAAACTAAGGTATCGTATATTCATTTGTCACGGTAATATACTTCCACAACTACGGCATGGCAGGTGGTACTTATTTTCGCGCTAAATGCATTTAAAACGTTGTAATTTGCTATAAAGACCACGTGTTCTAGATAGGGAAGAGAGAAATACTGCGGCATATAACGAAATGACCGAAGAAGGACGAGCAGGGCCGTCCGCGCAAGCGGGCAATGATTGTTCGCTTCCGAAGCGAAGCGGTGCGTGGCGAAGTGTTTCGGGCGCGCACCCGCCTGAAGGAGTACAATCGGCAATTCAAGGACAACCAGATCCATGTCAACGAGGACCTGACGGCCAAGCGAGCCATGCTGGCGTATCGCACGCGTCAGCTGAAACGCCAGAAGCAAATAGCAGACTGTTGGACCTACGCGGGTCGGGTCCTAATCAAGACCAACATTGGTACGGTAAAGGAGATCGTCACGGATCAGGACCTCCCGAAAATGTAGAACTGCTAACACAAAGAAAGGAAAGTTCCTTGAGTTAATTGTTGGTATTTGGCCTGTTTGTTAGTTTTCATTTTTATTGCGTCATATATAACCATTATAACCATTAAGTATAATAATGAATTGCTCTAATAAAGTTATTATGCTATGGACTGCACATTCATAATTTTTGGGAAAACGTTTTTATAACATGATACAGAAGAACGCTATTTTAATTTATTTTACACAGTGGTAAATGAAGTATTTCATTATTTCTGTTAATACATTAATTGCCATAAACATGATAAACTGTCTTCATTAGATAATGATCTAACAATCTCAAATTTCAAATTGTTATAACCCTTAAAAATGTATTCCTTCCTAAGCGTCATACAGGCTTTATAATATAATAGTGTGCATCATTGTAGATAACACATATAGCAATATAAAAAGTGACTATTAGAATTAGTAGTAATTGTTTAAACTTTCCTGCCGATACGTTTTTAGAAGATAAACTGATGAAATGTTCGTTTGTAAATTAAACAATTACTAGTTTTGCCTTTGTTATACGAGAGCTCATTGTGTTTCGACTTTGAACATGTGACTATAATTATAGGTGTTATCGTCGGATGTTTTCGTGTGTGCTAGCCGTATGGGCGGTAAAGGGTAAAGGGCAATTGCTTGCAGGCGCTGGTCTCTGTGTTAGAGGATTGGTAAAGGTGACGCAACTAAGTGTTAATTATACGAGTGCTCGTGTGCCCCGAGTTTTAATGACTTCGGTTTGTGACACTGTTGGACGAATTACATTATTGGCTCATTTTTGAGGTATTCGTTGATTTCAACACTATAAGTTAATTTGTTTGCACTGTTACCTAGAATAACAAATATGCGATGAATGGTATGGTTGACTAAGGGTTGACTAAAGTATGAATAATTTATATTTGACATAAACATAGCAACCCTCTAAGACTGTTTATTTTTCTATAGATGGTCGGGTATGAACATTGTAAAAAAAAAACACGTTATTTTAAATGTTAAAGCATAGCTTGCACTGATGTATCTATATATACTACAACAGGAACAATGTTCGCTGTGTTCTGTGTATGGTCATTAGTGTTACTTCACCTCGGTGGTTATATGTTGCATTTGTTTATTATTATGATTTTTCGCATTAGGCATATAATTATGTCATACAAAGTGGAAGTCCAGCCAGCTTGCTGTCTTTACTATTTTGTTCCCTTATGTTCTTTGTATTACTACAGATATATGTACGTATACTTTTACTGTTGTCTACTATTACACATACAATTACTATGAATGTTACGAAGCCATGCTACGCAGACTGTTCTAACCTAATTATTGTTTTGCATTACTGTTGTTTTCGTAAGATATTTTATGTCGCTTCTGGTAGTAGTGTAATAACGACGGACTGGGGCAATTGGCTTAATATGATACCTTCTATATTTTTTCTAAATGGATGACAATATTAACTTAGACCGAATCCAAACAAATGGAAACTTTGACTTTGCAAATTTATATACTGAAATTAATTATAATGAAGATAATATATATAATGATTCACCCCTTTCTTTAAATCCCAATGAGTGTAAATATTTGACCACGGTTGAATTCTCAAACGCTTTCCAGAGTGATAAAGTTTCTTTATCAATGTTATGCATAAATTGTCGCAGCTTAGAGGCGCACTGGGATTCTGTGCAAGAATTATTTTGCAACTTATCATCAGGTGGCCTCAAACTTGATATGATTGCCTTAACAGAAATATTTAGAATACGGGATTCTCAGCAATACAATATAAATGGATACCACAGTTTACTGTTTAACACTAGATTGCAAAATGACGATGGGCATGGTGGAGTTGGTATATATATTAACGATAGCTTTACATACACTAAACGTGAAGATCTCTCTATATTTATTCCCCACGTTTTTGAATCTATATTTTTTTAAGTTCAAAATAATAAAAATAAACCAATTGTAGTAGGTGTAGTATATCGTCCAAATTCAGCTCCTCGTGCAGACATAGATATGTTTATGAGCAAAATAATAGAAATACAGGATAAAATATCAAATGAAAATAAAGTCGCTTATTTGATGGGTGATTACAACATTAATTTGTTAAACTTTGTTACCCACAAAAAAACAAATGACTTCATAGATAATGTAATATCCCAAGGGTTTATACCGTATATTACCAAACCAACACGAATAACGGCAAACTCTGCAACACTTATAGATCACATATATTCAACTCATTCTCACCCTAATCATGAATCGGGAATTCTAATCACTGATATAGCCGATCATTTTGCCATATTTCACATAATATATGGTACACCTCGTCCCCAAAATTCAGCATATAGGCAGGTGCGACAGTTGAACCCAAGAAACATTGCATCCTTTAGAAATCAATTACATATGGCCGATTTCTCAACTGTGTTATCCACAGTTGATGTGGATGAAGCTTATGATAATTTCATGATAATATACAAATCACTGTTCGAAATATCCTGCCCAGTTAAACATGTGAAGGTTAAGAAAAAATATATTAAACGAGAACCTTGGATTACTTCGGGTATATTGACTTCGTCCCTAAATAAAGCAAAGTTACTTCGAAAGAAACTAAGTAGAGCTAGCCCAGAAGCGATCAACAAATACAAAGAATATTGTAGAGTTTTTAATAAGGTCAAACGAGCAGCAAAAAGTGCGTATTATACAGAAATGCTAGAAGTACGCAAACATAGCATTAAAGAAACATGGGCTATACTACGTCAAGCAATGCATAAACAAAAATAATTATTTCAGTTCCCTGAAACCTTCATAATAAATGGACATGAGGAAACACATATGAAACATATCACAGAAGAATTTAATAATTTTTTTGTTGGAATAAGTACAACAATAAGTGATTCAATAGATGTTCCTGTTAAGCAATTCGAAGAACACCTAAAGGGAAACTATCCCGTCAATTTTTTCATGCATCCTACGCAAAAAAACAGAAATAGAACATATTGTACGTAATTTAAAAACTAAATGCACAGAAGGTGTCGATGGTATATCCACTAAACTGTTACAAGCGACAATACATGAAATAAGCACTCCGCTTGAGCATATCCTAAATCAATCCATTGTCACGGGAACTGTTCCAGAAAACTTGAAAATTGCCAAAGTTGTGCCCGTTTACAAATCAGGTAACACCAAAATGTTTAACAATTATAGACCTATAAGTATCTTACCTGCGATTTCTAAAATAATGGAAAAAATGGTATGCAATAGACTGATGGTGTTTCTAGAAAACTATAACATTTTGTATAAACATCAGTATGGGTTTCGAGCAAAACACTCTACAATTTACCCAATATTGAATTTGCTAAAAGACATTTCAATTGCAAATGATAAAATAACAAAAGACCCTACATTGGCTGTGTTTCTGGACCTTTCAAAGGCATTTGATACAATAGATCATGACATTTTGCTGTATAAATTACATTTCTATGGAATTCGAGGATTAAGTAATAAATGGTTTGCCAGTTACTTATCGAATCGAAAACAGTACACTGAAATACACAAATGTAAGTCTTCTAAGAAAAACATAACAAGTGGAGTGCCCCAAGGATCCGTACTTGGACCAATCTTATTTCTGATTTATATCAATGATATAATTAATTCTACGTCCTTAAATTTATTGTCTTTTGCTGATGACACAACTGTATACAAATCAGGTCCTCATATTGATACTTTAATTAACAACATAAACCAAGAATTAAAACATTTGTGCGATTACTTGTGTGCTAATAAACTTGCATTGAATGTTAAAAAAACAAATTTTTGCATATTTAGCCCACCGAATAACAAATATCAGGTGAATAACTGTATCAAAATAAACAATGAAAATGTTAGTCATATTGGAAAGGATAACAAAGACGAATCGGTCAAGTTTTTAGGAATACATATTGATAAACACTTAACATGGAAAAAAACATATTAATATAATCAGTTCTAAGATATCTAGAGCAATTTTTGCAATTAACAGACTGAAACATTTCTTGCCACACAATGCTTTAAAAACTCTCTGTTATACTTTAATTCAAAGTCATTTAACTTATGGGTTACAAGCTTGGGGAAATGGAAGCACAGTAATAAAGTTGCAAACCTTACAAAAACGTGCCTTACGAATAATTAACAACAAACGATATAGAAGTCACACCGATCCTATTTTTAAATCTGAAAATATACTTAAAATCACTGATATACACAAGTTGCATGTCTCATTATTTATGTTTGACTATTACCATAAAACACTGCCTAAATCCTTCGAACATTATATACCAACATATAATCTAGCCACTAACACCAGAATTACCAGACAACATAACCAAATACGTACAGGAAAGCCCAGAACAAATTTTTCTTCTAAGTTACCTTTACATCATTTTACAAAACTATGGAATAACCTTGAATATACTATTCAAAACCTCAAATCCAGACATAAATTCAAATATGTGATATCTAAACAATATCTATCTAGCTACCTTAACCAAGTGCATTGCCTAAATCCCAGATGTGTAGAGTGTAACTAAAATCGTTTATTCAAAAAGACAAACTGTTTGGATTTACAAAGGTTTTTTTATTTTCCCAGTCCGTTGTCAAGTCAGTTGTAAAATAAATCATATCGTCAAATTAATTATATTGAGAACAACGATTTAATATTTTTTCTTGTATACGTATAAATGTGTCTGTATTTTTTTAATGTTTTGGGGTCACAGGAAGACGGCACATTATGTGCCATGTGACCACCACGTAACAACACTTTTTGTTTTTGTTTTGATTGCTAATGTATATGTATCCTTGTTGTTACGAAATAAAATTTGATTGATTGATTGATTGAATGACCAGAGAAATCACAGCGTTTAATACATAACTAGTAACACTAACACAGCCATTTGCTTTGCTGTCCCGATTCATAGTTCAAACAGCTGCATAACTGTATAAAGCGTAATGTGTAATGAGTCCGAAATGACATCGAACTGCTCTGAAGCAGATTTTGATGTTCCGATCACGGACTCGTCTAGATTTGATTTCGCTGCAAGTGCTACATACAAGCGGTGTGGATATCGAAAATGGTGCAAACTTACTAATCGCATGTCTGTAAAACAACACTGTGCCAGCTTTAGCAAATACAATATATAGGATCACTGCCATGTCTGCAACGACAAGGTGGTACGTATATATATATACATCTATGAAATAGAGGATAATATCTCAGTCATGATTGCGATTATGTATGCAGTGTGTGCAAAACATGCCTCGAGCGCGGTGTGTATTGTCAATTAAGAACAATCTTCAAATATTTAGAGCATCAAATTAGAAGTTGTTAATAGCCATAACATTTTCGAACTGGATATTTCAATCGTATTCAACGATCTTCATCAGTAGTCAAATCGTTATTGGTACATCACATGACCAAAGTCATGTGACACGAGCTGGAAAAGGATTGGCGGAAGCTTCTGGCAAACACAGTGGTTCAAAATGCATTGTTGGTCGCCTTCTGTGCCCGTTCTCGTGGT
>OZ024857.1:37957140-38002140 GCA_964017155.1 Oasisia sp. SBJ-2009 | reverse complement strand
TGGTAACTATACACATTAGTTAAATCAACTAGACGGTTCGTCTGCTGTTTTGTATGCGACGATGTAAGGAATACGAAATAGTTTCTTCGCCAGACGTGTTATTACATCCGCGATGACTAAACAACTCAACCATCAGCAACTACTACAACCGACTACTAATGTATCAGTTATGTGTTAACTTGGAATACAAACACTGCAGCGCTTATTCATCAAGATAAACCAGTACCAACTATGCAAACATTAGAACTGATTAAGCGCGCGGTGTTGGGATGGTCAGCATATCCGTCTGGCCCGCCGGCGGCATGGGGTCAATGCCCAGACGCGCCCGGCATGATGTTTGTTATGAAAACCTGAATATGGGACTGTGTGACTCGGCCGCGTTAATGTTGATCCCGTTTCGATTTGGGACGTGAAAGATCCACTGATGACAACAAGCATCCTTGTTTTGAAGGACGAAGCGCGCACGATCTAGTGAGCCTTCTGGGTCTTTTTCGGCAGTACACCGCCCTGGGTGATTGTGACGCCAGACAGGAGCTTGTTCAACTCCTCGTCGTTGCGGATGGCGAGCTGCAAGTGACGGGGGATGATCCTCGACTTCTTGTTGTCGCGGGCGGCGTTTCCTGCCAGCTCGAGAAGCTCGGCGGCCAGATACTCCATGACGGCAGCCAGGTAGACGGGCGCACCGGCTCCGACGCGTGGAGCATGTAGTGACCACCATCTAGTGGTCACTGCCTCGTCACAATGGTCACAGCTGCGGTCACATAGCGCCGTACTGTGACGACACCTCCGACCACGTATTAGTTTCGTTCGGACGCCGGTTTAATAACATTCTAAATATGAACAGCTTTAGCCAGAGTTCTACGTCTCTACCCACTTACTGAAATAAAAAAATACGTAAGTTTGAACAGGCAAATCATACATTTTACGAATACACGATGCGCAAGGCAGCATTAGTACTACGGCAGCACACTAACACATACTTTATAATTTGCCAATCCGAAACACTTCATAACGCTAGTATCACTTAGACAGCCGCACACACGAACGTGGCTGTGTGCGGCCGGCGAAGAAACATGGCATTGTTTCTAGTGCACGGCCGGCGAAGAAACATGGCATTGTTTCTAGTGCACGGCCGGCGAAGAAACATGGCATTGTTTCTAGTGCACGGCCGGCGAAGAAACATGGCATTGTTTCTAATGCACGGCCGGCGAAGAAACATGGCATTGTTTCTAGTGCACGGCCAGCGAAGAAACATGGCATTGTTTCTAGTGTACGGCCGGCGAAGAAACATGGCATTGTTTCTAGTGTACGGCCGGCGAAGAAACATGGCATTGTTTCTAGTGCACGGCCGGCGAAGAAACATGGCATTGTTTCTAGTGCACGGCCGGCGAAGAAACATGGCATTGTTTCTAGTGCACGGCCCGCGAAGAAACATATTTCTAGTGCACCAGGATATATCATTTCTGCTGTTCCTACCGTTGGCAACGTGTTGCGTTACTAGTAGCCACAAACCGAAACCTCACGCCCACCGGGGCTGTCTGTAAGCGACCACGTCTAATCACTCACGACCGAACTTGCAAAGCCGAATGCGCTCAACCGTGGTTCACACGTAACGATTTCTTCTGGTTGACTTTTACCGGAAGATATGATCACATGATGCCAGAGGCGTCAACGTATTCGTCATTGATACAACCAAACTGCCGGCGGTTGTTTGTCCGCACGTTGTGGCCAGTGTCGACCAGAGATAGATCAGCCTACTACTACATCCGGTGAAATAGTACGTGTTTGATGATATCACAGGTCACGCAAAGACGTATACCGTTTAGACAGCACGGTGCATGTTAGATTAGGGTTTTGTCGGATCTCTCATTTTCACGGTAACGTCAACTCTTTAACAAAACCGTGATTGTAGTAATGATTGCAGTTAGAGACTTCTTAACAGAAAGAGCTTAGCTGAAGGTTTCTAAAAGTGCACATAGCGAGTTCTGGAGAGAAAGAGCTGTGCCAATGGGCATGTTGATCTTTCTCCTACGCCAGTTTTCCTCGAGGTCTAGACATTTTACATCTCTCATTGAATAGTGGTGGCCTGTGTTCAAGTTGTGTTTGTTTTTTCGCTTATATGAGTCGACGACACGCTAGATGTTCGTCAACTCGCGTGCCCGATCTGTGGTCTCGTTGTTTCCCATATATAGCGTTGCTTGCAGTCCGTGCATTGTATATTCATATACCACCCGACACTTTGCAGCCTTGTCTGTTTTGTGAAATATACGGAAAACAAAAACAAGTTTCTTGAGAGGTACATTTACTACATAACACGAACCAAGAAACCCTATGACTATATTGGAGTATCTATAGATCTTATTTCTTGGTTATATCGCAAAGAAGTCAATTCCGCGCAAGTATCTGTACGAGGGTTACCTCGATCGATAGGTCTGAGACACAGGTGGAACAGTCGCACCTATACGTTAATGAGATCAGCGTTTAACTGACAATTATCTGATAATGGCGGGCAGTATGTTGATTAACAATTGAAGTATGTTTGCTATGGCTGACACGTTTGCTAAATTTGGCTAAATGGTGTTGAACTAAACGGCGCCCTCTGGTGTGACTAATGACTCGCTGTCACATTTCTTGTCTGCGTGTTACAAATGACGAGACGATGCTCTAGACAGATGTTTTGCCGACGGCAACGTCACCATAAATGTCGTTCCTGTCAACAGTCGCGGAGTGAGAGCACAAAAATGCTAACACACGCACAACGCACGTACATGTGCCAGCGTAGGTATTACCACAGAAAAAATCTACCATGCGGTCGGATACGTAATGTTGATTTTTTCCGCGACGAAGTTCACACATTCAGGACGATTATGGTAACACGCTAGTCTAGCGCAGGCAAATAACAAAGGCTTAAGAGGACATTTGTCTATAGCACCCCTATCTCCAGACCCGCCTATGCCGAGCGGAAAATGTGTGAGCAAGAAATGCAGTACTTTATCGACATTTCTGCAATATACCATCGCATCGTACGCACACGCACACACATACACCCACACGAACGTACCTTATGGTTTTGTCTTTTCGCTATAGACATTTTAATGTACCCCGTTACGAATCCCACAAAATAATCTGAAATCGAAAGTTAGGCGACGTAGCTGAAAAACAATATGCCCACTACCCTCGCGCGTGTTCCGACGTCATGAATGTGGAGCCGAAACAGATATGAAGATCTAGATCTGAAGTTATGGACAACTTTTTAATCATATTCACATGTCACGATTCACTACAGCGCGGCTACAGCGTGATAGCGGGGTCAACCTTTTCTGGCGAGCTTCAAGGAGTGCAATTGGAGGCTTTAGGTGCCCCTCCCGTATTGCCCTCTCTGTGTCTGCCCCGGAGGTGTATACGCACGCTTTAAGAGACTTTAGGTTAAGGTGTCCGATCATAACTTACTTTTGTCGTTGTATGTGTCGGTATTGCATCATCTCTTCTTACTTCCATGTATTAAACGATCACCATTCTATCAAATATGTAACAAACTTATTGTTGTCGTGAAACCGAGAGACCACAGCTAACCCTAATCTAACAGGCATCGTGCTCTCCAAACCGTAAATAACTTTGCGTGACACAATTGTTCGATCAAACACCCGTTTCACCAGGGCATGTCACAATTCCTTAGATAATGGTACAGACCGATCTATCTCTGGCCGATTCTGACAATGCTACCTACGTACAAACAACCGACGGCAGTTTTGTTCTATTACTGACGCGTAAGTTCGACGCCTAGGGCGTGATGTGACCACATCTTCTCGTAAAAAGTCAACCAGAAGAAATCGTTCCGTGTGAACTACGGTTGAGCGCGCGTGCACTCGCGTTTGCACACTGCATTCTTCGGCGAAATGCCGCACGTGCGTCCGATTGACTCTGCCGTCAGGTGCGGGTTCGGTCGTGAGTGATTGGGTGAAGTCGGCTTCAGACAGGTTCGCTAGGTGTAAGGTTTCAGTCTGTGGCCATTCGTAAGGCAACGTGATAGCGTATAGTGCAAGAACTTGTCAAAGGCAAGAAAGGCTTCCGTTGCACTAAACACTTTTGTAGTTAAACAAAGGCTCCATATTGGGTGAATATAAAGTATTCACAAAAAAAGGAATACAACTCACGTATTGCTGTCACATCCCATGCTCATTTAAAACAAATACTACCCTTGCTCAGTAAGAGTTTAAATACAGCTAAGGATAACATAAAGGTAGAATGGTTCATCGCTTCATGATCCGCCAATATTGATTAATAATAGACTTCTTACGTTATACGCTTCATCAGTAAGTAGAAAGGTGGTTTAAGTTATGAGAGTAGTTATGTGTGCAAACAATGAAGACATCCGATGCGTAATTATTATTATTTCGGACAATTAATCAATGAATTCATGTATTTCGCAGAACTGGACAATTCCCGATATAGCCATGTCCCAACGGCAACATTTCTAGGTCTACAGCTATATATACATACTTGTTTTTTTATAGCATAGCTCTAATTTAGGTTGGTCGTGTTTCAACTATCTTGCCGCGTTTATGCTTCGCGGTCCGCACAAGTCCACGTTAACGACTCGATTTGTTAAGTGACAGAAGCAATATGAAGTGGATCGGATTGGCAAACTAAAATGTAATGGTCTACAGTGCTGGCGTAGTACTAATGGCGCGTCTCCTGTGTTCATAAAATGTATGTATCTGTATAAGCCTTTTGGACATATCTTGGAAAGTGTGTGTTTTCTGGGTATATATATATATATATATATATATATATATATATATATATATATGTATGTGTGTATGTGTGTATGTGTGTATGTGTGTATGTGTGTATGTGTGTATGTGTGTATGTGTGTATGTGTGTATGTGTGTATGTGTGTATGTGTGTATGTGTGTATGTGTGTATGTGTGTATGTGTGTATGTGTGTATGTGTGTATGTGTGTATGTGTGTATGTGTGTATGTGTGTATGTGTGTATGTGTGTATGTGTGTATGTGTGTATGTGTGTATGTGTGTATGTGTGTATGTGTGTATGTGTGTATGTGTGTATGTGTGTATGTGTGTATGTGTGTATGTGTGTATGTGTGTATGTGTGTATGTGTGTATGTGTGTATGTGTGTATGTGTGTATGTGTGTATGTGTGTATGTGTGTATGTGTGTATGTGTGTATGTGTGTATGTGTGTATGTGTGTATGTGTGTATGTGTGTATGTGTGTATGTGTGTATGTGTGTATGTGTGTATGTGTGTATGTGTGTATGTGTGTATGTGTGTATGTGTGTATGTGTGTATGTGTGTATGTGTGTATGTGTGTATGTGTGTATGTGTGTATGTGTGTATCTGTGTATGTGTGTATGTGTGTATGTGTGTATGTTTGTATGTGTGTATGTTTGTATGTGTGTATGTGTGTATGTGTGTATGTGTGTATGTGTGTATGTGTGTATGTGTGTATGTGTGTATGTGTGTATGTGTGTATGTGTGTATGTGTGTATGTGTGTATGTGTGTATGTGTGTATGTGTGTATGTGTGTATGTGTGTATGTGTGTATGTGTGTATGTATGTATGTATGTATGTATGTATGTAATAAAAACTATGTATGTATGTATGTATGTATGTATGTATGTATGTATGTATACATGCAAGCATGCATGTGTCCATGCATTTTAACGTGCAAAATAGTGCATCTGCAGTGACATTAACATTAGTAGGGGTCAGACAATGCGTCATCTTCAAGATTGGTGAAACTGTCCTAAGATTTCACGCCAAGTGTCACATGCTGGGTTGAAAATTGCTTATTTTCCTTTCCGGTTTGCGGTAGATTACTGTGGTCTCGCGCCACACTAGGATGCTACGAGCGCACTCGTGGTACACTCAGCGTGCCGGCTACTGCTGGGCGCACGGTCGGACTCTTCTTGGACCAGATTCGTTTTGCTTTGAATGCCTTGTTAAACACGATTTCTTTTAGATACGATGGGCCTAGAGCTTCGGACTTTCAATTAAGCGAACACTGCATGGTTCGAATCCTGTGCTGCCGTGGCGAGTCTTGGGCAAGTTCGTTCGCCCTAATATGTTCTAGTTCACTTAGCTGTACGGTAGAGTACCTGGTTGTAGACTATGGTGGTTATTTTTGTACGATTGGTGTTTGGGCATTAATTGCACCGTGGCTGGATGTTTTCCAGAGAAGTTGAGACGGTGTTCGATTGTATAGGTTTGCCAGGAATAGAGTGTAATGCGACCTAATCAGTTCTGCATGAGCTTTGAATACTGCACTATATAAGAACTTACCTTTTACCATTTACTTTATATGAATGGGTACCTGGCTATAGTCTGTCGTGAATATTTGTATACGAAATATATTAGTAATTTTATTTGCTTGTACTGGAATGGCGTAACACTCTAGATGTCCTGAAACAAGTACCAACATCTCTTCTTCGTTTAGATGGTGATTAGGTGTATGATAGCGCAGGTACGTGCCTCATATGTGTGTGGGCATTCGTAGGTGCTCGTACTCGTACTCATCGGCTACTGGCAGAAACTCCATGCACACCGTTGTTGCCGTTGCCAGAATAAAATGACTCCCCAGCTCGTCAGCTCGTCGTCTGTAACTAGCAGACAAGATATACGACCGTGAGTCATTAGCCAGTCACTAAGCCACTGCCGAAAAGGCGCCTTTAGTTCAACAATATTAACTAGATTTAGCAAAATTGTCTTCCAAAGCAAGACATTCCATATGTTCGAAGAAGTCTTTGGTTTACCGAGAGTCCGACAACTTGAATTCTGTATACTGCCCGCCACTGACAGATAAGTGTTAATTCAATGCGAAACTGTCTGCTGTTGATCACCGGCTCCTGCCTTTCAACGACTCGCCAGCTTCCTTCTCGTCACATTGGTTAGGTATAGTTGTTTCGGTTTAGATTTTGCGACGCTGTACTCGACTATCTATCGCGCATGGTGATGCTTTCATTTTGGTTACCTTATTAATGAATAGACCATCCTGCAATTCGTCTTCCATCGCAGGTCTGTCTATCGCAACAACGCTAACGCAGTTATTTGCCACAACGCGTAAATGACTTCACGAAGAAATAAAATATAGTAGTTTATTTATTCACGGTGACTGCAGTAAAACAAATATATTTCAAAGGATGGTGGAATCAGTCATTGTCTCAACTGGTCGAATGAACTGATGTAATGTCTACTGACGATGCGTGTTGAATTTCTACAACTTGTATGCATGCCATTGCTCCCTGCAGCAGCTTTGGACCACGTGCTGTGTGTCTGGACGTCTACGATATAACTCAACCATGAAACACACATATCCTGTCTGTAATGTGCATTTACTATAGCGTTCTCTTCCGAGGCTTCGACTTGTGCACACTGGAGAGTTAATGTCCAGGGTTTGCAGTCTATCGGCCACGATCCGTCTCCAGGCCGCCAATAAACAACGCTAGGTACACCTATAGAGACGGAGCACTTCCGGTCGTTGTCCCCTGACTCGGCCGCAGCAGTTACGGGTGACATCAATGGGCACGCAGGAACTACGATGCAGGAAATACGACTGAGGTATGGTGGCCCTTACAAACGATGGTTCATCCTTTGCTTTCAGTCGGCTTCCAACCAGGCCAGTGGACAGTATCTGTTATGTTTACTGGCGGTCTCAGGGGACATGTGCGACTAGTGCAAGGTGATCTACATACGGCGCTGAATGACAAATATATGTGGAGACAGGACGTTGGAGACACCAATGGCCAATGTGACATGATGACGACGAAGAGGACTCTGTGAACTCTAGGATGGTGCGAATGGTGGTAGTGGTGGTGGTGGTGGTGGTGGTGGTGGTGGTGGTGGTGGTGGTGGTGGTGGTGGTGGTGGTGGTGGTGGTGGTGGTGGTGGTGGTGGTGGTGGTGGTGGTGGTGGTGGTGGTGGTGGTGGTGGTGGTGGTGGTGGTGGTGGTGGTGGTGGTGGTGGTGGTGGTGGTGGTGGTGGTGGTGGTGGTGGTGGTGGTGGTGGTGGTGGTGGTGGTGGTGGTGGTGGTGGTGGTGGTGGTGGTGGTGGTGGTGGTGGTGGTGGTGGTGGTGGTGGTGGTGGTGGTGGTGGTGGTGGTGGTGGTGGTGGTGGTGGTGATAATGATGTCGGCGACTTCGACGACGATGACAATGGACGATGAGGATGGCGATGGCGATGGCGATGGCGATGGCGATGGCGATGGCGATGACGATGACGATGACGATGACGATGACGATGACGATGACGATGACGATGACGATGACGATGACGATGACGATGACGATGACGATGACGATGACGATGACGATGACGATGACGATGACGATGACGATGACGATGACGATGACGATGACGATGACGATGACGATGACGATGACGATGACGATGACGATGACGATGACGATGACGATGACGATGACGATGACGATGACGATGACGATGACGATGACGATGACGATGACGATGACGATGACGATGACGATGACGATGACGATGACGATGACGATGACGATGACGATGACGATGACGATGACGATGACGATGACGATGACGATGACGATGACGATGACGATGACGATGACGATGACGATGACGATGACGATGACGATGACGATGACGATGACGATGACGATGACGATGACGATGACGATGACGATGACGATGACGATGACGATGACGATGACGATGACGATGACGATGACGATGACGATGACGATGACGATGACGATGACGATGACGATGACGATGACGATGACGATGACGATGACGATGACGATGACGATGACGATGACGATGACGATGACGATGACGATGACGATGACGATGACGATGACGATGACGATGATGTTGAGTAAAGGACCATGGAAATATATATAAAACAGTGCAGCACAACATAATTATATAATATACTCGTCGCAACGATTTCCGAACTTTCTCTGCAGGCCAAACAGAACGACGTAAAGTTTTCTCTGTCTACCTCGTTCTTATCTCTTTCTATAAGAGTATTAGTTCAGTAACAGCCTTGCAGTGTCCACTGTATTTTACAACAACAAAAATTAACCAGAGTAATTACATGTTTCTTTTTCTGAACTTCGATCTGTTCCATTACTGTTTTCAAATTAATTACATGAACTGCAAAACGATAATTGCGTGATATGAATGTCAGTATCTCTATTTTCTGAGTAATTAATTTTGTGTGGTCAGATATGCAGTAAACGTGGAACACGAGGCGGTTTTGGGGCTTTGCAAAACTCGCCCCTTGTGAGTGTCTGGAAGTACCATCGTTTTTAAATCCTGAAATTTCTAAAAATATTCGGCAAACAATTGCTGAAGTGAAGTACACCAATATGAAACAATGTGTCATATATTATAGCTTGCGTATACACAGAGCGGTTTAACTTAACTTGTAAGAACAGTATTATAAAGTAAAATGGATTTGTAGAATGTATGCGTGACGTTGCGAACAAAATATACGTCATCAACGTTTTAACGGTAAACACGGCACAGACAGTCTCCACACCAATAACAACAACATACCTACACCAAAAGGGACCGACACACAATACAAGTTGCCTATTACTGACGCATGATATTGTATAAAGGGAATTGTCTTTCAGTTAATAATAAATTTTTAGCCCTTATCGGCTTTTACATCTAAGAACGTGAAAGCTGTGTGTTTCGAGTAAAGGATGTGTGACGTCACGACCAATACAATAACTTGTATTGCCCAAAACAAACGAACTTATTTATATTAGTCTTCGGAGTAAAAAGTGGATGCGTCATAGTATACTTTCATCTATCAGTGAATGACGCAATGATATATTTAGAAGCGTATGACAAAGGGGAGTGACCTCACACTTAACAAATAATATACACCTTTATTGTCTCACATATAACCATATAGACATAGCATTTAGCTCTACAAAATATAATTACCCTATTAAATAAAATACGAAACATTTCAGTGTCACGGAAACAAAAGTAAAATGGCAAGTTTCTATATAACGTAGTATACTCAAGTATACTCGGCTAATAGACCGCTTAAAGCACTTTACACTTTACTTCCTGACAAATCATATATATATATATATATATATATATATATATATATATATATATATATATATATATATATATATATATAATATATGTATTATTACTCGACTCGACTAACCCGAGCCACGGTTGGCTGAAATTAGTTTAGTTATGATCATGTGATCTGCCGCCAACCACTGATTCAGTGAGCGATTTCGTAAACTGAGCTTAAATTCAGAGTTTAGCCAGGCGATCAGCCATGGGCACTGCTGGCTGGCACAGTCGTCGTAATACTACTACTAACTACTACTACTACTACTACCACCACCACCACCACCACCACCACCACCACCACCACCACCACCACCACCACCACCACCACCACCACCACCACCACCACCACCACCACCACCACCACCACCACCACCACCACCACCACCACCACCACCACCACCACCACCACCACCACCACCACCACCACCACCACCACCACCACCACCACCACCACAGCCACCACAGCCACCACCACCGCCACAACCACAACCACCGCCACCACCACCACCACCGCCACCACCACCACCACCACCACCACCACCACCACCACCACCACCACCACCACCACCACCACCACCACCACCACCACCACCACCACCACCACCACCACCACCACCACCACCACCACCACCACCACCACCACCACCACCACCACCACCACCACCACCACCACCACCACCACCACCACCACCACCACCACCACCACCACCACCACCACCACCACCACCACCACCACCACCACCACCACCACCACCACCACCACCACCACCAGCATCAGATATCGTCCTACAACTAGAAAGAAGCATGGACAGTGTGGTTGCCTCAGTGCAACTAACCGCATGGCCTGCTATACACGGCCATTGTTATTGACTTGCAATTGCGCGATGCATTAGCGACTGGAGCAGCTATTCCCAAAGGTCCCCCGTTTTTCGTGTTCGGTTACCATTTCAACGTTGGTGCTTTTACAAGTTACGTAGAATAGTGTAACTTCAAAAAAACGTGTTTGTTCAAGTGGATTGTTACATATGTAGACACGCATGCATATAGCAGCTACGGGTGATGCGCTTTCGTTGCGTGAATCACTAGGTGTATCAATTTGTCGACCAAAAGGATGCTTACGCACAAGACGGATTAAGCTAGGTTTACACGTCGGCGTTATGAGGTTAGTGCTATGTCAGTAGGTCGTGTGTGCAAGTGCACACACATGGGGTGCGGTGGTCGCGAGGTAGAACGCCGGACCATCAATCGAGGGGACGATGGTTCGACCCCCATCTGCCGCCGTTTCGAAACTTAGGCAATTTCGTACACCCACGTTTCCTGATAGTAAGTGCATGTGATTGCATCATATCATTGTCCGCAAGCTTGTTTTCCCCAAACCACCAATACTAGAGGTCAGAGGACAATTCGCTTGCAGTAATTAAGCATTTCATTTGGAACGTGAATGGCTGCGTTACGTCTGATGACAATTAAAATTACATTAGCGAGATAATCACGTAACTGTCGAACACACGCAGGGATTTGTAGGATTATACCTGCCAGCCTTTGAATAATTTAGATGTCCGGGATAACACAGATTCCACTGAGTGTTGGGTTATACCTGGAAAGAGTGGACAGGGACGGAGTGTGCTGTTTGGGCTGCAGACTCGGTGGATATATGTAAATCTAGACTGCGCAGATAATGTTTATTTCCCGGTTTGCTTTGGCACATATCCCCACCCCTATATTGGCATACCAACCCTGAGTGTTTTGCTAATTATAATATAGACATAGACAGATGTGGATAAAAAGGTTGTGAAACTCTCAAAACCCTCAGAAAGACTAGCAATCATTCAGGACCAGTTACGCAAACTACACAAAAGTAAGTGTTGTTAATGTTGAATATACTTTTTATTGAAACTCCGTAGTCTTGATTAGAATTAAAAACCAACATATGATATTTTGTCTTATAGTATTATACTCAGCTACTACTAAGCTGCAATCGGAAAATCGGGCCGTCTGACGATTGCAGGCTGACGGTGGCGTGCATGGGCTCGTTTTGTTACAGATATATGAGAAAACGCGTTCGTTGCATGCAGATGCTACGCGTAACATGGTTGAAATAATATATCGGGATTATTCGTAACAATAGGGAACGCAAGATGGCGGCTGTGCTTCACGTTAAATAAACCAGCAGTGTAGCATTACGCTTCCTACCCCTGTGTACAGTCAGTGACATGGACGTACATGTTGTCGTACATTTGGTTAACGTGCTTGTTTCAGAACAATATCTTTATATCAAAAACATGAGAAAACGTTATCACCAAAGTGAGCGATGTATGCAGTAATTGTTCTATGAGTTGTCGTGCTATAATAATAATGCAATTTATATTATAATATAACTGTTATCTACATTGTTTGTAAAGGCAAAACTTGACACAGGTCAAGCGCATCATTTTGATTGTTGACGACCTATTGAATACATCGTTCTTGCAAGTTACAGTAAAAGTGCCTATGATTCGGTGTCTTTGTCTATGTCAAACACCCGAAGGTCATGACGCTAATTTGGGTGGGGATGGGTCATGCTTGGAAGTACTACATTGAATTTAAGTGTTTGCTCAGTCTTGATTTAAAAGTGTCCACCGTGGAGGCAGACACAACTGTTTCGGATACCCCGTTCCATTTCTTTATAGCTCTATTAACAAAAACTGTTAGCATATATACCTGAATTATAGCCGGTACCTGAATAAATCGTTTATTATGGCCACGTGTGTTGTTTACCGGTATATAAAATGCATTCACTGTATCACAATTGGAGGCCTTGGATAGTAAAGCCGACGTATTCACCAATAAGCGTGACAATTCACTGTGATCTCGCAGTTAGTTATTATTATATGCTCTTGTCGCGACAATTTGTGACGTCAGCGGGGATGTTTTCTCGGTCGAACCAATCACAGTATGCCAAACAACTTACGCGGACGTATGACATCCATAACGTAATTTAGAACAATCGTAGGAAACACGCGAAGTGTCGCGAACAATGTATTTAATACGTACTATTCTCCGCTGACGACTTATCTGCCTCATTATCGTTTCCTGGCGTAAAATGAGCAAATGTAATAAAAACCATGTCATAGGCACTCGATAGGCCTTCGTGGATAGGTGGGCGGTATAACTATAGGGCACATCCTGAGAAAGAAACAGTTAGAGCATCTAGTAACGACTGGAAATACTGAAGGGAAAAGAACAAGAGAACGTCAGCAAATAAAACTAGTACAACAGAATTGTTAAGAACAACGCGCGACCGTGCAGTTTGGAGCGCCAAGATTGCCGACGCCTGGAACAGGAACCAATAGAAGAAGAAAGAAGGTGTAAATGTTTATCTAGCTTGCGAGAAATAACATAAACCACGTGTAGCATTGCGAACAATCGACTCACGTCAGTCTAATGTCATATAAATATGAACACGTATCCTTACGTTATGGGTACTTTAAAAAGATCAAGGCGTTGCTTTTCTCCATCAGTGTCGTAAATAAACCCTGATTGTTTGGCAAGCGAAGCGGAAACCGTCTAGGAGGAAATACTATTTTATTACTTTCTTCCTTCTCCACTCTCGTCAACTCTTCAAATATACGTCAATCCCGGGTGTCCGATCAAGAAACGTATTGTTTATTTACAACATCATCCACGTTTTGACAGGAGAAACAAGTCTACGTCTATGTCGGTCAAACGTAGAGACCACCAGCGCATCTTTGTGGCTTCGTACTTTAGTAGTTTACAGACACTTTTAGTCGCGACCCACTCTTTGTTCATATAAAGTCTTTTTCATGCATGAATAGCCACAACCTGGTCATGCCTTCATAGCTATTCAAAAGTGCCAAATGATTCTGTATTAGTCCTTTAGTTGAAATTAACTTTAATGACCATTCAGACAGATAGGAAGTCAATAACTTTAACTCCGTTTTCTCATTGTATTCCCCCCCCCCCGTCATCTTTCTTTTCTTTCTTTCCACCAATAATGACGACTACTTTATATAAGGTGCAGTTAGCAGCGTTTGCATACTGAGCTGAATTTCCGCGGTACTGACCACAGTCATTATAAATTATATTATATTTTTCTCTCTTTCTCTCTCTATCTCTCTCACTTTCTTTCTCTCCTCTCCTCTCCCTCCCATCTCTCTGTATTTGTTTGCGTGTTTGATCAAAACTTGGATCAACCCATGTCAAACACCATACAATAGTTAGACGTGCATTGTACGCTAGATCTTCCGTGACAGAACTATCCAAACGTGCAGAAAATATTTCGACATTGCCATTCAACATGCGATGTACGGATTACATTTAACTAGTACAAGTACGTTTCTTATATAGCGTAGTATTCAGTTTGTACGGCTCTACGAAAGGCTCTACCGTGGCAGAACTGTCCATATGAACACCATCTAGACATCTCCGGAAAACATTCAGTCATGACGCAAGTAACACGCCAATATTGCTCATACACACACATCCACCGTTATCTGCTGCCAGAACTCGGCCATACAGCTGAGTGAACCGAAACGACGCATAGTGAACTAACTTGCCGATGGTTTGAGACTATGGCAAAGGAGAGAGAGAGATGCGGAGAGAGAGAGAGAGAATGAGACAGAGACAGAAAACAATGAAAGAAAACAATCGCAGAAACGCTTCTATAATCGTATCTCTCATTTCGGTGAATATTCAAATTGTCAAAACCATTTTCAGTGATACCTGGTCAAGAACCAGGCAACTTAATAGTTGATAACTACTCCATAATAACAATAAAGTCGCACAGACATCCTGTTATGTCGTAGTCGATGCTCAGTAGAGTATGCTATTTTTTCTGAAACGTTATTTGAGATAAGCGAAAAAACAATACAATTTACTACACAAACCTGACAACTAAACAGAATGCGTTTAACAGTTACTTGAGCTACCAGCGTACAGACGATCTTTGGCACTTACCTACTTTGCAGTTTTCCTATGGCGTCTGCTAGAATACGTCTGCTAGAACACTTGTAATACGTTTGAGAAGTTTCCTCGAGTGCAACGGTGTGACAGTCATCCGCGGCGTGTCCTGCTGCTGTCGACGTGTCGCATGCTTCGCTCTGCTGCCGGCGAGGAACTGACGACGGTCGCCTGGTGTGCGTGATTACGTCGCGGTTATCGATTTTACGGCGGCGAACATTTCAGCGGAAGATGATCTCGCGGCCGGTTCATTGTTTCGCCGTTGTGGTGTGGTCGGGTGTGGTGTGGTGTGGTGTGGTGGGGTGTGGTGTGGTGTGGCGATAATGGAAATATGCAAATGATCCAGCCACGTTCACGACCACGGTGCTTAGTTCGGAAAGTTTGTCAAAGAATTGAGCAAAAACGCTAAACAACTTTCTCAAGTGAAAAACAAATGTATTTTAAATTACAATAGTAATAAACTATACGTTTAGAAGAGAACAAAATGAGAAGAGAGAGAGAGAGAGAGAGAGAGAGGGAGGGAAAGAGGGAGAGAGTGTGTGTAAGTATGTACACACACACACACACACACACACACACACACACACACACACACACACACACACACACACATATATATATATATATATATATATATATATATATATATATATATATATATATATACCATATATATATATATACGTGTGTGTGTGTATAATCCCGTCACAATTATTTAAAGAAGGAAAAAAGGCAAACAAAAAATCACCTTAAGCTAAGAAGTTCAAATGTGTGAAATGAACACTGATTCTATAATGTCTGACCAAAGCCCTGAGATGTTATAGCGAGCATGTGATACAATAGGGCATAGAGAGAAAGAACACATTACATGTTGATAAATGAACCATAAACTATATGCCTTGTAATGCCACACGACATTTGACAGAAACCAGAATGCACAAGAAACACGAACATTTTCTATGTTCCGACATTCTATCGCAACAGCTGCGAGTATAGTATTGGGCGACTTATATGATTCACTTATTTAACTTTTGATGTTTTATCCGCACAACCAAACCCTCCCCAAAACCAATGCTTATCCCCTGCAAAGCAACCATAAAACGATGGTGAAAATCTACGTTAGGCTTAGTGGAAACATATACCACATCACAGAGTAAAGACGACAACAAATTTGCAATATCTGCGCAAGGAGTTGAGTGTAACGGCGTGTCAAGTGGCCGCACGGTTTATGCGTGCAGTTCTCTAACGTTTTTCTTGGGATCGATCGAAGCAATTTGCTAAATGCACAACTGGACATGTCAGAAAGTGGGACTTTCAGTCATCATCCCAGGAGAGTTGTAATCGTGCTAGCATAATCACGTGAACAACCGGTTGTTATTTGCCATCAAATGAGGAGGTCATATACAACAACGAAATCGTCGTGGTTACGTGTTAAATGTGAACTCGTTGTATATAAAAACAGGACGCGAAGACACTTAGACAATTACTTGCAGATCGTGTGAGCCCGTGTTACATTATTAATCATTAGGCATCCGAATTGTATTCTTTGAAAACATATAACCCTTGTAATAAATAGCTAGTACAAACGGCGGTGGTTGTCAAAATGAATCTTCACGTAAATGCGAGATACGAATGAATTATTCATGTACTGCCTTCTTTTCAGTATCGTTGTCTGTCCTGGACATACGGCAGTTTTATTATTATCAATATTTCTCCACATCACCAGAGACACGCTGACTACGTCACACTTCTACTCAACGATGTCAATGTCCACATCAAGTCATATATCGTGTTGTGTTATCTCTTTCACGCCAAGGCAAATCAGTACTCGTCACAATTGGCGTCTAGAGCGACAGAATCAAATAGTCTGGACATGTTGAACAAACGGATGAAGAAAGGTAACGAAGACAGAGAATGGCCTCAATGTGGAATGTAAGATACGGTTGGGCAAGGCGCCCACCATAAGCAGGAACCGCTGCATTTATTTTAATAATGACCCAATCGAATATATTTTAAGTTGCAGGCAATCTAAAATATATATCCTACTTTGTCTAAAAGTATTTTACACATAGATACAAAACATAATAAAAATTCTACTTGTTTTTAAAAGCTACGAAAACGGCGTCTTGTCCCATAGGTGGGGCAAGACGCCCATCTTGCCCCACGGCATGTGCGCTAGTAAAATAGCTGTATGTTGCTTGCAGCTTAAATATCGCACATTTAACTGTTACCAAATGTTAATCGATATGTATATCCTAAGATATGAATAAATGTCATGGTCATTTATGATAATCCCTGAGTTTTACAATGATATAGGGAATGACATATTTTACTATTTTACACTTACAAATCATCTAAATCACATTTTGTACTCACGATTGTAAAATCTTGCTTCTTTTTATGTTTCCTTTCATACGCTACGTGGCAGCACGGATATAAAAAACCTTAGTGCCGATCTGAGCCGTTGTTATGTAGACAGGACGGGTGGGCGAAGAGGCGCCTTACCCACCCAACTCTACGTGGAGACAAGGATGACTAGGACTGAGGTGGAAAGATGTATTTACAAAGTAGAGATGAAAGGCGGAGGCGTAGATAAAAGCAGCGACAGTTTGAGAAGAGGGAACAGACACGGGAGAGAGGTAACACAAAAACTAAAACATAAATCATCGAGGACCACTTTTGAGTCCACCATCGCCCTGGCTTTTACGACGAAGAGAAAGGTAGCGGCTTGTTAATTGTAGTGAACGTAGAAAACTCTTCCCTGACATTGCCGTAGACACTTGTAAACTACGCACCCCGTTGACTGTAGCAGTTTGCATGATTTACTTTATGCGTGAAATGCGCGAAGTCGTGACATAATGAGTTAATTCGGTTTCTAAAATAGAACTGACAGTGTATGATCTATACTTAGTGCGCCACGCAATAGCTCTACGTGGCACGTTGCAGCCAAACAATCAAATCAACATGCTTAATAAATAATTCATAAGTAAATAAGAGATCGCATTACAGGCACCAATTAAGCTAAATACTGCCTGTAAAGTCACGTGACATTAACGTTAACGCTATTTTTATCACCACTAATGGAATGAGCTGCCACATTTGGTTTACCTGTAACAGTTGGTCCATGGATCGTTGTACCATCAACGCGGACTGTCGCAGTTTCCTTTACCGTGCGTGGAATATTTTATCCATTCAAAACTCAATTGTTTGACCCCGATGAAAAGGAACTGCGCGAATTGGAATATAGGAACCGACCACTGATTTAGTTTGATAAAAAGTACTTATTATGGATAATTAATATATGTGAAATGGTACCTTTACAATATGCATTCAGTTGTGATAGTACCCGACTGTTAGACACTAACATATGCAATCAGGAAAGACCGCAGGTGGTTTAGGCTACGTGCTAACTTACAATCCCACCGCTTCGCTCAGTTACAGCAAAGTCTTTGACTACAGCTCCATATACGTTGGTAGAGATACAATTATATATAAATATCAACGTGCTGAGTAGAATATCATTATCCCTGATATACCATCTATTTTCGCCAGGTGTGTCACGGTGGATGAGAGATTGTCTTTGTCAACTTGACGATTATGTGTTTTGTGTCGTTTTCGTCTTCGTTTCGTAATATGAACACAGCCACTGACTGTCTTTACTAGAGCTGTGTATTGGTTGCCTCTTTACTGTACGCGGCACGTACCGGACGTGTCACCATCATCGTCGTCGTCATCAGAGGTTCCACGAAACGAGGACGAGTTCTTCTAAAGGTCCTCAGGTGACTGAACAGCCCGGTTCTTGATCTGCAGATTTCGTTGCAGTATGGGCAGGAAGTGCCAGATGGAGGGGAGACGTGAAGATATTGAGACATTTCCCTCTCCGTTCTCCTCTGCCGTTTCTCCGCCTCTTCAAGTAGTCGGTTTGTCTCCAATTGGGCCGTTGCTTGGTGTATGATACGGCGCCAAAGCGGCCTGTCCGCAGCCATATCCTATATATATATATATATATATATATATATATATATATATATATATATATATATATATAGTGTTTGATAGTGTCTTTGAAACGTTGTCTGTGTTCGCACACGTGACCCCTTACCATGTGTTAACTGTGAAAACAGTACTTATTGGCGGAGGCGGTTGTCCGACATTCTAATACAGCGGCCAGTCCAACGGAGTTGGCTCTGCATTATCATTAGATTAATACTAGTTGTTTTCGCCTCCAAGAAGTTACTGGCGTTGGTGCTGCGATCTTCCCATTTGATACATATCCTACGGCATATGCTACGCTATACATTTGTTTTCTAGAAGCATTCCGCATGCTTTGTGGAGGAAACGAATTGCTATGTAACAGTGGCGCCACACTGCGGTTTGATGGGACATCGTAACTGATCGACTGGTACCATCTTCTCATCTGGATGTGGGCTTTTTGAACGGACGAGAAAAGTAAATGTAACTTCTTATATAGCGCATGATCCAATCCTCGGGATTGCTCAAAGCGCTTTACACTTTACTTCCCTGGCAGAACTGTTCAATCAGATACCATTTCAACTTTTCTGGGAAGAATCCAGCCGTATGCAACAATTAATGCGCGAAGGCTGCTCGTACACATATCCACCACTTGTCTATAGCCAGTTATTCATTTATACAGATGAGCAAACTGGAGCAATATAGAGTGAGAAAACAAAGTGCCCAAGGTTTTAACACCGCAGCATAGGGTTCGAACCCGGTTCCTCTTAGTCGTGAGCCCGAAACTGTACCCCTGAGCCACTGCGGTCTACGGAGGCTAGAAAATATTGAATGTTTTCGTTCAATATTTATGAAGTTTAAATTGTTGTGGAAGAATCAAAACATATCTTGGTATTGTATTGGCGATGTAATCGTGATGGTGTTTTTTTCAAAACAGTATAACATACCGGAACAACGGCATGTACCGGTATACGGTACAGAGGTTTAGTCTTAGTCGTTTAGAGAACCAACACTGCTCGCAGACTTCGCACGACGGTTGATATCATTCAGATAGTTACGGTACAAGTAGTAAATATCACAGTCACTGAAGAAGTACGAAAATGTATTAAATTTAAATAATTTTAACCATGCGAAATTTGGGGTAGCACCTATGCCTCAAACAGTAGGTGTATTGCAATGTTGCAGAAACGAGTCGTTCGTCTGTTCTGTGGCGCAAGACATTTGCAGCATACCAACACCCTCCTGAAGCAATTGAACATGTTACCGATTGTAGATTAATTAAAAATAAGGCAGCGATAGTAATGCACAAGGTATATCATAACGAATTACCAAACCGTGTGCAAACCTTAACATTTTGTATTTATTAAACTTATTCAACAAGTATTGATTGAGGGTGAACCATATGTAAGTGTTGCACTTCTGTTTACCCTCATTCCAATAGCACTCATGGTTACGTTTGACATGCTCATTTATTATTTATTAATAGCGGGACGGGTAATTCTTACAATACGATACGGCACGGCACGGCACGGCACGGCACGGCACGGCACGGCACGGCACGGCACGGCACGGCACGGCACGGCACGGCACGGCACGGCACGGCACGGCACGGCACGGCACGGCACGGCACGGCACGGCACGGCACGGCACGGCACGGCACGGCACGGCACGGCACGGCACGGCACGGCACGGCACGGCACGGCACGGCACGGCACGGCACGGCACGGCACGGCACGGCACGGCACGGCACGGCACGGCACGGCACGGCACGGCACGGCACGAACACAAAATAACACAATAACCCTTAATGGTGCTAGATGGTAAATTCGCGTGGTAAAAATTCAATTGCTGAGGCTGGAATTAAATAAATTACATATGCATGTTTCTGCTGTGATTCTCGGCCGCAGCCTCCTGCTGTCTCGAGACGCCGCTCGTGCATCAGACAGTCACACCTTCCACAGTCGCTACCACCGCCTACACAGTGACTTGTACCATACCACCATACGGAACCGTCTACTCTGTGACCCACCCTTAGCGATATACACAAAGAGTAGCACCAGCGAAACGACACATATCGGAAGCATAGCGCTGTTGCCAGCAACCCATCCTTCGGTCCCCTCCGCATTCTGTCCTGCATGCAGCCACGTCGAGTTGCACCTTGCCGCGCCATATCGCCCGGTTGGCTTCTTGAACAGACTCGACGCTGTGTTCAGTTCGACCAACGGCACTGGGTTCTTAACCCACGCAAGCATCTGATCCATGGACACGACATAGACGTCCATTGATTCGTGAGCGCTGATGACGTCGATGAACCGTTCCACGGCCTTCACGGCGTCAGGCTGCCTCTGGAACCAGCTCGTCCGGGCGTTGATGATGAACGGAACGCGGTTCTTCGAGTAGTGTCTCCAGAAGTTGTTCGCGATTGCCGAATAGAGCGTCGCGTCGTCCCTCACTACGGCCCAGTCGTCGATGAAGTCGTGGGGCCTGTTGTATCTGTCGTGGAAGCGCTGCAGCGGAACCTCCCACACTCCCGGGTAGCAGGCGGTCGGATGGTGGTTCCACGGGCGGATGGTGTCGGCATACTTGAAGTCCATCGTGTACGGCCAGATCGGCACGGTGTTCTTCAGATAGTCGTTCTCGTCCAGCACGATGCTGGAGTCGTACGGGACCCAGTTTGACGCGTTCATTAACTGTATCCCTTCGAACTGTTCGTCTCCGCCAGCCTCTAGCGCCGGCGCTCGCATGCCGCGGATGTCTCGTAGGTCGATCTTTGCCTCCCTCGCGAGTTTCGCCCTCTGCCGCATCATGACGTTCTTCCACGCGCTCGGATCGCGGCCGTCCATCGAGTCTCTATCGTTGACGCCGTTGACGCCGATCTCGTGGCCGTCTCGGTAGAATTCGCCGGCGCGGCAGTAATCGTCCGTGCCTTCATCCGAGACGAACAGAGTCATCGAGATTGGTTCGTCGTTCGGGTTGACGCGCCTCTTGCTGCCCACTCCCTCGTTGTCGAATATCCGTCGCAGTGGCTTCCACGTGTTCTCGTTCAAGGGCCCGCTGAAGGCGAACACGACCAGCTGCGGTACGTCTTCCCGCTCCATTCCCATGGAAGGAAATTCGCTAGCGCAGAGGCATTTCGGGAGCTTGCAGTTGTTCTCCTCTATACATATTTCGTTTTGCGGGGGACACTTGTCGGCTCGCACAGACGGAGCCAGGAATAAGGGAAAGGTCATCACCAATGCAGCAGCTAATAGGAATGCGAACGGATGCGTCATATCGTTTCGATGTTGTGGTTTGGCTTTCAGCGACGTTTTGTAGTTGCTGCACCTAGGGAAAAGAGAAGACGTCACAGTGATGCACACGGCACAAGTGTCACGTTATATGAGACTGCGTCATTTACCCGCGCTTGCCCCAATTCCACTCGTGTTAGGGTGCACTCATTTACACAAAGTTAAAGAAACGTCATGTGTTTACCGTTGATTCAATCTCCACTCCACCAAAAGGAGGTTTAACACAATATAACAAGATTCCCGTCTAGAGCTACAACCTCCAGACGACGTGCACACAAGGAAGCATTTCATTTATCGAGAGTCCGACAATTTTCCATTCATGTACCACCCGCTCCTCGCCAGATAACTGACAAGTTAATTTTTGAAAATTTCCGCTCTCCACAGTAATCCAATCGCCACTTAATTTGTTCCAGTCATTTAGTGTCCTTTGATAGAATGAATAGTTTATCATGTCAATCCTGCACTGTTCCATGACTAATGCTTCATTGTTCCTTCTGGCTTATAATGCCATCTTTCAGTTTGAAGAATATATTTCTATAAACACCCTTATAACCATTCAATATCTATAAAGCTCTATTAATTTTGATCTCCTCTGTGTCTCCTAGTCTAGTGTTGTCAACATATATTCTAATAGGCGTCATTCATAGCCAAAATCTTTCAGTTTATGAATCAGCATAGTCGGTCTTCGTTGCACTCTTTCTAGCTTATAGGTGTCCTTCTTACGACCAGGCCTCCGTGCTTATATTTTATTATAATATTGGTTGCTGGCGTCTGCTTACCGGAACTAGTACCGTGTACGCTAGGCGGCACCACTTTAGAACTATTTTCCCACCGCGGTATGTAGAGAAGACCTGCGCAACGCATAGCATATCTGTGTAGATTTGACGAGATTTGTTTCTAGTTTAAATACATTGACGCCGCTGGCAATGATACAATCAATAGATAATATAAATCATTCAAACAGAACAGTCTTTGAGTACGGGTACTATACAAGATGTATACTTACACGACAAGAGAACTTTGCAACAAGCCACGATAATCGGTTGTAGCGAATCACTTGAAATATTCTGCTAGTCTAACTGTGACCTACTCCAATTATTTCGCGGTCAATCAAGTGGAACGCACACTCGTTTCAACGTTCTCGCGTCTCTTCTCCCGAGACCAAGTCACTGAATGGCGGTGTCGTGTCGTCTGGCATGACAAACTCACTGCGATTTTGCCGGAATGTGCACGAATCTACGTGAACTATGCCAGCCTTGTAAACAAGGACTCGACGGAGTTCACCGGGAACGAGTTAACTGTCTCTACTGCTGTACGCCGCGGTGCCAAGTAGAGCGTGACAGCTTCCTCTTTAGCGAGTAGGCTGTCTGCTCTGCCTGGCTTCAGCCACGCGTGAACAGAGCTGGCTGTTTCTTCGGGTCAAACTGAAATGACTGTGCGAGTAGACAACGGGTATTTGTATGTGTAAATGTGTAGTGTGTGTGTGTGTGTGTGTGTGTGTGTGTGTGTGTGTGTGTGTGTGTGTGTGTGTGTGTGTGTGTGTGTGTGTGTGTGTTTGTGTTTGTGTTTGTGTTTGTGTATGTGTGTCTGTGTGTACGTATGTAAGTATGTATTTATGTATGTATATATGTATACATACACACATGCATATATATATATATATATATATATATATATATATATATATATATATATATATATATATATATATATATATGTGTGTGTGTGTATGTGTGTGTGTGTCTGTTTGTTGTCGCTGTCTGTCTGCCGCTCTGTTTGTATGTCGCTCTGTCCATCTGTCGCTCTGTCTGTCGGTATGTCGCTTTATCGGCGTGTCGCCCTATGGGTCAGTTTGTCTGCTTCTCTGTCTGTCTGTCTGTCTGTTTGTCTATCTGTCTGTCTGTCTGTCTGTCTGTCTGTCTGTCTGTCGGTCTGTCGGTCTGTCGGTCTGTCGGTCTGTCTCCTACAGTGTTAGATGCGGGCTCGCTGTAAAATAAATACACACTGCTTTGTAACTGTCTGCCTTGTCTGTCTGTATATCTGTCTCTCTGTCTGTCGGCCTGTCACTCTGGGTGTCTGACTCACTGTTTGTCTGTCTGTCTCCCACGGATAGAGTTAGATGCCGGCTGGCTGTAAAATAAATACACACTGTACGAGTAACTTCTATGTACAGTTAGCGTCATCTGCCATAATGATGTGTTAAGAATGCAATTTATTTTATATGCTCAGTACGCGGCTTTATGCCATCGCATTGTGCACATCGCATCGCTCGTTGAGTCTCGTCGTAGCCTCGATTACCCAGACTCCGTGAGGGGGCAGCACTTACGGGTAGGGTAGAGCCTAGAGACGCTGGGCAGGAGGTATTTAATGAACCACAAAGGGAAACGGTTGGCTGTGTGGTTGAAGGAGTGTAAAAGGGGTACAACTGCCACTGGATATATTTGGTGCTCAGGTTTTTGGAAGGCGGGTATCGTGAACCCCTATAGCAGTTGTTGACGTAGGCTCTCCACCATTCACCAGCTCCCGACGTTAATGCACATTTGAGTAATTATTTTCAGAATTATGTGAAATTTGCAATTCTGGAAATATATAACTCTTCAAATTTTTTTTAATGCAATTTTGACGACACGTGTGAAGTGGCACTCGGGTTCAAATTTAGCGTCATTTAACTCATCGTATGGGATTCCCCGAACCATAACAATTGTTGTATTTTAAAAGTGTAAATGTGATTGTTATAACAATAAATATGTATTTGTACACAGATACGTTTGTGTGTGCAATTCAGACCTGTTAATTTTCCCACTTTACGCGGGAGCCTCCCGCATTTCGCACCCAACTCCCGCCCTCCCGCGCGTGAGACGAAATCTCCAGGTTATGATTAATCCTCTAGTTTCGAATTTGTTTAACCTCGCATAATGCCCCTTTTTATAAATAAATATATCCGCGATTTTCATCGTTGTGGAAGCGCTCCAAATCGCTAATGTATTTCAGTTACTATTTGCGTTGTTCCACTATTTGCGTTGTTTACCAATACAATCGATGAGCGCAAAAGGCATTTTAATTGGGTGGGAGCAATCACGTGGATAGAAATGGCGCCAGCAAAGCCGATAGCGGATTCGAAGCCGGAACCTCATATGCCTCAAAGTTTCTCCAAACGTGGGTCGCGATCTGCACTGGATCAGCAGAAGTGACCGAGGGTTGTCACATGCGTTTTTCCGAATATACAACTCGCATTTTTGCGTTGCTGCAGGAGGATGGCATGGGGAAGGGTAAATCAGCACTGGAAGTCATCGGTTTGCCACCTTCTGTGCTGTTGTGTTGCCACTGCTGTCCCTCCCAAACAGCACCGCAGACAGTCTCTTCTTCAGCAGAGGGTCTTTTTCAATTGTGAACAAGATTGATACAGAGAGTAGGTCTGACCTTGGCCAGGACACAATATGTGCCTTGCTCAGCTGCAAGCTGAACACAGAGGACAGTTGTTTTACGTTTCAGCCGTCAGAAGAACTGCTGAAGTCTGCCAAGTCGGCAACATGCCCACCCTTCACACGAGTGAGCTGTTTTGCAGAGGGTTGTTAACTGTGATGGTTGGTTTTAATGCAGTGTCCAGCATTTAAGTTGGTTTTATAGTTTTTATGGGTTTTTTGCTCAGCAGGTTTGTGTGGAGTGCCACCATTAATATTTGTTCTTATAATGTTTTATCTAAAGATTGTGCAATGCCATTTGGTGTTAAATCTGATGGTTGGTTTTAATGTAGTGTCCAGCATTTCAGTTGGTTTTATAGTGTTCTACTTGCTCAGCAAGTTTCTGGATTGCCAACATTAATATATGTTGCTATAACCTTTATTTCAGAGGATTCCCAGCGGGCAAAATGACGTTGTAGCGACGTTGTTTCGACGTCGGTGCCGACGTCGATACAACGTCGAAATCATGGTTACTATGAAAGTTGTATCGACGTCGTTTGTCAACGTTTTTTCGACGTCGAGTAACGACGTTGTTTAGATGTCATATTTCGACGTCGAAACAACGTCGAAAACACGGTGACTATGAAAGTTGTATCGACGTCATTTGTCAACGTTTTTTCAACGTCGAGTAACGACGTTGTTTCGGCGTCATATATCGACGTCGAAACAACGTCGAAAACACGGTGACTATGAAAGTTGTATCGACGTCATTTGTCAACGTTTTGTCAACGTCGAGAAACGACGTTGTTTCGGCGTCATATATCGACGTCGAAACAACGTCGAAGACACGTTGCGTATGGAAGTTGGATCGACGTCAGTTGTCAACGTTTTGCCGACGTCGAGTAACGACGTTGTTTTTACGCCACATATCGACGTCGAAACAACGTTGGAAACACGTTGTATATGAAGATTGTATCGACGTTGGGTAACGACGTTGTTTCGACGTCGGGTGTGGACGCTGTTTCGATGTCATATACCGATTTGGGGGATTGCAGTGAACTGAAGGGGCCCCCGGAGACACCACTCCCAAATGTTGACAATATACTGCTTGAGGAATAAAAGGTATACTTATGAACTCTTAAGACAAGTGTTAATATTTATTACTGTTATTTCGTAAAACAAAATATAGGTGGTAACATTTTACTGTTAAAATAAATGAAACTTATCAAGTGGTGTCTCCTCTTAATATTATCAGTATATCTATATAATTAAAACAGATATGCATTATGTCGTGGTACAAGTCACATCGTTTTATTTCACTTATATACACTTCTAAAGCCACTACAAGACTGCGTTCTCTCAACTTTCGTGCCTTTCGGCCACTTCCTCCAGTTCGGTCTGGTGCGTACTTCAAGCATCCAGAGAGAGCTGCGGTGATCTCCGTCTCCGTTCCGCCATGACCTTTTCAGGACACTCGCTGAAACATGATATTCATCACATGACTGAAATACCGTACATTTGAAAATAGCACCCTTTAATATAGGCAGATTATACTTTATCCAGTTATAATGAAACAATGTGGGTTTTTTTTGGAAAACGTAATTTCGATAGACTAGAAATAAACAAACTATGCTTTGATTCACCATTCAGCATATTCCATTAATTCAGGCAAATTATTTGTTCTCCTCATTCCACGTTTTCCTTAAATCATCAAATTTATTGGACCTATAACATGGACATCTTCTTGCATTAATTGCTTTAACTTTCTTCTTAAGACGCAATTGTAATATTCCATATATTTTCGTTCAGTGGACTGAAAAATAATACTTTCATTAGAAAGGAAAAATGAAATTACCTTTTACTACTTTCAGCATCTCTGTACCCGCGAATGGAGTCTTGTCGTGATGACCATTCGTGTTCATCAATGACATAACGTCATTGGTGAGAAGTCTACCAGATCATGAAAAGAAACAAATAGTAATTTAGGTTTCAACATCAACAGTATACGTATCTCATTTCAACAATTAGTATTTGACTTAGCTAACATTGTTTTATTGAGCAGTTACAACTTATCTGTCCACTGATATTTCCATGGTGCTTGAATATTGATTGTTGTCTACTAATCAATGATCTATTAATATTATTTGTAAAAAGAAATGTTATCGCTTCAAAAATAAAACAATTATTAAATTATATTACAGTAGCAACTATCAGAATATTATCTCAAGTCTGGCACCAACATTGCCGTGTTAACGTAACTATCAGCAAAATAACCATGAAACTAGTACAACTGTATAGTATTAAATGATACATTTTAAAGACAGCAACGCTATGCTATCAAACGTTTGTCAGGCCAATCGTGGCGTATGCCTCGACGGTATGGGACCCGTCCACAGAGAAAAACATCAAATCGGTGGAGAACGTGCAGCGACAGTCTGCACGCTTCGTGAAGAGCGACTACCGTCGACGCAGCAGTGTGACTACTGACCACCATGCTCCAAAGCTTGAACTGAGTGTCCCTTGCGAGCAGGCGGGCGGAAGATAAGCTCGTAATGTTGTATCGCATTACAAACAACTTAGTGGACGTAACAACATCCGCACTCACAGCCGTTCCTACACGCACCAGGGGCAACACACACCGCTACTTTCAACCATTCACCCGCATCGAAGCCTACAAACACTCTTCCTTCCGAGCACCATTAAATCATGGAACAAATGCACACAACAATTAGTTAGCAAACAATCACTCAATTAATTTAGAAGGCTTTTGCAGTCAATGCCTACATAAGTACATATTTATGTCTTATTACCCCCCCCCCCCACTACTTGCGTCCGACCAAGCTCGACAATACTCTAGCCACGTACATACGTGGCTATTACAGAGTGCTGAGCTACAATGAGAAGAAGATCAAGAAACACATACATATGGCTCACTAATATGTGCTCACTAATGTATACCTTTGCATGACTCTCCGCGTAGCATCCGCATCCCTGATGTTCACACCACCAATCTTTGATAGTTTCACAATCTGAAACATTTAATGTAATGATCAATACTGATATGCAATGTATCGTCAGGAAAACCAATTAATCCATTTCAGAATTACAGGCCCTTTACATATGTACAGTGTGTGACAAGTGAATACGGCAGGCCACTATTGCGGCATTGAAGTTGTTAGCAATTCCTATCATATTTTTTCTTTAAACATATTGCTACTCAGTCAATTTTTCTTTTCAAGTGTCAATAGATTGAAGTCAAGTAAATTAATTCATTGACAAAACCTTTGACAGCACCACCCAAATGACACACCTTCAGCAGAATAAACACTATCATTTTTGTACAAAGTAAAACAATAAAAAAGAAATGTATTTCAGATTTAAGGGACTGAATCTGAAATATAATGATTACTCTTTAAAGAAATGAATTGTGAAAATATTTCTGAATGAAATTAAACACAAATGTACAGAATTAGTGACCTGTGTTTTAGACAAATCCTACTCTACAAATTTACCAAATTTTTAGCTGAGAAAAGTACAGTGTTTTGCCTGTGGAATTACACTTGTAACATTTGCGTCAAAACTACGCTAAGATTTTGTATCTTAAATACGGCTGATCAGGATAGCAGTATAATTAACTATATATGGTATCACATCTTTTATGACAACGCATGTAGTTATTACGTACAAAACCGATGTCTTTTCGGATTCGATCGATGCACAAACCACGTGCTCTTGCGATATTTTGCAATGCGGTGTTGCAATTTATTTTATGAATTGTGTTACTTCTCAATATTGCATAAAGAAAAGCTTGTAAATTGCCAACATGACACTAACTGCCGTACTTAACTGAACATGTGGATGAAGTACGAGTAAAACGACGATTGAGAATTAAAGATTTCGAGGGCTGAACCAAACAATGCTTACCACACACATATCTGTTCAGCTTAAAACCGTCTAAATTACGCAAAATATAATTATGACAGAGAATGTGTTTCAATGATGACTGTTCTAAGCACATGAGTAAACAAAACAGTGAACCAAATAACACGGATGGTTTACTTACCAACAGAAATTTCTCGATAACTTGGAAGTTCTTTGTGATCTGACTTCCTCCGTATGCAAGTTCAACGCACCAGTACGTCTCGCCACTCGCATGGCATGCTGGTATTGCATTAAGTCAGCATTTTGGTGTTGGGAAATAATTTGTTAATATGCCTAGTCTAAACAGTCAGGATCGATCGACTGGACCAATATACTTAATTAATACAGTATAACCCATAAAACAGCTAATTTGTATTTATAGAACTACCTATTTGACTGTGTTACAAAAATATCTGGAAGCAAATTCAGACAACATTGTTATGTCTGACGGGGACAATATTTCACATACGGTGTGTATGTGTGTGTCTGTGCGTGCGTGCGTGCGTGCGTGCCTGCGTGTGTGTATATATATATATATATATATATATATATATATATATATATATATATATATATATATATATATATATATATATATATATATATATATATATATATATATATATATATATATATATGAACCTACAATTATTTGTCAAAACGTAATACTTGGTTGTCGACGCGATTTAAACGTTTTGATGATTTCTCGCTTCGATATCTTTACAACGTCGAAGTCGGATTTGTTTGTCGGTGATATCCACTTCCTAACAACATTAAATTCCGGCGTCCTTGCAACATCGAAGATACAACATTGTGCAGACGTGCATAACTGCATATACGCCAGCTGTATATCGAATCAAGTTTAAAATGGCTACTATTACATACCGTGTTCTGTCTAATCAACAAACAACTTATTAGTTAAACTGCTGCATATCTCTGGTTCCCCTGGACCCTTCCTAACACGAAGCTGAATAGTGGCGAAGGTGCTTTGTAGCGGCGCAATACTACTATATGGTATTACAGTTCAGTCATCTGAAAAACCCATTAAAACATATTTATTTGAATTGGTTTTCCACCCAAAAATTAAATAAGGCCCTGTGTTGCAGTGACGATTCAAATATTTCAAGGATGTAGACGCTATAGGAATGTTATTGTTACCAACAATAATTGTTGTTTTGCTTAGACTACATATCAGGTACAAACTGTAAACTGGCTGTGGCTAAACGTAATATAGACAATAACAAAAATTAATTAAACAAAATTACACTCGAATGAGTCGATATATATGCGCACGAATTTTGTAACATATACTAAGCTATTTATTATTAATAATATTTATACCTATACCGTCATTTATCAGTATCATTGTAATTATGTATACTGAGCTATTTATTATTAATTATATGTATACCTATGCCGTCATTTATCGATATCATCGTAAAGTTATTATATACTAGATTGATTATTATGTATTTTTTATTACTAATACTTAATTTATGTATTTATTTAAAAGAGCTACGCCATCTAATACTGTATTAATTTTAGTTATGTATATACCTATACATGTATTTTTTACATTTATTTTAACACATTAGTATTTGTCTTATTGTAAATAATAATATTATATTGTGAAACGCCACGAACGATTATATATATACGTCCACGTGATTAAAGTCAATGTTGGGCAGCGTGTATAAAACGTCGATTTCGTTGTCACATTAACGTCGTGACAACGTAGCGTTTCGCGGTCTATACCTCGTCTTAACCTCGAAGACTCAACACGTTTCGACGTATATACAACGTCGAAGACAAGACGTTGTAATGCAAACGTCAATAACCCAACGTTGTCAAGAGGTCTGATGTGGTTGTCGACATCATTCCAACGTTTTGACGACGTCGACTTTCTGCATCTATGCAACGTCGATAACCCGACGTTGTAAAGACGTCGGATTTGGGTGTTGACGTCACTTCAACGTCGCGACGACGTCGCATTTTGACGTCTATACAACATCGATGACCCGACATTGTAAAGACGTCGGTTTTGGTTGTCGACGTCATATCAACGTCGTGACAACATCGTGTTTCGACGCCTATGCAACGTCGATAACCCGACGTTGTAAAGACAGCGGGTTTGGTTGTCGACGTTATATCAACGTCGTGACGACGTCGCATTTAGACGTCTATACAACGTCGATGACCCGACGTATTAAAGACGTCGGAATTGGTTGTCGACGTCATATCAACGACGTGACGACGTCGGGTTTCGACGTCTATGCAACGTCGATTACCCGACGTAGTAAAGACGTCGGAATTGGTTGTCGACGTCATATCAACGACGTGACGACGTCGGATTTCGACGTCTATACAACGTCGATAACCTGACGTTGTATAGACGTCTGATTTGGTTGTAGACATCATATCAAAGACGTCGTGTTTCGACGTTTAAATAACGTCGATGACCCGACGGAGTAAAGACGTCGGAATTGGTTGTCGACGTCATTCAACGACGTGACGACGTCGGGTTTCGACGTCCATACAACGTCGATAACCCGACGTTATATAGACGTCTGATTTGGTTGTAGAAATCATATCAAAGACGTCGTGTTTCGACGTTCAAACAACGTCGATGATCCGACGTAATAAAGACGTCGGAATTGGTTGTCGACGTCATATCAACGACCTGTCGACGTCGGGTTTCGACGTCTAAACAACGTCGATAACCCGACGTTATATAGACGTCTGATTTGGTTGTAGACATCATATCAAAGACGTCGTGTTTCGACGTTCAAACAACGTCGATGACCCGACGTAGTAAAGACGTCGGAATTGGTTGTCGACGTCATATCAACGACGTGACGACGTCGGGTTTCGACGTCTATACAACGTCGATAACCCGACGTTATATAGACGTCTGATTTGGTTGTAGAAATCATATCAAAGACGTCGTGTTTCGACGTTCAAACAACGTCGATGACCCGACGTAGTAAAGACGTCGGAATTGGTTGTCGACGTCATATCAACGACGTGACGACGTCGGGTTTCGACGTCTATACAACGTCGATAACCCGACGTTAAATAGACGTCTGATTTGGTTGTAGACATCATATCAAAGACGTCGTGGTTCGACGTTCAAACAACGTCGATGATCCGACGTTGTAAAGACGTCGGATTTGGTTGTTGACGTCATATCAACGTCGTAACGACATCAACTTTCGACGTCATTACGACGTTGACAATCCGACGTTGTAAAGACGTTGTATATACGTTGACGTAAATACAACCAATATTCTACGTCGATCCGACGTCGTGTGCCCGCTGGGTTGTGCAATGTCTTTTGGTACTAACTGTGATGGTTGGTTTTAATGTAAAGTATCCAGCATTTAGGTTGGTTTTATAGTGTTCTACTTGCTCAGCAAAATTGTGTGAATTGCCAACTTTAACATCTGTTCTTATAATGTTTATTTCAGAGGATTGTGCAATGTCTTTTAGTGTTAACTGTGATGGATATTTTAAATGTAAAGTGTCCACCATTGTGGTTGGTTTTATAGTGATCTACTTGCTAAGCAAGTTTATGGAGTGCCGACAGTAATATCTGTTCTTATAATGTGTTTTGTTCTGAAGATTGTGCAATGCCATTTGGTGTTAACCGTGATGTTGGTTGCAATGTAAAGTGTCCTCAGTTTAGGTTGGTTTTATAGTGTTCTACTTGCTCAGCAAGTGTTTAGAGTGCCACCATTAATATCTGTTCTTATAATGTTTTTGTTTTCAGACGATTGTGCAATGCCAGTTGGTGTTTGTGCTGGTTTGTGAATATAAACTTTGTGGCAGTTATGTGTATTATCTTTGTCATTGTTGTGGTGCTATTGCATGTTGTATTTATACTTACATCATTTTCAAATAAAGAATTGTTTTACATTTTGAATTTTGCATTATACCGCCGCGCAATAGCATCGATATTTGATTAGATCGATTTTACGCACAAATCTCCAGTTTTGTCATTTCAGAAACTTAACAGGTCTCGTGTGCATGCGTGCGCGCGCGCGTGCGTTCATGCGTGCGTGTGTGAGTGTGTGCGTGTGTGTGATTGTGTATGTGTGTGACATTGTGCTACCAAAATGTTTGCCTTTATTAATACCTACTTAATTCGATAGTACTAGTAACCAACAATGTCGTGTCAGTTCGACATCCTATTATGCTAATTTTATTGCACTATAAATATAGTGTAGACTAGCTGAAGTGAATTAACTTTTACGAACACAAAGCGACTGTGTTCTTACATAAACGACCACGTCAAATACTCACGTCTGTGAAATGCACACAGAACATGCAACATTAAAACGTACGTGGGCCCCATCGAACTAACTATGCCGCATTACGTCGTTACAAATTAAATAACTTGGAAGATGAAACACCAATTTAGTTGATTTTCTGCTACCAGGCCTCGTTGTGTGTAATAGCTGTTGGAGTGTCCAGGCTTTCAAGCAAATTGACAGATGTTATTTAGAATGTTAAGCAACCCACGATAGTGTATAAATAAGTACAACGACGGCAGTGAATATGTATGATGGAATATTCTCTGAACTTTGCCTGCAACATGGCTGAATATGTTAAAATCGACTTATAAATTCGGTGCTAGTGAGAGCTACATTGTCACCATGAGATATCACTCAAAGTGTAAATTTAAAACACAGCCGCAGCAATTGTATGATAGGGCGGGGTAATAGGCCCATGTGACGCAATAGGCCCACGCCACCTTTCAAACGAACGCCTAACGCACTATATCACATATTATGTTTTTCAAATAATGTCATGTCTCGCTTTCTTCTGACAAGAGGGTTAATATGCATGTTCAAAAGTAAGTATGAAAATCGACATTTTGTATTTTGTTGTTGTTTTGATGTTAAAATTGACATCAACGTTTGTGTCAAAAAAGTCATAATAACTAGAGTGTTGTAACTATGCACGTATCATGATAATTAACTTGTAAACGTATTAGCAACATTAATTGTAACAATATATCTTGTTGTAATAGAGTGTTTTCCCAACTTGATAAACCTTTTAACGAATATACTTTTAGATATTGAGGTTTGCGACACCTGGCGGCAAAATATATTGTTATTATTATTGAAGGTACTCAGCCATGTCGCAGGTAATGTTCGAAGATGATTCCTTCATAAATATTCACCACTGTCGTTGTACTTAGATATACACCAACATTTACCAAAATTAGCAATCAATCTAAACAATACCTGTCAACTTTATTTGTAATCATACCATCCCAACGGCTATTAAAAAGAATGGTGCCTACTATCACAAAAACAAGTAAATTGCTATTTCATGTTCGAACGGTTTTCGTCAACTTGTAACGACGTAATGAGGAATATTTCGTACGACAGGAGCCTACTTACGCGTTAATGGTATAGTGATTTGATGCACTTAAAAGAGTGACGCACGAAATGAGAAGGTATCAGCTGATTTCATGTCGAAAACTTGATGTGATGTTTACTTGTATAATACGTGACTGGAATTATACACTGCATACAAGTGAGTGTATGTGAAGGAGAGGGTGCTTGTAAAACACACTATTTCATAGTGAAATGATTTTCGAAAGCCTACTTCAAGTTAAGAATTTTATGAAAGGCCGCAAATAACACGACAATGTTTGTATGCAGGTAATTGTAATAATGAAGTGAACGATGAAGTTTTCTCGACTGTCGATTGATCAACGCTGACCTTTCATTACTTCACCCATCGACTAAACACGTTTGGTCACCACCACTAAAATACGCTGCGGAGGCGTCGAGTGAAATGCTACTGGCTGACAACTTTGAGTGACAGTCGCCAATTTTACAGAGCAGTTACAAGGCAGCACAACCCCACGACATTCGGGGTTGACACTTACCGACCTGTGACATCAAGACAGAGCAAAGTGACGATGGCTGTGTCGACTGCTAGGCCGGGCGTGCGGCGTGGCTACGTGTCTGAGAAGCCACAGCGACGTCTGTTGATCGCGGTGCTGGTAGCGGCCCTCATGCCGACGGCTTACGCTACCTGTGCTACCGCTGACGAGCGACATTGCACATGTCCTATTCAGAATAACAATATCGAGTGTGACTTGGATGGGAACTACGCACAGGTACCGCCTTTCCCTCCCTCCAACAATGTCTACCATACAGTCAGAATACGTGGCGGCGAATCATCAAGTTTGACAATACAAGCAGGGGCCTTTAAAAACATAAAGACCAAGAATATAGATGTCTTCTTTAAAGGTAAACTGACTCTGGAACCGGGGGCTTTTACAGGCGCTTGGGATGAACTCGAGTATTTAGAAATTGGTAATACGCTGGAGTCGATCCCTGAAGCTTTCGATGGACTGGGTCATCTGAAATATCTAAGTCTGTACCACAACCATCTGAAGACAGTGCCCCAGACAATGTTCAGTCACTTGTCACGTCTTGGGTAACTTGATCTTAGCCACAACCAAATTGATACAATCCACGATAACACTTTAGATGATCTCGGTCAGCTGCGGGACCTAACTCTGGAAGGTTACTACCTGAAGACAGGATGTGAGTGGGTGTGAGTGGTAAAAAGAGTTGCCTCCTCGCGGAGCCTGGGTAAGCCAGGCTACGTACTGATGATAACGTTTTGTCGGAACTGCACACCACCAGAACCCCTCAGTGTCTGGTGGTAGTGGTACCAATGAATGGTTCAGAAACATGGCGTATTATTAAAACCATTACAACCTCAGGAGAATTCTAAAGATATGATGGCCAGAAACATTTATAAAAGTTAGTAACAACGCACCGTTAGAATCAACCAAGAACTAATCAAACATCAAAGACGAAGTGGAGATGCATAGGACACAGAGTCTACGCTCTGGACACCGACATAGCCCAAAACAGGCGCTAGCATGGAACCCGCAAGGCGAAATGTAACGGAGACTACCGGGAAACGCATGGCGCAGCTGCGTTTACATTTTTCTGGGAGTTACAACAACCCACGAGACGTTTCTGTGCAAGTGCAATAGATGTAAAATCATCAATGTGTAGCGAAATGCAAAGACCAGGCAATGTCATGGTAAAAATATCACGGGCTGTTCGTTAGGACGTATAACCTTTCAGCAAAGTCATTTGTCGCAATCTAACACGAGGCAAACAAGTTTTGAGGCGTGTTTTGATAACGAGCGAAAATCACGTGACTGCAGTGCGCCATCATAATCCGTGGCAATGATGTAAACAAATGTAATATTTTTATGTATTGAATGACATTTTACGCAACTCTTCACAATAATCACCACATGAAAGTTAACGAACATCCAGTGGTATAATAATAATAATAAGGTTTATTTCAGACAAGACGTCCATATATGTATACATAAAATACAATTAAAAAAAAAAAAAAGTACAATACATATAATACAATAGGTATGTATAGGCCTTCGTGATTTTACCATTTTCGCGCATGCGCAAGAACGTCACCCGGATAGTTTATATACGAAGCGCCCGAAAAAAATAAGCGCGACAGTGCAGACATATATAGAGAAATGGCCCACTGAGGACGGAGATGGAAAAAAAATGGAATTAAAAATGAATCCACAAAAACATGTCCGGTGGAGAAGTTTTTTGTAGCATTTACTCAAAAAGGCGGATACACGACCCTTAAAAGACTAAACATGCGTCCAAATTATGTTTCTGCAGTATTACCGTTGTTGCGGTTGTGTTTTAAATTTACACTTCCATCGATATCTCATGGTGGTAATGTAACTCTCACTAGCACCAAACTGGTCAGTCAACTTGAACATATTCAGCCATGTTGCAGATAACGTTTAAAGAGTATTTCTTCATACATATTCACTGTTGTCATTGTACTTATTTATACACCAACGTGGATTGATTAAAATTAGAAGATTTCTAAATAGCACCTGTCAATTTGATTGAGAACCTAGACACTCCAACTGCTATTACACACAACGGGGCCTAGTAGCACAATACCAACTAAACTGGTGTCTCTTCTTCCAATTTATTTATCTTGTAACAACGTAATGCGGCATAGTTAGTTCGGTGGGGGTCGACGTACGTTTTAATGTTGCATGTTTTGTGTGCATTTCACAACATGCATACACACATGCATAAACACACATGCACACACACACACGCACACAAACAAACACACACACACACACACACACACACACACACACACACACACACACACACACACACACACACAGTGTCACATAGACACACAGTGTCTCACACAGTATCACACAAATTGTCACACACACACAGTGTCACACACACAGTGTCACACACACAGTGATACACACAGTGTCTCACACAGTGTCACACAAAGTGTCACACACACACAACCAGTGTCACACACACAGTGTCACACACGCAGTGATACACATATTGTCACGCACAGTGTCACACACACACACACACACACACACACACACACACACACACACACACACACACACACACACACACACACACACACACACACACAAACACACACACACACACAGTGTCACATAGACACACAGTGTCTCACACAGTATCACACACACACACACACACACACACACACACACACACACACACACACACACACAGTGTCACACACACAGTGTCACACACACAGTGATACACACACAGTGATACACACAGTGTCACACACACAGTGATACACACAGTGTCTCACACAGTGTCACACAAAGTGTCACACACACACAACCAGTGTCACACACACAGTGTCACACACGCAGTGATACACATATTGTCACGCACAGTGTCACACACACACACACACACACACACACACACACACACACACACACACACACACACACACACACACACACACACACACAAACACACAAACACACACACACACACACACACACACACACACACACAAACACACAAACACACACACACACACACACACACACACACACACACACACACACACACACACAGTTGTACTCCTCCTCTTAGGGTCACCAACTGCACACCTGTACACAGTCAACTGTTTCTCTTTGGGATTCAGTAAACACCTCCTAACCCTACCCGTGTGTGCTGCGGCTACGACGAAACACAACGCGCGATGCGATGTGCACAAAGCGATGGCGTAAGGCCGCATAACGAACACGCGGACGCCAACAACGAGATTTGAGCAGCCATGTGTATTTTATTTAAAAAGGCCGACAGGACGACAGAGCAACAAATGGACAGACAGACATGCGGACAGACAGACAGCCACATGCAATCACACACATACACAGACAGACATAAATGCTGACAGACATAAATGCTGGCAGGCAGGCAGGCAGGCAGGCAGGCAGGCAGGCAGGCAGGCAGGCAGGCAGGCAGGCAGGCAGGCAGGCAGGCAGGCAGGCAGGCAGGCAGGCAGGCAGGCAGGCAGGCAGGCAGGCAGGCAGGCAGGCAGGCAGGCAGGCAGGCAGGCAGGCAGGCAGGCAGGCAGGCAGGCAGGCAGGCAGGCAGGCAGGCAGGCAGGCAGGCAGGCAGGCAGGCAGGCAGGCAGGCAGGCAGGCAGGCAGGCAGGCAGGCAGGCAGGCAGGCAGGCAGGCAGGCAGGCAGGCAGGCAGGCAGGCAGGCAGGCAGGCAGGCAGGCAGGCAGGCAGGCAGGCAGGCAGGCAGGCAGGCAGGCAGGCAGGCAGGCAGGCAGGCAGGCAGGCAGGCAGGCAGGCAGGCAGGCAGGCAGGCAGGCAGGCAGGCAGGCAGGCAGGCAGGCAGGCAGGCAGGCAGGCAGGCAGGCAGGCAGGCAGGCCGGCAGGCCGGCAGGCAGGCAGGCAGGCAGGCAGGCAGGCAGGCAGGCAGGCAGACAGGCAGGCAGGCAGGCAGGCAGGCACGCAGGCACGCAGGCAGGCAGGCAGGCAGGCAGGCAGGCAGGCAGGCAGGCAGGCAGGCAGGCAGGCAGGCAGGCAGGCAGGCAGGCAGGCAGGCAGGCAGGCTGGCAGGCACGCAGGCAGGCAGGCACGCAGGCACGCACGCACGCACGCAGGCACGCAGGCAGGCACGCACGCAGACAGACAGACAGACAGACAGACAGACAGACCGAGAAACAGAGCCAGCCAGCCAGCCGGCATCTAACTCTATCCGTGGGAGAGAGACAGACAAACAGTGAGTCAGACACCCAGAGCGACAGGCCGACAGACAGAGAGACAGATATACAGACAGACAAGGCAGACAGTTACAAAGCAGTGTGTATTTATTTTACAGCGAGCCCGCATGTAACACTGTAGGAGACAGACCGACAGACCGACAGACCGACAGACCGACAGACCGACAGACCGACAGACCGACAGACCGACAGACCGACAGACCGACAGACCGACAGACCGACAGACCGACAGACCGACAGACCGACAGACCGACAGACCGACAGACCGACACACCGACAGACCGAGAGACCGACAGACCGACCGACAGACCGACAGACCGACCGACAGACCGACAGACCGACCGACAGACCGACAGACCGACCGACAGACCGACAGACAGACAGACAGACAGACAGACAGACAGACAGACAGACAGACCGACAGACCGACAGACCGACAGACCGACAGACCGACAGACCGACAGACCGACAGACCGACCGACAGACCGACAGACCGACCGACAGACCGACATACCGACCGACAGACCGACAGACCGACCGACAGACCGACAGACAGACAGACAGACAGACAGACAGACAGACAGACAGACAGACAGACAGACAGACAGACAGACAGAGGGATAAAAAATACATAAACTGAAACTTGTGGGCTCGCTATTGTGGAACTTTTCAAATATGGATAATACAAGTGGATGTGAAATTTAAATTAAATTGCCGCATCATTTTCAACAGACGTTGATAATTCTGACTTATACACAAATCAGGAACGATTATTGGGGGGAGTGTAACGCATTACAATGACGTCATATGAGACCTTCTTGAGAAACATGCACCGTTGGAAACTAAATGGCTCACTATCCGCCCTGCTGCACCTTGGGTCAACGACGACATTCTGTCAGCGAGGAAGGAGAGACGAAGGATGGAGCGGCGATGGAGGCTGTCCAGGTTGACCGTCGACCGGGAAATCTTCATGAACCAAAGAGATATTGTCAAGAAGATGCTATATACTGCCAAGTCCGAGTTCTATGTCCAACGAATTAAGGTCCAGGCTGACAAACCAACAGCCCTTTTCAGGACAGTGGGTTTTCTGTTGCACACAAAAGGACTGCCAGCAGCCTATTGTTATATGAATTAAGCACCTATTTCATAGACAAAGTTGATATCATCAGACGCGACCTTGATAATGTTGACAATTGCGTATCAATGCGTCCCGATTCATGAGTCCTGTGGTATTTCCTCGTATCTGTCATCGTTCATGCCCACAACAACCGACGAGATCACCAAACGGTTCAGCATATCAGCCTGTAAATCGTGCAAGTTGGATCCGATTCATCTGCTGAAGGCCAATTAAGCGCTTTACACTTTACTTCCCTGACAGACCTGTTCACTCAGACACCATCTCGGCTTCTCGGGAAGCATCCAGCCATATGCTACAATTAATGCGCGAAGGCTGCTCGTACACATATCCACCACTGTACTCACTGTACTCATTTATACAGGTACTCATTTATACAGCTGAGTGAACTGAAGCAATGTAGAGTGAAAAAACTTGCCAAAGGTTTTAGCACCGCAGCACAGGATTCGAACTCGTGTTCTCGTAGTCGAGAGTCCGAAGCTCTACCCCTGAGCCACTGCGCTCTACACATGTATGTATGTATGTATGTATGTATGTATGTATGTATGTGTGTGTGTATGTATGTATGTATGTATGTATGTAAGGGTGTATGTATGTATCACAGTATGTATGGATATATATATATATATGTTCATATATACATACATATACTGTTTCTCTGGCTCTGGACCCATGTCTACTTTCATGTTTCGACTGATATTGTGCATGTATTGTAGTGGGCCCACGTGATGATTCGTAGATCTAAGCTTGTTAGGGTTATAAGGAACAAAGGCAACAGTCGCACAAACAAAGATGGAAAGGCATTATATTGAATACAGCATACACTGACGGAAATACATCTGGGTAATGGAAATGACAAAGGTCGTAGACGAGATACTGCACTTTGTCCATTTTTTCTATTTCGTCTGTTTCGCATTTCTGCAAATTTTGCTAATGGGATAAGCGTGCTGTTTCAGATTAAACCGAGTATGATGATTCCGAATATGATGCTCGATTTGTGCCAGCTTTTGTGTGCAACAGAAAACCCACTGTCCCCGAGCCATGCGTGGAGCAAACTGTTGGACCGATCACCAGATGCTGAGATCAAAAGTGGCTTTCAGAATACGACAAAAGCACAACAGGCAAGGGACAAATAAGCCGACCAAGCTCAACACTGCAAAACTAAATACCATCAGCCATAGGGAGAGTTTTGAGCAGGAGATGGACAGTGCTCTCGCCCACTGTGAGGAGAAGGAAAACTCAACACCAGACGAGGAATGGGCAGCTCTGCAGCAGGTTGTGTACAACACAGCCAAGACATATCTTGGCAAGCCAGACAGAAAACACCAGGACTGGTTCGACCCCAACGACCAGGAGCTACAGACTCTTATGAGCAGAAGAGATCAAGCCCACCAGAGAGTGTTGCAAACCAGGAGCACTAGATCCACCACTGCAGCATACAAAGATGCCTGCAGACTGCTACAAAAACACACCCGTGCACTGAAGTCGGACTGGTGGGAAAGGAAAGCAGTGGAGCTGCAGAGAGCTGCCGACAGTAACAACATGAAGGGCTTCTACAATGGACTGAAGGAAGTGTGGGGACCCAAAAAGAAGGGACCTGTTCAACTAAAATCAACAGACGGAATGGAAACCTTCTCTGACAGCAAGAGAGTTGTGGCAAGATGGAATGAACACTTCCAGAAGCTACTCAACGTCCCTGGCGACATAGATCACGAAGCTCTGGACAACATCCCGCAGCGCATTACCAAGACAAGCCTTGATGAGATTCCAACTATGGATGAGATGGCTAGAGCAATCGCCAGCCTGAAAGATGGCAAAGCACCTGGAGGAGATGGAATTCCTGCAGAAGTATGGAAGCATGGAGGAGACAATCTGTTCAGCAGACTGCACCAACTAATCACCAATGCCTGGGAGATGGGTTCTGTACCACAAGCATGGAAGGATGCAAGCATTATAACCATCTACAAGAAAGGTGATCGAACAGACTGTCGGAACTATAGAGGAATCTCTCTTCTTTCCATAGCAGGCAAGATCTTCGCCAGGATCCTCCTCAACAGACTATCTACCCACCTAACACCAGAGGTAGTTCCGGAGACACAATGTGGCTTCAGAGGTAACCGGAGCACCGTGGATATGATATTTTGTCTCCGACAACTACAAGAAAAGTGCATTGAGCAGGACCGACCACTGTACATGGTATTTGTCGACTTCAGTAAGGCGTTCGATACAGTTGGGAGGACCGGACTATGGCAGCTACTGAAGAAGTATGGCTGCCCAGAGAAGTTCACAACAATGATCGAGGCACTACATACCGGAATGATGGCGACTGTTAATGTTGGAGGGAAGTCTCGGAATCGTTCAGGGTCACAAATGGGGTCAAGCAAGGCTGTGTACTGGCGCCCACGCTCTTTTCCATCTTCCTATCAGCAATGCTCGACAATGCTTTCCGAGACATGGGGGATGGCATCTACATACAGTCCAGACAGAGCGCTGACCTATTCAACGTCGCACACTTCAGAGCGAAGACCAAGACTACACGGATACTGATGAGGGAACTGCTATTCGCAGATGACAGTGCACTGGCTGCACACTCTGCTGAAGAGATGCAGAAAATAGTGGATGCTTTTTCCAATGCGTCAAAGAAGTTCGGCCTGAAGATTAACATCAAGAAGACCGAGGTGCTGTACCAACCCAATTCTACAAGAACCCGAGAGGAGGATATCATGGTTGACAAGCTGAACTCTGTTATGGAATTCACCTACCTCGGAAGCACTATATCAAGTGACGGATGCATTGACGATGAAATACAGAGGAGGATGGCCAAGGCTAGTGCATCTTTCGGCCGACTACGCCAGAGACTCTGGAACAACCACCATGTGTCCATGCGGGTTAAAGGCAAGATATACCGTGCAATTGTGCTGTCCACCCTCCTATACGGAGCCGAGGCCTGGACAGTGTACAGACGACAGGTGAAAAAGTTGCATGCCTTCATGATGCGACATCTGCGTTCGATCATGAGGATAACCTGGATGGACAAAGTGACAAACAAGGAAATACTGGAACGGACAGGGCTGCCATCTATGGAAGATCTTCTGATCAGAAAGAATCTCCGGAGGACTGGACACCTCATGAGGATGTCATCAGACAGGCTACCGTAGCAGGTTCTCTACTCCCAACTGTCTTCTGGTCACAGAAAGAGAGGGCGCCCTCGTCTCCGGTTCAAAGATACCAACAAGAGAAACCTGAAGCTGAGAGACATAAAGATCGACTCCTGGACATCACTCTCACAGCAGAGAGACAAATGGAGAGCAAGAGTCAAGTGATGGAAGCAGTCTTTGTCGCTTCGCGACCGACAGCATGATGATGGTCAGGATTTCGAGTAATACATATGAACAAATGTTATATAAATATATGTATACACAGTATTACACACACGCACGCACGCACGCACGCACGCGCGCGCGCGTGTGTGCGTATGTGAATATGTGTATGTATAGGTATACATACACATATGTATACATACAATCATACATACATAATATATACATATATACATTAATACGTACAAACGTATATTACACATATATATTACATATATACATACATAAATATTTACATACATACATACATACATACATACATACATACATACATACATACATACATACATACATACATACATACATATATACATACATACATACATACATGCATACATATATGCATACATATATACATATACATAATAATATAACTATGTATATTATATTATATTATATTATATTATATTATATTATATTATGTATGTATACATAGATGTATGTGTACATATACATATACACATATTCATACCCACATAATGTGTGTTTGTGTATGAATAGATGTATATGTATATGTGTATGTATGTATATATATATATATATATATATATATATATATATTATATATGCATTACATGTAACACGTAACACGCACACATATATATATATATATATATATATATATATATACATATATATATAATGAGTCTAATTATGTGTTATATGTTACATGTTACATGTAA
>OZ024857.1:37787140-37952140 GCA_964017155.1 Oasisia sp. SBJ-2009 | reverse complement strand
CAGTCAGTCTAGTGGCCCGTGCACCAGTTGTCAATCAAGTCACAAAAGGGCACACTCCCCCCTGCAGTAAACAGGGTTCAGCTTCCCTTCTGGGGTGAACCAGGGGTTGACCCATGGGGGTGATTAACTGACCAGTCGGAGGCTGGAGTTGCCCTCTGTAGTAAACAAGCTTTGGTAACTGGTCAATTTACCCCCTGGTGAGATGTTTACACTAGAGAATATAGTTTGGTCTAAAGCATTTAGCATTGAAGGTTTATGTGTATTGTATTGAATATTGTTACACTTTGTTTATCGTTTAGATGAATATTAACCTAATGTGCCTGTATTAGCACTTTAAACGATTCTTAATCGAATTGGTGATTTAAGTAGAGTATAGGGACACATTCTATCAGACAAGTAAGCAGTCCCTCTCCCCTTTCTAAAATCGGATTGCCGCCCCTGCCTACGATGCTATCAGACGGCAGATTCAACATACGCATAGAAACAGAGATAAAAAGAAGAAAAACAAGAATTACTAAGTCGCATAGGCGGAACGAGGTACGTAAACAATATAAGGAATACTTCAAGGTCATTTTCAATGTATTATTATTATTGTTGCATTGTTTTCCATGACTTTGAATTCAAGGTCATTTTCAATGTATTATTATTATTGTTGCATTGTTTTCCATGACTTTGAATGGATATTATTGTCAACAGTGAGACGAGCTGGATATATGCTGGAGTGTACTACACATGTAGATCTTTGTACGATTGTATTAGCATATTATATTGCAATTTGTATGTTGAGGCAGGATATGCATTCTATGTATCCTTGAATAAGTTACTGTGTGCATTGGATTGGCATGTAGAGACTATTTGTAATGTTATTATAATAATTTAGAGAGATTAACAAAGGATATGTATTATGACATGTATACACTTGGACATTGTATTAGTACAACTGCTATGTTAGTAACTGCATGGTGTGTTACTGAACCAATGTATTCATGTATTCTAGAATAGTATGTTGTATGACACATGTATTAGAGTTATTGTTAGTAGTTAGATAATAGTTCGTAATTTCTGTTCGCAGTTTTTACGGTGTTAATAAACATCAGTAGAAAAAGACACGTTGTCGTCCATTGAATATGCGGCCCACAGTACACTGGCCATGGTTGATTGCAGGAAGTCCTCAGTCACATCCGTGTCATCACAAAGCATGCACAGGGCCCTGCCATCATCGTCAGACTACAGGAACAGCTTGAACCAGGTTGCCTTGCCTATTCGTGCAAACCTTCCAGTGTTGTCTGCCCCAGAGAATGCATGGAATGCTGGTAAGGCCTTTGCTTTCTCTGGCCCCAGTTCTGTCCATAATGGCTTGATCTGCTGGACACACAGAAACCATTGAGATTGAGTTGTTCTTTGGCAACAAATCATAACTGGCTATGATCAAGACGAGGACATCAGTATCAGGAGAAAAGAATGTCATTTCTGCATCCCTTGAATTTCGCTCTGTTGCAGACACTCCCAAGCATATCATCAAGGTGTCTGCTTCCTCGTGGTTTTTCTCTGGAAAGGGGCCCATATCCTTGTTGCTCCTGGTGTGGCCCGCAGCTGAGGTGATGACCAGCTAGGATGAATCTTTGTTGTAGTCCAAAGTTTTCTCAGCCAAATATTCTGTCAGAACAGCCTTTGTCTGTTCATATGACAGAAATCGACTCATTGTGATGTGCCTGATGCTGGTCTCATCCCGGACTTGGTACTGTACTGGATCCTTTCCTTTTCGCCTCTTTTGCCTTAGGCTTTGATTTTGGTGTCTAAACATCATTTTCAGAGACAAGGAATCTAATGGGAAAACTTATAATGAGCTATATATAATGTATGACACTATTTTGGAAAAAATACATAAATTCTATGTAACAACCTGAAGCTCAAATGGTAAATATTAGCCAATTTTTCGAGCATTGAAAATAGTCTAGACTCTAGTTATTAAAATCACTGTTGTCTAGTCTAACAATTACATGTATTATTAAAATCATTGTTGTCTATAATCTAGGCTCTGCCACCACCAGACAGATAATCAAATGCACCCACTACAAGCGCTCCCTGCGTGCCCACATCTACTCATACATGGCACTGTATGAGCTGACGATCGATCAGTTCTTGAAGGACAACCCTGACCTGAAGGATGTGTGCCTATAAGCTACCGTTGAGATAGAGGAGGCCTGCTCTGTGGCAAAAAGAACACAAAAGCTGAACCTGTGAAGCAAGCCAACGCCCATCTACTGCAAACGCTGACTCAAGAGAATGTCATGAAGAGGCTGCATGATTGGGAAGAATAGAAGGCCAAGAACGCAATGTTCCGTTCCATGATGAACTACTTGCACCGGGTGGAGACGATTCTAGCAGCAATTCGGAATGCTGATCTTCACCTTCATCTTGAAGCTGGAGAAGCGCTCAGCAAGCTGTTCTTTGCAATGAAGGATCAAGTACAAGCGACTCTGGCCACGCTACATAGCAGATATGCATGCACTCAAGATTGACCACCCAGAAACTTGGAGAGAACTTGAAGAGAGCAACATTTCTGTGACCAAGAACGCCATCCCATTTGTGTCCATCGGCGCTGATCATGCATGCGAACACCTCAACAAACTCATGAAAGTTCATACTGGTCTGATTGGGATCTCCAATGCAAGACAACGATTCTTTTTGGCTGCTCCAGAATTGTCCTGCCTAGCAAAGGAATTCAAGGACCAGTTCCATGATGTTGGAAGCAAAGCAGTGGAACATCACGACCTTTCCCCAAGCAAAATCAAGTGGGAGCATGGAACGATTAGTAGGATTAAGGATGCCATACAGAGTCACGGCAATCCATTTGCTGTTGAGGGCAACATGATCTACAACATCATAACCCATGCATACATCCCAGATGAGTACGTGCCACAGATCCTGAACATAGATTACACGAACCAGAAGCTCTACGAAGACTACGTGGCTAAGCGGATCAATGGGGATGTCAGCCTATGGGCCCCTGTGAAGAAGCAAAACAACAAGATGTACATGTCTGGCAACAAGACGCATAAAGTCAAGATTCGCGACAAGATCGCAGACCTGAATGAAACCAAAGACCTGTATGGGAGGTTGATGGTCCTTGCCCGCTCAAACAGAGACATTAACCAGAAACAGGCAGTTGGCACCTATGAGGTCACATTGACACCAAGGGCACTCTTTTCCCCAAATGGTTCGGTGTTGCCATGCAATGACAACTCCAAGCTTATCCATGTACTTGAGAAGTTGACAACACGAGAAACAACAGAAGCAGACCAACAGTCAGATGAAGACCCCATAGACCATAGAGACTAATGCAGATCCCCCTGACCATCGTCGGAAGATTGCAGTGGTAGATGGCATGGTCCTTGTCCAGAAAATGACAATGAATCCAGCAACTGTAGTGACAGTGAAGGATCTCAGTATATGCATCAATGACAGACTGATGAACCTCACGAGAAGCTTTGATGAGGTCACCTCGTCTTTGACACATACAAGGCTGATTCTCTGAAGACACTGCTTTAGAAGCCGAGATATTGCAAAACGTGAGCCAAGTTTTTTCGCCATTTTGAAAATCCAAGATGGCCGCCATAGAGTGTTTAGAAAAACGCTTAGAAAAAATATAAACATTACTTTTCAGGTTCAGTAGGTTCTAAACTTTCCAAAAATGTATAGATTTGCAAATCTCCCAAGAAATTGAACGATAGGTTTAATCTGTACATGGTGAACTGGACTATACAATTTACATGTATGTATCCACTTAACACGCGGAGTCTGTGTGCCTCACTTTCCGCTACATTTGTTTCCGGATATATGCAAGACAGCGACCAGATATATGCCCATATACGGCCATGACTAATTATAGTAAATGTCGACACCGCAGTCGACCAATCAGAGCGCCGTTTCCATTTACGCGCTTCACGTGACACGGTGACTCGTCGCAGCGACTGCGAAAATAGCTTAGCCTTTGGTGACGGTGTTATTCTTGGTGTCACAACTTGTCGCGTTGTGATTCGTAAAAATGGCCGAAGAAGGACGCAGGCAACGGTACACGCCAAGTGTGCTTGTCACACCTGACCAAATGGAAGAGCTGTCGAAAGCTTTTGAAACGGTAGGTTGTCGCAGTGAGTTGGACATGCCAGCGACGTCTGGTTCTGGACTCGCTGTCCACGACAGTGCTTGGCATGTCCCTGGCTTCGCCAGTCGTTGTGGGACCTCCGCCAAGTAACCGGGCGGCTGACCTACCCCTTTCCTGACGACGTATGTAATACTCCCTGCTTGAAGTTGAAAGGTGCACTCATTTCCCGGTGGTCATCGGTGCTTTTGAATAAGCATTCATCAGTCTGACTTTGGGTGGGTGCTTGCTAAACTGTAATCGAAATGTGATTGAGTCATTGACAGAGTCGAGCCTCGAGGCCAAACTTTTTTAAACGACCCAGTCCCAGAGAATACATCATAATGTGGACTGATCAGTTCCTAGTTTTACCAGAACTGTCGCCTAATTATAGGTAATATATCAAATAAGCCCTGGGTCCCCATGCCCATTGATTAGATAGATTAGAATGCTAAAACAGGATATGTTCTTAGACTTACACCATGTTTACATATAAAATTTAATATGTATGACATAGTCACAATAGTGGACTTCAGCAAAGGCTTTGTTCATGGACTTGATGTGTGACTGTGTTTATGTTCTAAATCAGACAATAAGTGCTGAATTTAATTTTAGTTTTTATAAGTCAATATAATTGCTCAAAGTCCAGCTTATTCAAATCACATCTCAGCAACTTGTTTACAACTAAACCACTTGAGGAAGCATTCAGACTTCAGATACAGACATTGCACAAAAGGTATTCATTCATATAAATGTATAAGCTAGTCCACCACCACATGTATAGAGCCTAGAATGCAGGTAATAGAAGAGGAGTAGCATAGAGTGAATTATACCCCTAGCACAAACAAGATGACACAAATTAGAATACGTTTGTTTACAAGTAAATTCCTACATTATTTATTAGTCTGCTAATACTATCATTATTGCATAGTATGAAAACCTTCTAATAGGAGATGGGGTCTAATACATTGAAAAGTATTTAATTGCAAACACTTTGGCGGTATACAAATGCAAATATATTTTGTTTTGAAAAGAACTATTTTATTATTTTGAAACATGTTTAAAATGTATATAAATGCAATTTGTCAACACATATATGCAGCTGCATAGATAGAATCAATTGCATTAAAATGTATAATTTGCATTGACCTCGATTCTATTACAATAGCTTTATATTTTATTGTACAGTGCTTTGAGCATATTGGGATATTGTGCTTTATAAATAATAAATATTATTATTACTTGGACTGGGTGAAGAATACCAAGTCAGTGCTTGATTGCTTGACATTTCCATACTGTAGCAACGTCCTAGTAGGCTCTGATCATATGCTTCCTGTTCCAAAATTAGGGATGACAGGCACAGTTCAAACACATTTTCAGTAAATTTCTGAGGGCTGGCATTTTAGGCACAGCAGTTGTGGTACTTGAGAACAGCAGGAGACACTGCATGTTTAGTTGTTGTCCCCTGCTCACAGACTGGTTGCTATCTAGATTGATTGTGTGCAGACACTGTGGCTTCAGATTAGCAGTTAGCATTGAGGAAGTTGGTGACAGCTTAGAATAAAAATAGAAACAATAAATAATTGATCTTTTTATCTCTGATCAGTGTGTCATAGTAATGAATGCATAATTGTTGTTGGCAGATCTAGTCACTGAGAATAGCTAATTTGTTGGACATTGGTGGAATCTTACTCGATCATGTTCTGTTTAAAATATGACTACCGGTAATGATGAGCAAGGAACATTTCATGTATTTACATATGCAATGAGATGTGATAATTATGATACATTCTACTGCCATCGATGTATCTTCAACAATGATGACATCTCCACGTCATAGCTATATCTATTAATCTAGAATTTTCCACTCATCTGTTGGATGGGCAAATGTTGTACAGATATAAATTTGAGTGGATGTATGTAATGGTTGAGTGGACATTTTAAGATCGAAAACTTTGGACTGGTAAAATATGATTCTGCATAAAGGCGTGGGACACCCATCCTTTGTACACGTACAACACTGTACATATGTATAATACTATGTATATACATTGCTAAAAATAAATAAGCATACCCAGTATATAAAAACAGTTTAACTGTTTATAATTATTATGAAAGACAATAACACAAACCATTTAGAATCTAGGTTAGATGTAGTAGTTTGGTACGTACGTTCCTGTGTAAAGCCCTCAACTAGTTCACAAATGTTACCAAATGGTAAACTTGTTTTTAAGTGTATATTTAAATCGCAGTTATGAGTAGCTTTGCCACAGCTGAGAGATAGAGAGTAGCTCCACCCTGAACTACTTTTTACTTTGTGCTTTCAAGCAAACATACTTTTCCCCCCATGAATTCAGACGAGGAAGCTATGAGTCAGTTTTCCTCAGCTGCTGCTTCTCTCGACAACAATTGTTCTGTTTAATCCTATCAAATGTAGCTGCTTCCAATGTGCATTATGCAATGGGCAGCATCGAATGGTGTAGTAACTGGATATAATTCTGCGATACTATTTGTGGAGTCCCGTGTATGACTCATTAGGGCTTAGTAAAAAGTTTCTGTTCTAAACAGGATGTATTCCAAAGTCCAAACAGCCTGTGGCCGGAAAGTACCACCATCTCGTTTTCACTTTCGTGTAAAATGGAAAGTGATTTTGTTTAGATAACACCACTTTATTAAAGCTAAATATCAGCATGACAAGATGTAAAGGCTTATTCAAGTTTATTCTTAAATTCGCTTAGGTTTACTTAAAAAGTACATCAAATAATGTCAGCCTGAAACTTGGAACGTCTGTATCAGAATACCATTAACTATGAATTTGGTCGATAACCAGTAACCACTAACACTTTGTATAAACAAAGTAAGCAAGTTCTGATATAACTTGTTCAGACCACTCTAACTTTAAGTCTGTTTACTCTCTACCCCTTGGCAAACCTGACCTTAATCTGTCCATTCCAATCCTGTCAACTCCGCTTACTCCAAGCAGAGACCAGAACCAGTGGTACATTACTTGGTCTAGTTCTAGTGAGTTATCTGCTGACTACACGGGTGATCGTTGAACATTTGCCAATATCCTGTTGGCTGAGCATGGGAATATTCACATCCTGGTATGTGTGGTGTGTTGAGTGTCCACTGTATGACACACGGACCGGTTCTCTGCCATCAGCTGTGCCTGGGGCAGGTGTGGCAGTCGTGTGCCAATGAAGCATCCACGATTTCCACCAATTCTTGTGGTTGGGCCAGTGTCGTGATGACTCACAATGATTGTCATTCACACATTTCACTGCACTGTGCATCGTCACAAGGTGTCTATGTATCTGCATGTGCCAAACCGACAGAAACACAAAGTTCTGTAATTGATGCATAAATAATGTCCCTTAATGATGCCAAATTGTTTCCATCTGGCATTGAATGTAGAATTAGTTGTCTGACTTGTCTGTGATTCCATTGGTGCCTGGTGGTTTTGCATGTTAATGAAGTATGACTTGTTCTGGATCGTTTACGTTGGCACTCTTTGGCCATTTGTATAGTTCTGCCAGATTTGAGCTAGATTTTTTAATTTTTTGTATGTTTGCTTTATTTTAATTTTAAATAAAATTTTGTTCTCTTGTTTATTTCCAGTGATTTCCTAGCTTTGCAAGCAGCTCATGGATGCTTCATCTTACTTTTAATCTGTTACTGTAGTAACAATTAAGAAATACCTTCTTAGTACCTCTGGGCTCAGTCTAGCTATGTGGCTTCTCCCTCCCTCTCTCTTTCCCACGGCTCCCACCACCATTTCCCCACCACCCTCTCCGTCCCTGTCTCCCCTCTTCTCCCAGACATGGTTCTGATCATCCTTGGGTCCACTGTCTTGTTCCGTGCTTCTGCTGTAAGACAACTGAATTCATTCACTCTTTGACTTTGTGTGAGCTACACATAGACAGGACACAATGGGGTGTGTCATGAGAAATGATTGCCCCCACAACCAGCCAGTAATAGTAGCCTTTATGGGTTTCTCTGCTCACGGATTTCTGTGTAGCACTTGCAGATTGTGTAGTTCAAAACCCAGACTGTGCCAACATGGTATATTTGGTGTAAAAACCTGGGTTTCAGCATTCATATGACTCAGGATCACGTTAATATCAGTCCAGACTCAATGTTTGGACCACTGAAGAAGACACCATGGCAGGAACCCAGGGCTTTAAGCAGGACCACATTATTGCCAGTAACTCATGTTTTGGTGGACACATATATGTTAACTGTTTACAAACTTTAAAATGTGTCTGATGACCTGAAATGGAATACAAACACACATGTGACACCATTTACATTCACTTGTAAGGCATAACTCACAACATCTATGGATTTGGAACACTTTTATTGCTCCTTCAATGTTTTACCCGTCCACCCATATTTCTACGCATCCACAGCGGTTTTTGTCCGTCCAGATGACGGGTGGATGGGTCTCTGCCTAAAGCTATGCAGAAACCACCTCTGTGCCAGTGCTCACAAAAAGGTCATATTGGCGATAATGTTTTGAAAAAGGCCTGTCTGGTTGAAATTGAATGAGACCTCATAAGATCATAACGAATAGCAATACGTACAGATTAGTCGGCTAGTGCTGGGAACAACCAGACTTAGAACTCTGCTTTAAACTTAACAGTGTCATTGTAATCTAGATGTATAATAATTATTATACTCCTTGTAATGCCATCATATGTAGTATCATAACCTCGCTTCAGACCACTTTTCTTGAACGATTATTCCACCATGTGTCTGTGATTGTGAAGTACACTGACTCTACTCTACACTCTACAGGCGATCCATAGTGGTTCCTAACCTTGAACCAGGTCCCTGGTATTTCACAGTGTCTGTCACTGTCACCAAGACTCATGAATGCAAATATTAGCACAGTTCAGCACAGGTCATTCAGTCTAGGTGTACCAAATAATAACCTGTGTGTCGTCTAGGGGTTATGTGTATTTGTACTGTGCATCCCAGAGCACGTAAACTATTATTGTGTAATGTGCAGCCTGGAGGGGGCTAGCCTATCCCAAGCATACTGCACACGTAATTGTAGGGCTGCAAGCTGGATGTGTCGTGGTTTTATCACGAGTGATCAGTATCGTGGTTGTACCTGTTGTGTGAGATTTGTCAACCGAGTCCATCGTGACCTGTGCTTTTCATGACCTGTAACACTGCTTCTGTGTTTAGATTATCATCTTGTCTCCATATCTGTGTGACTTGAATTAAATCACAATCAATCAGTAGAGCTGGGCCACCAGTAGACCCAGTAGTGTCTCTTGGGTGGGATGTATTTGTGGTGACATTCAGACTGATCAAGGATCAAGGGTAATATTTAGTCTGTGGGCTCATTCAAGGCTGTGGTGATAACAGACACTGTGACATCATGTATATGGGTCATGGGAACAGATCCACAGGGACCAATCAATATTTCACTTCCTGATTTGTGACACCAAGAAACTGAGTGTATGATTTTGATATGTTCATATAATATCTCCTTTCAATGGACGAATAGCACATTGGACAACTGCCAATCTTGGAAATCTACACAATTGCAATTGCAGCCTGCAGTAATGCACTAACCTGTTAATAGTTTTCCTGCAATCCCAGGTCTAGTAATTGAATAATGTGCTCTGTTTGTGTACATGAAACTTTCTAGTTGCTAGTCCGTTGTACATGACAACTACATGCACATGTCAGCAACAACAGTTTGAAGGCTATAGGTAGTTTCAAGCACATTTCAACAGAAATGTTGAAGTATTTACAATCACAGACATTGATGTCTATGTACAGTAAACAATTATTGCATGTTTTGACAGAGCCACTGTACAAAGGTAAAATATTACACTGATTATATTTAAATCATAATTTGTCATTTATAGTTCCTGAACAACCAACCATGCATTGTGTTTTATTTGTATTTTCTGATTACACACCTAGTGTGTGTTTCACATCTGTCAGATATTCAGGGAAGGATTAAATCCATTTATACATGGCTAAACTGTAGAAGTAATGACTGCCCAATGTTGATTACATTAGAGACAAGTTTCAGATGCAATCACGCAGTTTGTTTTGTAGTAACCTGCCACCACATGTCAATGTTCACAGAAATCAGACTGTAATTGCATTTAACCATTTCATTTTCGGTGCCAGCCAAACCTGGGCTGATAGAGATACACAAGGAGGGCCCAGCCTTATTGAGACTCTAAACTTCTATTTTATGTGCTCAGTGTTCAGATGTCACTTAGTAAACTATGCATTTGTTTTCTATTTAGTTCCACACAGGTAATATTCAAATGACACAATATAAATTACTTTCACTAATATAGACATGCATTTAGAGTATCTTTCAATGCATTTGGCTGTTAATTTTTGCATGGTAACAATAATATAAACATTTCACTTTTTGGATATGACTTCCCAGTTTATTCTTGTCGTCTTTTTATAATAATAATAATAATTGTAAACTTCTATAGTGCTTATATCTTTAACAAGGTCAAGCTCAGAAGTCCACTTAACATGGTACTGTGGATATCAGCTGATGGCTATAGACATTGAAAAACAAGAATGGCACATAAATGGTTAATAAAGGTTCAGGTTACAGCGTCAGTCATTTGAGAATGCCACATCTCAGACCACTGAACACTGACAGATCAATATTAGTCTGATAAAATCATGATATGTTGTTCTATATCTTCTTGATGTGACAAACTGAAATTAACATTTTCTAAAGGGACCCTGGGTTAATAGCCATGGGCCTGGGCGAATTCCACAATTCTCATGCAAGTGACTGTGAACTGAGCAGGTTCATTGTTATGTATGCTGAGGAATGTTAAAGAGGAGGCCTAATTAGGAGAGAGTTATTGGTGGATTCATCAGACAGGTGGATTGTTGTTAGCCAGCCAGTCTGTTTTATGTCACCTGTGTCAGGTGTCAAGTATGTGTGTGATCTAGGCCATTCCCTATCGCATGCCTTTGTCCTGTGATAGCATTTTTGACAAAATAAGCTTTGCTGAGCGAGTTTACTAATTCACTTGTTAAATTCTTGCCATCAAGTGATGTTTCAAAGGATAAATATGGCCAGTGATTATTATCATTGTATGTGCACAACAGTAATATTGCAGTTGTTGCCGTTTTAGTTGACACAAAAACGACCGGTACACACAGTCACACACATACACGAATGTATTTTATGAAGTTCTAATTAGATTTAGTTTTATGTGTTTTTTTATTCTTATTTAAAACTATACCAAAGTCTATGGTAATTCTGGAGGTAGAAATGTCATACACCCACGTACACGTGTTAAAGTCATGCTGTTTATATTACGCAATTGTACACTTTGCAAGGAACAGATATGATGCTAATCATGCCAGGGATCCGGCGAAGAATCAGCACTTGCCACATTGTTAACATTTGATATCTTTGGCTGAAAATTCACCCACAATCTTAACATGGACATAATTGTGAATCTTCGCTTGCAGATTGACAGCGATGGCAATGGATTCATTGACGTCAACGAGCTTGGAAACGTCCTAGGGACGTGTGGCATCAAGCTGCCTGGCTACGAGATCCGCAACCTCGTGAGGGAGTTTGACAGTAAGATCAAAGACGACAAACTCGACTTTGAAGAATTCCAAGCGGTGAGTTGGTTGTTTTGCTGAGGTGCATTTGTGATAGCTTTTGCCAGAAATGCAAGGCCAGGACGTAGCAGTGTTGTGATTCGCTGATTAGAATGCATGAATTGTTATAATACAATTAAAATCCTTACAATTATTTATAAATAGGCATTTATTTATTTTACTGTAAATATAAAATCATCATAATGATTTACAATTAATAACTGATTTATTTTACAACTGTGACAGTAATGCATTATTTTTACACTAATTTCCAGAGTAATATTCTGTCCAAGGGTGTTTGTAGTCAGGTAGATCTACGTAAATATTTATAATTAAACCCATTCAGTGTGTACCCCCGGGTAATCATGAACTAGGTAAAAAGACAAATTCTTATTATTAATATCTTTCATTTTTAATTGCTGTATGCGTCGGGTCATATTTTCGGATTTATTGAAAATGTATTACTGGTAATTACAATTGTTTTGTCTTAATTAGAAGTTTTGCAATCCTTTTTCATCCCTGCAATAAAATTATTGGATGGGGTAAGCTTACACACTTATTTGGTTTCGATGCTAAAACGTACTAATGCAAAAACCCAGATGTTCAAACAAGGATAGCATTTCCATAGGCGGATATGGACCACAATTCAATTTTTCTCCTGAATAGGGCAACGATACACGAAAGAGTTTTGTCTTCAGGGAAGTGGTTGGCGCAATATGACAAATTGTTCCCACCCACCCAGTGCGATCAGTGTAAATGTAATGCAATATTTATGCAGGCATTATGCGAGTTGGCCTTGTGGGTATTCTCAGTTATTCACGAGTCCCTGAGTAGGAATGTCGTCTGGCGTACTACTAGAAACACTTCTGAATGCACACAATATGTAGTGGGCACAACGAGGAAATGCTACGAATAGTAGATTTGATGGTATGACTAACAGATGGCACCAGTTGTAGAGTAGTATAGTCGTTGGACACTGTTAATTGGTCGGACTATTTATGGCAGTTCTCATAGACAAAACTGCATGTCGAACCATTGGTTATCAGAAGATACCATCTGAACTGACGGACCTTATGTCATCATGGTTGTCAGAAGGATAATCAGAATTTAGAAATTACGTACAGTCCCCATAATATGTTGCCAGAAGAGATAATTTGTTATCACAACCGAGCATTTTGTCAGAATAGATCATTGCATTGAATATCAAGGGAGACCAGTTTTCTTTGGACAATTGTCAAACACCGTACTTGTCAGAACAAATTACTTGTAAGAAACAGACCATTTATTGCTAGAGCAGACCATCTATTGTGGTGACAGACCATTTGTCATTACAACAGACCATTTACCTTGCCCCCTAGTGGTGACCAGTGTCCCCAAATGTACTTACTGCTAGACTAATCTGCTCCAGGCGCATACCTACAGTTATATATATAAGTTCCTGGCATTGTAACAGTGCCATTGTTCAGTTGTAAAAATTTAACTAGCCCATTGTACTTAGAAGACTGAACAACTCTCAGTCTTCAGTGACAGTGAATACAGATTTGGCAGTAGGATGTGTAGCCTATTAGTGGACCTATTATAGATGGTCTTAGAGTAGCTTGCATATGGTACATGTGTGTACAGCTTATGAATACACATCATACAAGCCAGCGAGTAAACATTGTAGACTCTACAAAGTACACATCCTTGTCGTGAGTTGTGTGGTCAGTTCCCTGCCCAGTGCAAGAAGCATGACACTTTGGTGGTTTAAAATGCGGACTGACATCCTGTGCGTATTTACATTAATACGTAAATACACGATTTATGCACATACAGAATTTGTGGTACCTCGATTGCCGGGGTATGTGTGTATTTACTATGGAGTGTAGAAGATAATCCCTTTAGGTCAAAACTCCATGTGATCAAAACTATCACGGCCGGGCATCGCCGCTCATGGGTGAAATGCTGTGTGAATGTGAAATACATCCTTACCTTTTTGAGTTTTATTTCTAAGCTAGATCAATATTATTTCTCACATGCAATACACATGAAGTTCCAGTATATGTAATACAAAGTACATAAAAGACGACAGTTAGTAGTGGATTCTCTATAAGGCACTGTCATTATGTCTGAGAGGTACACTCTCATTATGTCCAAGAGGTACACTGTCATTATGTCCAAGAGGTATTGTGTATGTGAACTGCACCTGTGAGAGCAGGCCACTTCCTGGTTGATTGCACCATTGCTCTTAGCAGTTGGGCCAGTGCAGGCCACCAGTTTTCATATTTGACTGATCCAATGGGCCACTGGTTAGCCTCTGTGCAACAGTTTAAAAGCAAAATCTACAATTACAGAACCTTCTCTTCTCACCAGAAACTAGTTACCTTGTTATTTATGAATGATATTCCACATTAAGTGGGTGATAAAAGGGAGCCATGCGTCACTGATTGGACTTGTTATTTCAATTATCAGTTGCACAAATTGCAAGTTTTATAAGGTGCACATTTCAACAAAGTTTAGATCTCAATGTTTTTGTGGAGAAATAGCTTTTAAAATATACTGGGTCATTCGGCCAAGTCCTCGAGGTGTTATGTCCATGGAGGTTTTTTCATACCCCGTATCGAAGTCAGTTATTTTCTGACCTTTATCCTATCTAGAAGAAAATGCATAGCTTTGTATATTGGGGCAATAAAATGTCTGTATAGCAAGCATACCTTGGTATTTATTGTGGTTTAAGATACGATAACATGTACCCAGAGTAGGCGTGTAAGATTAGATATTCCTTAAAACTATGTCATGTTTGGAGAGACTGCCACACCAAAGTGTGTTTGAGAAGTCACATTACTTTTATGTGTGTTTTGTCTTAGCACATCTAGTTGTGTCTGGGTAGTCCTGTCACATTTGAACAAGTTTTGGGGTCATATTACTTGTGGATGTGTTTGATAAGTCACGTCATATGTAGATGTGTTGGGATTGGGAATATAGTTACTGTAATGTTTGGGAGGTTTGACACACCTTGGCATGTGTCTCACCTGCCTGTCATGTTTGTAATCATGACATCTGTGGTTGTGTTTAGATGTGCCCAGAAATTTTGGCCAGAAATTATATCAACGTTTGGTTGGGAAACAACCAAAGACAGACAAAGTGAAATTGTCGGATGACGTAACAACTTATAGGAAATAGACTGTAGGAAACTGGAGATTCAGTCCACCTGTTCCAGTTTCAACAGGGGGCACAGACTATGCAAAGCATCTTTCAAAGTGTTACCACTGATTTATATGACTACAAAAATGTGTCATTTGGTTTGTGGCAGTGGCCTACCATGGCTTAGTTGCAGCCCTACAGCATAAATAACAGTGATAGATAGCCAGTTCTCGTCTATCACTCCAAGTGAATTGGTAGATATGTCAGTCAGTGAAAGAAACTAGACAGACGTTATTGGCATTGACCTGACAATACCTTTATGACCTTGTTTAGCGATCGGTGTGTGATTGTTCACGCTCAGGTGATTGGTGACCTAGATCTGACTGGGAGTTTCACGGCTGGTGTGTTCATGTTGAGTTATGTCAGACTTCCTCATCCTATTGGGCTTCAGTGTCTTCGCCGCTCCTGGCAAGTCTCCAAGAAACTACTTCAACTCTCTGTGACATGTGTGTTTTTATAGCTAGGTGTGACTCAACTGTCACACTGGTGGCTCGTGACTTACGATGATATATGAGACCTCTTGTTGGCAATGTTATGACAGTGTCATTGTCGCTAGGTTATGAACTGTGACATTCGAATGAGACTTCTGAGTTACTCAAGGAAGAATAAGCAATTGTGTTTTATGACAGACAACGTTTTGTGCCTATTATATTTGAATACTCTTTTGTTGAAATCAGAGGATTAGCAAATGTGAAGTGGGGAGGGGCGTAGCATAGACCCCTCAAAGACAAAGCTCAACTGGTAGATTTATTACTTTTCTGTGAAATTACAGAACAGTTAAATATTTTTAATTAAAATTGTTAAGTCACATACATATTGGTAGTTTTTGTCAAATAGGAGAACTGCTGATCTAGCAAACTGGGAATAGTTCCGTTTCTAAAAATGTGAGAGGTTATGTCCTTGCGGAAAGGTTATTATCAAGCTTTATGCAGAGACCCGTCATTTGGACGGGTAAAAACCATTGTAAATGGGTAGAAATGTGGGTGGAGGGGTAAAAAATGAAGATATTGTTAGTTATGCCTTAGAAGTGAGTGTAGGTGTTTGTAGTCCATTTCAGTTCATCAGACACATTTTAAAGTTTGTCAACTGGATTAACAGTTAACATCCATGTGTCCACCAAAACATGTGTAACTGGCAATAATTTGGTCCTGCATAAAGCCCTGGTTATGTCCATGAGAAGCAATATGTATACCTGGTCATATGCTGTCTCGTACCCTAGTGGAGACTTGATCTACCCTGAAGCAACCCTGGAAAGTCTGTGATATCCAAACTAGTCATTGTCCACTCGTTTTTATTCATCAAAGTGTCACATTTGGCATCCGGTGTTAGATTTAGTGAAATAATCACAGGGGAAGTAGCTTGGCTATGAAACTGGAGGCTAAACATGTTATTACATAACATTATACTAGAGGGAGGGTGGACACATATCTAAACAGCCGACTATTCCCATTAGAGTGTGTGTGTCACAGTGTTTTATTTCAGAATTGAATAATCAACATTAATGCTAATCCAAGCTGTGAAACATTCTGCGGGTAACAGAACACCCACCCAACATGTGTAGAAAAATAGTTTTGGCAAAAACTTAGCAAATTAAGAAACCAAGTACATGTTTGTTTAGTCATGTATTTCATTTGTAGCCATGATAAGTTGAACGCTCAGGTTTGTTCCTGAGTCTAACGCAAACCAGTGTTATTTCTGTAAAGCGAAATCTGCTCCGTGAAGCCCGTTTCTGGGGGGTTCCAATGGGCAATGTTGAATCTTTCAAATAGGTCAGACTGTCACAGTAAGATGAGATATCTTCCTGATAGATTATCTTGATATTGTAGCGAGATTTTCATCAAGTGACCTGTTGGCGAGCCAACTTATCAGTATCCATTCTTATGGTATCGGTTCAACTTGACACTGAAATTATGTCTACACGACAAAGCAGGACTTTATGCAGGATAACATTTCGCCAGTCACACATCTTTTTGGTCGACATGTCACATTGCTTGCAGTCTGACGTGGAAGTGAACCTAATCTCTTCTAAACTGTCTCTTGTAGTTATACGCGAAGCTTATATATTATACATGTATATGTATATATATATATGTATATATATATATATATATTATATACTATAAACAATCACATTGCTTGTAGTCTAACGTGGAAGTGAACTTAATCTCTTCTAAACTGTCTCTTGTAGTTATACGCGAAGCTGAAAGAACAACACGACTTTGGGAGGTCATTCAAGAAGGCAGTGAGTCGTCGAGAAGGAATCGAGAATTATGGCGGAATGACTGATATCTCAGCAGAGGGCACCACCCATGCCGTGCGGAAAGAGGAGCAGGTGGCATTCACGAACTGGATCAACAGGTAATCTACGTACAGCGTTTGCTGACCAGTGCGTTTTTCACCTGGTTTGATGAATAATGACAAAACATTACTGGAGACAGTTTGTAGGAAAGAACTAGGGATTAAAGTGGCCTAGACTTTGGTTGTTGCTGACTTCCTTGTGTGGCACAGTCCAATCACACCATTGGTTAGCTAGTTCATTGATGTCAACATCAAAACATACATACCTGCCTTTACCAGGTAATAGTAATGAATGTTCCCTCAAATATTCTACAATTTGATAATCACTTGAATCCGTTCTTGGGCAAGACATAAATAACTAATAGTTTGTATAATGGCTTACGTATACTAGAGAAAGTTGCACAAATGGAAAAATTATATAATGGATTACTAGGGAGACTTACTGATTCACAGAATGAATATAAGATGATCAAAACATCTGACCGAGAAGGCACTTTACTTATTTATTGAACTTGTATTATTGAACTAAACTACTAATAGCATATTTTGATTTGTCATTGCCGTGATGTCATGTGATTGTCCTCTCGCAGGAACCTGGCCGATGACACGGACTGTAAGCAGTACCTTCCCATGGATCCAGAGTCACGTGACCTGTACACCCAGTGTAGAGACGGCGTGCTGCTCTGGTAAGATGACACGCTTAAGATGACACGCTGGCTGGAATATGACTTGAAAGTTGATGAATTGTGTATATTTAAAGTCAGTTATTGCAAAGAGAAGACCCAGCACAGCAGAAACTAAAATGATCCAAGTCATTTTCAATGATTGAACAAAAAAATGTAATAGATTTAAGCGGTAATTTCAGTGAAAACAAAAATATTTTAATGTATGAACATTTTAAGAAGGGGAGAGAGATAATGACGGATGACCGACCGACCGACCGACCGACCGACCGACCGACCGACCGACCGACCGACCGACCGACCGACCGACCGACCGACCGACCGACCGACCGACCGACCGACCGACCGACCGACCGACCGACCGACCGACCGACCGACCGACCGACCGACGCAGACACCACCAGATAGACAGACAGATGCGCAGGCACAGGCAGGCAAATGGTATGAAAGGGGGACATCAAAAATTGAGAGCTATTCAAATAAAAATATTTCTTACACATATCTTAGTATGATTTATGTGTCAGAATTACGTACATGTCAGACATACACACTGTGTAATGCTATCACTGGTTTCCAGCAAACTCATCAACAAGTCTGAACCCGACACGATTGATGAGCGCACCATCAACAAGCCCGCTGTGCTGGGCAAGTTGAGTGTCTTCCAGATCCACGAGAACCTCACCCTAGCACTCAACTCTGCCCAGGCCATTGGCTGCAACATCGTCAACATCGGACCAGAGGACCTGCGGGCCGGCAAACCTCACTTGGTCCTCGGTCTGCTCTGGCAGATCATCAGGGTAAGATCAACGGTCTCTTGTTGGTCTGTATGGACGGACGGACGGACGGACGGACGGACGGACGGACGGACGGACGGACGGACGGACGGACGGACGGACGGACGGACGGACGGACGGACGGACGGACGTTTATATTGGACCCAGTTGGTTCAATTATACAGTGTACTGTATACAATGCCTGCTTGATGTCTTACGCGCCCAACCACGAAGTCACTCCAGCCGCTGGGATTAAAGACCCAGTGGGTTAAAGTTAGGGAGAGAAAGGACCATTCCTTGAGTCCATGACAGGTTACACATTCACCCCTCTGTGGGGTCTTTTACTTCCCCACGCATACACACCAGATTGAAGGGACCAACAGCTTTTATGTTTTTCTCTTCTGAAAGACAGATGATGTGAGGTGAACAAAATTGCCTGTGTTTTGAAAGCCTGTTGACACAATGACACAGTAGGGGTGTGTCGCTGGTGAGACACTAATTAACATCATTACTGGTCATTGTCTGTGTGCCTGGAGTGGCCAGCATTGCCAGCTAGAAGTCTGGTAATGGCACCAACTGTGCAGTGAGACATATAAGACATGCCACTAATGGGACAGTGTCACATTGTCACAATAGCTATAGTGACACAGGGATGGAGGACAGAGGTGACAGGGAGTGACGTTATTTACACCATCGTCACAGTTCACAGTCTGGATATTGATAATTGATTATGTCATACATGCATTTTTTCTACTTTATCTTATATATTTAATTAGTAAGACACGTATGTACTACTGGTTTATGTTTGTGTCAAATAAACACGTCTGATTAAAGTTTCTGCAAAATATCTTCGCACTATCGTCCCATCTCGGTTGTGTTCTTTTTCGTCTGCGTACCTCACCTTATGTTTTGTTCTCCTCACTTCTCTCTGGACTTTAAAATGACAATTATACGCCTTAAAATACGGTTATAAATATATAATCGTTTAAAAGAGTACATTTTAAAACCATAATTCTCGTTTTGTTGACAGATCGGGCTGCTTGGTGACATCAACCTGCATGAACATCCTGGTCTCGCTGTCCTGCTCCGCGACGACGAGACGCTGGAGGAGTTCATGAAACTGACACCAGAGCAGATCCTGATTCGTTGGGTGAACTACCACCTCGCTCGCTCCAACTGCGGACGACAGATCGAAAACTTCACCGGAGACATCAAGGACTCGATCGCATACATCCACTTGCTGCACCAGATCGCACCACGAGATCTCGGGGTGACCACACACGCCGAGAACGTGAGTAATTCAGGCCAAAATGAGACACTTTCCAGAAAAATATACGTTGTCTTATTGCATATTCAGATAGGGCACATTCGGGGGAAACAATTGTACTTAATTGTTTTATATATTCACACCAGTTCCTTAGGTTCAGAAGTATGAATGTTGAAAATTCTAAAAGGATGGTTTCAATGAAATCAGCTCTAAAGTTTTTTTCAGTCAGGTGTGGTACTTGTACTGTCAACTGTGATTTTAACGGTTTAACTGTAGTTGCCTATCACCCTTACTTTGTATGCTGTCATTTTCATTGCTCTTGCTCTCACATTATCAGATGTAGAAACATTGTTAGCAGTTTAATTAACATTTTGTAAGCGGTAACAAAAAAATACATTTCCGTAACATTCAACTAACACGTGAACAACTCATCTGTTCTGGATTGTTTCATGATGTGAGCTCATTTTCAAATTTGTTGGTGGTGGTGGTTTTGCCCGTAGATTGTATTAAAAGTATGCCTTTGTTATCAATCAGTGGTATAAACCGTAAGTTTCTGTATATAATATACCCCCCATATATAATATACACCCTGCCTCATACAGAATGTTGACAGCATTTCTATATTATAATGGGCACAGATGTCTAGCTCATGGCTGGTCAGAGAAATGTTTTGTAGCCTTCACACCTTATTTTGAATCAAAAATGAAGAGAAAATGCGTATTATGTATGGTATATATCTACCACGATGACAGCGTCTAATCTCTCGGCAATCTTGGCTTCTCTTGTAAATGGAACAGATGCAGCTAGCTTGTAGTGGTAGTCATTCATAGCTTTATGCAGAAACTTGGATTTGGATGTGTAGAAATAGGTGTTTGTAGTCCATTTCACGTCATCAAGAACATGTAGAGTTTGTAAACCGTCTTAGCAGTTAACATCCATGTGTCCACCAAAACTTGTGTGACTGGCAACAATTTGATCCTGCATAAAGCCCTGGAGTCATTGGTGCAATAAATAATTAGAATAAAAATATGTTTAGACAATAAATGTAATAAATAGCATAATGGTCCATAGTAAAATAGATGTCGGGCATAAAAAAGACATTAATGTAAGCTGAAAATATTTTGTGAGTGACATTCTCTCATAAATGGCACAGGTGTAGCTAGTTCATAATGGTAGTCAGTGGTGTAATAAATAATTAGAATAAAAATACATTTTTACAATGAAAGTAATAAAAAAATTACCTGTCAACAACTAAAGGAATAAATAGAATAATGGCCATAAATAAAGTGGATGTCAAGTATAAATAGACGTAAAATGTAAGCTTAATTTTGTTTTTTTATTGCATGCTTTAAAAGGCAGTGACATAATTGATTTGTCACTGGTCTACATCTCATTCTGTACAGTCAAATATGTATTTATTTGGAATATTTCCTACACATATTCTTTTGGATATGTAATGAATTGGCGCTATGGGTGCTTGATTTTTTGGTGGGGAGACCCCAACAGGTTAGAGTGAATAACACAACTTCTAGCGTGAAGGTTGTTTCCACTGGCTCACCCCAAGGATGTGTCTTATCCCCTCTGTTATTCATTTTATACACAAATGACTGCAGGAGCATCCGTCCGAATAGGTACTTTATTAAATTCTCAGATGATACAGCTTTACTCAGTCTGTTGTCTAACGATGAAGTGGTCCTGTGTTAAACGACTTTGTTGCATGGTGTGATAGATCGTATTTGTGTCTGAATGCAACAAAAACCAAAGACATGTGCATTGATTTTAGGAAATACCCTCCATCCCAGTCTGATACTGTCATCCACGATAACAAGGTAGAGGTAGTTGACGAGTATAAATACCTCGGCACAACAATTGACAATAAGTTGAAATGGGACCGCCACTGCAGTGTCACGTACAAGAAATGCCAGCAGCGTCTTTACTGCCTTAGAAAACTTCGATCCTTTAATATTGATAACACCATTTTATCCATGTTTTACAAATCTTGTATACAGAGTGTTTTGACATTTTCTTTTATATGTTGGTTTGGGAACGTTAGCCAGAAAGACAAGAATAAATTGCAGCGCGTTGTAAATATTAGTAGCAAAATAACCGGCCTCAAACAAACCTCTGTCACTGCTTTGTACGAAAAGCAGGTTCTCCGTAAAGCCAATAAAATAATTAACGACAGCACACACATCCTATATAACGAGTACGTCCTTCTGCCCTCGTCCAGAAGGTTCAGAACAATAACATCCAAAACAAACAGAAAGCGAGATTCATTCATCCCAATGTCAGTACGACTCCTAAATTCAAAACGATAATCACCTCTGGCGTTATGTGTGTATGTTGTATTTTATTTTTTATTTATTTTTTTTTATTTGTAAAAGGAAGACCACAATTACAATTTAACTTTAATTTTAAAATTATATTATAGAATTTATCTTGTATTTTATTATGATTGATGTTCACTTACTGTTTTAATAATGAATTTATTAGCATTTTTTTTATTTCTCTACTCTGTATTTTATATTTTTATGACGACGAACGCTGCAAAATGAATTTCCCGGTTCGGGACAATAAAGTTTTATTGTATTATTGTATTGTATTGTATAAGAAATGTTTCCGAAAACAATGCTGAGGATTCTATTGGTAAAATTTATCCCATTGTTTCATAAGTGAAGGCAACATTTTTTTTTATTATTAAATTATCCCATGCTTCTGCATCTGTTTTCCCCCAGGTATTAACAGGTGTAGTAATAATTGGTAGTAGGAAGTCTCCTGTGTTTTAATAACGGTTGAACATCTAGACGTATTGTGCCAGTCTGTGGCAATAAAACTAGTTTTGAAACTTTCACCATTTGAACCTGCTCCTGTGGTTGCATCTGTCAAGTGCGAACATTCTTAAGTACTTACTAAAGTAACAGGACAAAACTTAGCGGGGAGTGATTAAATATATTTGTTGCTGTCTTAAGAACATTGTGTTAAAATAATGAAAAACCTCTGCCATCCTTTTAAAGTGGGGCTGAAACGCTTCAACAACTGTAGCCCAAACATAAAAACATTCAATTTAGAGGATACATGACTATGCTTTAAAGAGCACAGAGCCACGGTATGTTTTAAATAATGTTTCAAACTGAGCTGTCATTGCCCACTGGGGACTGCCAAATTACGTTCAAGATGCACCTGGTTTAACATGCTCCTATCTACTTAATATATAATTTATTTTCTTGATTTTCTTCATCAATAGACATTTCTGCGTGAAAACAAATATATAGTGTCATATTATACATGATAAGTATTATATAGATCAAATCATCAGTTGTATATGTGTTCAAAATTAAATAGTTAAAGTAAATTATGACTATTTATAACAAACAAAAGCCTTTTAAACGGCATGGTGTGGATCCTCCTAGGTTTGATAAGTTCCTAACTGATTCCTGTGCGGATACTTTTAAAATTCAATTTGCCGTCGAGAGTGTTTTCACATCTCCTTCTCTTACTTGCTCCAGGAGCCAGAAATGAAGCAGCGGGCGGAGCGAATGCTCCAGGAGGCAGACAAGATGGGCTGTCGCAGCTTTGTCTCTCCGGAAGATGTCGTCACCGGCAACTACAAACTCAACCTCGCGTTCGTCGCGAATCTCTTCAACTCATACCCGGCGCTGGAGAGTGGGGAGGAGATAGATCTGGAGGAGATCCACGAGGAGACGCGAGAGGAGAAAAGTGAGTGGTGATGGCTGATTTGTCACATGACCTGTCACATGATCTAGCAACGAGGTCCTTGAAGCCATCAAGATGGATGCCAAATTAATGCACAAAGTAGGGCATGGGAACCCTTGAATATTGTGGAATTGCATTAGGTAAAAATAACGGCCATAAAAGCCTGGATATTTGTCCGTGGCGTGCGTAAAAAAGCCAGAAGTACTAGGTTTTTGGAAATAACGTGGCAGACACCCATAACGTTGAGGTCTTCACCTTTGGGAAGGGCTAGTGGTGAATAACTAATTTGTGCAGTCCGGAAAAAATGTGAAATTAAATGAAATATAGTTGCTCAAGCATATGAACCCTGATGGTGTGCTTGGAATTCTATCATATTTTTATTAATAATATTACAGTATCTCTGACTGCTGCACCTGAATGCTTAGAAACTGAGCTCCGAGATGCATCAATACAAAAGCGTTAATCTCAGATTCAGTAAACAATTCCAGTTGTTATCGTGGCAGTGATCATCATAGGTGTCAGCATAGAAAGGTCAACTTGGCATAAATGTTCTGAAAAAGACTGACTAGTTTAAAGAGACCTCCTAAGATCTTAACGTCGTAACCACAATTTATGCAGAGTAGTCGGGTAATGCCTGCCGAGTGCTGGAAACAACAACTAGACATTGGCAATACTAATTATATAGTATGCTAACATGCCAGTCACCCCCTAACCCCCTGTGCTGTTGCTCCTGATAGTGTACCGCAACTGGATGAACAGCATGGGGGTGTCGCCCTACGTGAACCACCTGTACAACGACCTCACTAACGGCCTCATCATCTTCCAACTCTACGACATCATCAAGCCAGGGATGGTCGACTGGAAGCGAGTCGTGTCAAAGTTCAAGGAGATCAGAATCATGATGGAGAAGATCGGTGAGTGGAGATTATCTTTTTCTCTTTGTTCTTTGCCAATTTAAGTATATTAGCCACCTGGAAAATTATGATATTTTCACCTAAGTAACACAAACAAGTTGGATAAAAGCAAGGCATAGAACGTGTGTCACATCTAGCTTGTGGCCTATGGTGGCTGTGTACCCCAGGTAGTTAATATTTAATCTGGGGTCAAACTTTTGTACTGCTGTTTATAGCCTTACAAGGCAAGTTCTTTCATTGCTTCAGTTCAGTCGACTCTGACTGTAGAATATAGGCAGTGGTGGGTATGAGTGTGTGAGTAATCTTTGTGTAATAATTCCATGACGGCAGAATGCTCCCCAGAGAAGTGGAGATCATGTTCAATTGATCTCATCTACCAGGAAATAAAGTATAAAATCCTTAGAGTAGATACAGTGCCATGTAGGAGTTTATGTTTTAATGTTTGTCGTTGTAGAAAACTGCAACTACGCCGTGGAGCTTGGCAAGAAATGCAAGTTCTCCCTGGTGGGAATTGACGGCAAGGACTTGTACGACGGCAACATGACACTGACACTGGGTGAGTGGGTCTGTTTACTTGACACAGCTTAGTGTCATGTCACTAACAGTAGGACACTCTAGAGTGTCGTCGTGTATTTCTGCATTAACTGGCACTCCTATTTCTCTTTGTTCAAGTAACTATAGTTTTTCATTTGGATAGTGGAGACACCTGACGACAGTGACAAGAATGACATATCTTGTGTGACCATATACTACTTAAATTACCCCCAGTGATACAGGAAGTAGAGCACAGTGGCTCATGGGTAGACTTCAGAGTCTCAATTAAGAGAACCTGGGTTTGAATCCTGGCTTGTTGTGTTACAACCTTGGGCAAGTTTTTTCACTCTACATTGCTCCAGTTCACTCAGCTGTATAAATGAGTACCTGGCCATATACAGTGGTGGATATTTGTATGAGCAGCCTTCGTGCATTTATGGTAGCATACCACTGGATACTTCCCACAGAAGTTGAGATAGTGTTTGATTGAACAGGTCAGCCAGGGAAGTAAAGTGTAAAGTGCTTTGAGCAATCCTGAGGATTGGATACTGCGCTATATAAGAACTTACCTTTTTTACCCGTGAAGAGCAACATGTTGTTTATTTATTTTCACCTCTACTATGACATTTGAAGTCATCACTGGTGGATAATTTTTACGGATATGTCCACTGTCCAATATTTTTGCAACTCTTGCTTTCACTAGCTAATAACATTGCCATGACTGATGGCACAGCGTCAGTACAAAGTAGACTGGTAAGTCCAGGGCTTTACGCAGAGTACAATTTTTGCCAGTCACATTTTTTGAATGAATAATCGTGGATGTTAACTCATAAACTATACACACGAGGCAATCGAGAGGTATTCTATGACCTGAAATAAACTACAGACACACAAGAACATCGATTTACACCCATTTTCAAGGCGACTTTTATGAAGATATTTATGATTTTTGAACACCTTTTTCTGTTCCTTAAATTTGTACCCATCCACCACCCGTCCAGTGACAATTCTACCCATCCACAACAGGTTTTACCCATCCAAGTGATAGGGACAGGTTTCTACATAAAGCTGTGCTGTCTGTACTGACACTGTGTTCCTTGCAGCCCTGGTGTGGCAGCTCATGAAGGCGTACACACTGAGCATCCTCACGAAGCTAGCGGGCCAGGAGGGGGAGCACCCCATTGTCGACAAGGAGATTGTGGCGTGGGCCAACAAGAAGGTAGGGCTACCGTAGAACTTAAACAAATCAACGGGAACTACCACGCAACGTGGGGCAATGTAGCTTAGTGGTTAGAGAGTCAGTTGTGAGATTCTGACAGCCTTGGTCAGTTTCATTCGCATCATATTGCTCCTGTTCACGCAGCTCTTTGAACTGTGTACAATTACAGAGTGGCTGAATTCTTCCCAGATAGTTCTCACTGAACAGGGTGATGAATAATGGTGTTTGTTGCAAAAGCAGCATGTCACTATGGAACAATTTGAACAAATAAAACTAATGCTGTAGGAAAGTAGTAAGTGGTTAAAACAGATGTGTTAATCGAGACAATCCAACTAAGATACCAGTGGCAGTGTTGCATATTTAATTTACGACTCTGTGGTTGGTAGACAGGACCAGTCATGGGGCTGAGAAATGTTTCTTTTTGGGGAATTGCATTGAAATCTCACAATGACTAACCCATTGCCACGCCAACCCCTTGCACACCATGAAACTAGACTCAACTATCAATTAATTGATTGGTTTTTATTTTGTTACGAGACGTTTATCGTCGACCTGACTGTTTGTTTGGCAGCTGAAGGAGGGTGGCAAGAAGTCACAGCTGTCGGGGTTCAACGACCCAAACATCTCCACCTCCCGCGTCATCATTGACCTGGTCGACTGTCTCAAGCCAGGTTGCATCAAGTACGACCATGTCAAAGACGGAGACACGGATGAGGTCAGTTTATGGGTCGGGTCAAAGTGACACCCCCCAGATCCACCCTATTTTATAGAACATGCCATTTAAAAAAAATTCACAGTACAGCCATAAATCTGAATTAAAATGAATTGAGGTGGAGGGGCACTTTTAAAAGTATGCATGACATACCTGGTTGGTATTTGTTATTGCTCTTATGTCTAAGAACATAAATCTAACAGAACTATGAAAATGACAACTAACAGCTGCTAGACTTTCCTTACATGTCTTATACACACATGCACACGCACACGCACCCACACGCATGCACACACACACACACACACACACAAAATGTTATAAAATTAAATTACTTACATTAATGAAACAAATAAAATTATTCACAAAACAAACTTGCACAAGAACTCGCCGGCAAGACATCATGGCGGACATCGACATCGCTGGTGGCGACGTGTAGCTCTGTGATTACTGTAATATCCATATTGTGTATGATTAAAGTTTAGAAAATTAGGCTAAGTTTTAGGTTAGTTTCGTCCTGACACATGCAAAATTGATCACTCTGTGAGTCTGCAGACTGGGAAACACTGCTTTATACTGTAGTAATAATAATAACGATATCTTATATATCAATATCCTTGAAGATTGAGCACAGTGGCTCGACAGAACCAAAGGATTAAGCAATCTCATTATCGAACACGAGTTGTCAACGGGTGGAAGAAAGTGACAGGGAGCTCAGAAGGATAGGCTGCATTAAAGAGAGATTTTTAGACGTCGGCAAAATGAAACTACATTTCCTTCTAAGTTAATGCTGACAAGAAGCAAATTCCACACAGTTGCTGTGGCAACCGAGAACGCTCAGGTTCCAACTTTTGTTTTCACCCAAGGAATATAAAAACGGCTACTATTGGTTTATCGTAGTTGTCTGGGATTTCTTGCTGGTGTGAGCATCGAATTCAAATATGCTAGTTCTATAGATGAGAGGGATTGATAGGCAGTCATACAAGTTAAAAATAATGTGATAGTGCACAGGGAGCCAAAGCAATGATTTCAGAAGTGAGTGAAAACAATGAGGAGAATGCATGAATTTTGGACACGTTGAAGTTTTGCTGTATCCTTGTTTGCAGTATCATAAAAGAGAATTGCAGTAGTCAAGTCTGCTGCTTTCTAAAGCTTTTGCAATAGACTTAGCAAAGGAAAGTGGGATATTCATGTTGTAATATTGTCATTAAAACACATCTCCTATTGTTGCAGGATAAACTCAGCAATGCGAAGTACGTCATCTCCATGGCGCGTAAGATTGGTGCCCGCGTGTACGCTTTACCAGAAGACATCATTGAGGTGAAGTCAAAGATGGTGATGACGGTGTTTGCTTGCCTCATGATCAAAGACTTCCAGCCACAAATGCGGGAACGCGACTAAGATATCAAGTTGTGGGACTTCGCTAGTGGCTGCACTCCTTACATTTGTGATATCGCTGTTTTGATATCGCTTGCTACACGTCTAATATCATGCAGTTAATGTCCAGTGCCACTTGTTACAAGTCTGCTGCCATTCGTTACGTGTATGAGGCTGCGTCTGTTAACATACGTTACATGTCTGATATCATTCGTTACATGTATGATATCGCTTTGTTAGCTTACTGTATCAGTTCGCTCGATATTGTCATTGCACGTGACAATTATCTTGTGGTCACATGAGAATTGGTACCACGTCTGTTTCATGGTGTATTTTATTGTTGGCCTGATCACTGATCGATTGTCTGTTTTATTTTCGGGGTTGTGTCAAAATGTCCTGTGAAGTTGTACTTCTGAGTAGGTTCAGATGCGTAGATGGTGCATTTAGTGCGCACTGCCAAAACTGTGTCCGGTTGTAGAACATCAGGAGACATTCCCATGACCCATGACAAATCTCAACTTTGTGTTGCCACCGCGTAGTGGCTTCTAACATTCCGTCAACTCTTCACAAAGGTTTTACAAACGTGCTGGGCACTAAAGAAAAACATATTCCGATTATTTTGCTGCATAGTCTGTAAGCACCTGCAACATATTTAACACTCACACAAATATATATGTAGATATAATAGATATTGATGTACTATATTGTTTACTTACTCTTTAGATATGCGAGAGATGCATGTCTTGTTATTATTTAGTGCACAATGTTGGCTGCAGTTAAGCTTGTTTCATTGCGACTGAAACATTGCTATGGACTTGTGTGATTGGCCCCAGTTGATGCAGCTGTCACGCATCGACTATGCAAGTTGACACCAGTCCAAGGTAGAGCACAGGCTGCCCACAACGTTACGACAGAATGTAATTTTGTATATATGAATTTTGATGTGCCTTGGCCCAAGCCATAGATGTTTGTGTGTTGGTGTAGCTGCCAATGTCTGCTAGTGGCAGGGGTGACAGGGGTGACAGGGGTGACAGGGGTGGCAGGGGTGACAGGGGTGACAGGGGTGACAGGTGAGGAAGCACAGGAGCTGTAGATTACCACTTGGTCAATGATGTGTCAACATAGATGACGATCAGATGTCATGAGATTTGCAAGTGGCAGAGTTCCACCACTAAAGTGGGAGAGTTCCGCCAAGTGTTAGCCTTGATACCTCTGTGGTATGTGGTTAGCCTTCGGGTTATGAAATGCTTACCTATGGGCACAAATTGTAGCTTTCAAATAACTTTGTGATGAGACCGAATACACCAAGGAGATGCATGTATATACATGTGGAATTAAATACGGATTACGTGCTTATTTACTGGCTGCAAGACAATAATGTACATTTGCCATCTGAATGTGTTGGTTTTGGCTGTGCCAACTCGACAGTTTGACGGTTGCATAATTTGTTGGATTTACATAAGCCATACGTCATTTACAGATTAGGTATACTGTAGCCAAGAGTATATATTTTCTACTGCGCCGTACATGTGATACAATAAAGCATCAGCTAAAACATTCTAGTTTCTTGCATCTGGTTGGTGAGGGTCATCCATTTCTACCATTTGTTTAAAGCGAGGGTGCCAACTCGTAGGTTTTGTGTTTCCATTTTCTGGCAATTTGTGTTTAGTTACTTATTAAGCTTGGAAAACAGTTGGAAAGATTCCGCTTGAACCTGTTCAAATGATAAATAAAAGATCCAGTTTCAAAACAAAAATTGAATTGCAATAATGCAGAGGTGAGCAGAATTAACCACAATACCCTTTTATGTTTAACTTTCCCACGTTACAAATTACTGTTTGGCGAATTATGGGCGTTGTTGGCACCCTCCTGTTAAATAGTAACACTAGTTTGGTTTGCTACTTGTGGCTAGTTGTCCAGGTAACATTTTGTCTTCCATCCACTGAATTAGCTGGTCACATGTTAGTCACATGAGAAAGCAAGGAATGTTATCAGTATGAATACAGAAACACATAATGATGTCCGGGATTCGCATTCAGTTTCTAATATTTTTATTTTGGGGGCAGGAAATTTCTCTGAAGATTTTTATAATACTACAATCATAAGTTGCATAAAAAAGAGCTAGTAGATACAATGTAGGTTTTTTGGCAAAATTTATTTCAGATGAGAAATGAAGCAAACTGAATTGATGGTGACTTAAACCTATTTATGACATCTGACATTTCTAAACTCGCCTTTATTTTGTGAAGCATGAAATATTTATCAAAAAGTTGATATTATTCCATAAACAAAAACACAAACCTTCCCATAACAAACAGCCTTTATCACAGTAATTATACTTCAGACATCATCATCACATGTTCCGACATGTTGAAAGTTCAAACAAATGAACATTGACCATACAAGTAAATTGCTAACAAAATTAGTCTGTCTTTGTCGTTTTGTATATGTAATGAATTATTTTATACACGTGTAATTATCTCCAGACTTCTACAAGTGAAGTCTTATTGTAGTGACCACCTGGCAATGTTGAGATACATAAGTCGTAACTTCAGCTGCAACTTTTAGCACCTTCATGAATCTGGTCTACTTGTTTGTGCTACAGATGACGGTAAGTACAATGGGCACACCCAGGATTGGCACGTCGGAGGTATTGAAACTGGTTCTGTTCTTCTGATTCTGTCATCCCATGGTTCAACTCCTCAATTTAAGTTTTCCTCACCTTTCTTGCATTACTTTCTCTACATACAGACTCAATTCTCTCATCTTTTGCAGTTGTTCTCTGTCCCTCTCGAACTCTTCCCAAGTTTCCCTTCACACAGTCCTCCCACCAGTCTCGGTATCCCTCTTCTCCTTTTTTCTTCTGGTCGTCTGCTCCCATGCCAGCTGTTCACCTCCCATTCTTCCGATGTGTCCCATCCACTTTAACCAATTCTGCACCAACCTTTCCTTATCACTGTAAAACTGGGTGCTGCACAGTACCACTAACGGTACTCTGCGATATGGTACAGGTTTTTCTGGTAGTTTCCAAGCAGTGAGAAAACCCCAAGATATGCCTGTGTATAAGCATTGTACTCTTGCATAAAGTTGTATGCATACAAGTATTCTTGTGTACAAAATATTTCATCTAACTAGTACTGTATTTTATATAAGTTGTTTGTATACAAGTAGCATTATGTACAAATGGTTCTGTGTACAAGTAGGCATGTTCACTTGGCACATCACACTGTATTAGTAATTTATAAAACACACCCTAAACTACAGGCTGATAAAATGTTAAAATGAAGACTATGTGGGCGCCTACCAACAAACAAAAGCAAAACTACTTATAATGACAACATCCGTATGTACAAGCATGCACGAGCTCAGACTACTCAGACAGTGGAGTTGATCTTTCAATACACTTTGTTAACATTTTGTACACAAACCCTAAACAATGATGGCTTGTTAGTTTTGAGTTGGTAACACATGCAAAATGCTTATTTAAATATAATAATATTTTTTCAATTGCATCATCCAAATAAATGTTCTGACTTCTGCTATACAACAATCCACACTTCTAGTGCTCATAACCATTACCAGTACATGATGAATATGGCATAAATTAATAGTTCTCAGTCAGTTCATGTAGTTATACAAAAATGGCGGCCATCTTTCTTTTGTTTTATCACATCTTCTTGTCTTATTTGAGAAGCACCCTCATTGGGGTGACTCATCTTGTTTGAGAAGCACCCTCATTGGGGTGAGTCATCTTGTTTGAGAAGCACCCACATTGGGGTGAGTCATCTTGTTTGAGAAGCACCCTCATTGGGGTGAGTCATCTTGTTTGAGAAGCACCCTCATTGGGGTGAGTCATCTTGTTTGAGAAGCACCCACATTGGGGTGAGTCATCTTGTTTGAGAAGCACCCTCATTGGGGTGACTCATAGGGAGGTTTTGAAGTTGTAGTAGAAGGAGCCGTCTTCAAAGGGACTCGAGAGGAAGACGTCATCACACGCGCCCCCGTCTGTCTTCTCCTTCTGTCGCTGCAGGGCCGCCAGCAGCTCCTTCGTACGACTCGTCTGGTACTGTCAGGGAGCATGCATTGTTACATATATGTGTACAGGGAGCATGGATTGTTATACATGTGTACAGGTGGTCTGTGTGTTCACTGTGCAGTGTGAATAACGGTGGTGTGTTTGTGTGAATGTGTGTATGTGTGAATGTGTTTGTGTATGTGAATGTATCTTTGTGTGTATTTGTGTGAATGTATTTGTGTGTGTATTTGTGTGAATGTGTTTGTGTATGTGAATGTATTTGTGTGTGTATTTGTGTGTGTATTTGTGTGAATGTATTTGTGTGTGCATTTGTGTGAATGTATGTGTGTGTATTTGTGTGAATGTATTTGTGTGTGTATTTGTGTCTGCATTTGTGTGTATGTATTTCTGTGTGTATTTGTGTGAATGTATTTGTGTTTGAATTTGTGTGAATGTATTTGTGTGAATATATGTGTGTGTGTGTGTGTGTGTGTGTGTGTGTGTGTGTGCGTGCATGTGCGTGCATGTGTGTGTGTGTGAACCTGTGATATTGTTGTATCTATATATAAGTACAAGGGGTATGTGTGCTTATGTGTTTTGCTAGTGTACAAATGTGTACACATAGACACGCACGCATGCACGAACGAACGCACGCACGCACGCACGCACGCACGCAGACAGACCAGCACTGACCCCGGCTATGTTCTTCTGTATGGTAAGTTGACTGTCCAGTCTAGTCCCCTGCTCATGGCCAACCAGTGTCTCCAGTGCTGACCGGTCCATCTCAAACAGCTGCTTGCCCGTCGTCCCGTCCAGCATGTGTAGTGTTCTACAACACCACCAGGGGCCATGGTTCTACAGTCTACCACCAGGGTTCTAGAATCTACCACAAGTTTCTACTTAGATTGCATTTCAATTTCCAATTGGTCTGATCATGTTTTGGTCAAACCCATTAACACCAGCAGTACAAAGGTGGATCTAAGTGAAACCTACTAACTTGATTTCCAATTATTTAAGTGCCCTAGAAGATGCTTTATAATCAATATTATATTTGTGGGAGGTATTTAAGGAGCTCGATCAATTAATATAAAATTAGTGTGCAATTAGGGTCCACGTTATGAGGTTCCACTACTGTATGAGTGGTTTTTAAGTTGTGTATAAGTTTTGTTGCATGATAAATGTTAAAAGAACTACTTGATGATATGAGGTATAAATAAAATCTGTGATTGATAAGACCTAAATTTATAAACCTCCTTGGTTATACAAGGTGTACCTACAGTGCCCTTTGATTATATGAAGCATATTCTAAGGAGCTCCCTGGCTGTATTCCAAGATACTACTACAGAAGAGTCCACACTGTGCGACTTACTTGGCCTTGAAGCCCTTTGCCTTGAGCCAGGCGATGACGTGTTGGGCACTAGACCTGTCAGTGAGGGTGACACTACAACTGGGCATGTGTCGGGGTCGTTGCTCCAACTGACTCTTAACTGACGTCACTCGCTGCTTCAGCTCATTGCGAAGTTCCGCCTTCAACTCTGTGGGACAGGACACTCATTACTCGACACAATCACCAACCGAGTGTAATAATGATAATTTATGTATCCGTTTAATATAAAATGCTCTTGGGTGCTTTATACATAACTGCATAAATTTAATTATAAAATATATATTATTAAAAATAAAAACGAGCTACTTAAAAATAGTAAATAAATGAACATAGAAATCTATATTAATAGTACACATGTGAATACAATATTACAGATAAAATTTAATATTAGAATAAAAATGTCATTAAAAAGAGTGATTCAGTCGTATGCCTATTTGAAAAATTCAAGAAATTTATTGTTAGTTTAGAAAATGTAAACATGCATTTTCTAGTAGATGTCATTTGTATTATTAGTAATAACATTTTAATATGACAAACTACGGTACAGGTGTATAATGCAGTGGCCACACTCTCACCTCTTGCATACAGTATACAGATATAGTGCATTAAATATTTTATTAAATATGTTACTGATGCAGCTAATGCATTAATAAAACAATTATTAATTAATTGTTAATGAGAAGAGTTATTAACAATATAAGCAAATAAAAACAATGTCCACTTACGTTTATTAAAATCAGTGGAAGACCCAGAACTGGTTGTTTCACTGTAACGTGCTGAAAGTGAATCTTGGTTAGTAGGTTAAATAGTTAATATAATTAGTTGTTAGTATCAACATGCAACATTAACATGTTAATGTATTAAACTAGTAAAAGTGTTATAAATGTTAGCATATTAAATTATTAGTATATATTAAGTTATTATCAGGTATTAGTATAACTCAAATGAAATTGTGATTAGTATCAAAAGGTAACACTACTGTCACAAAATAATATGGAAATATCTGTCTGCGAGAGAAGTTGTGATGGTATTCATAGAAACATGTCTGCCCAGTGGTGAAATGCAGTCTTTTCTCCAGCCCTAAAGCCATGTTATTGCATTTCATAAGAACAACATTTTTGTTTTAACCATTTGTTAGACAACAGTTAAGTTCTGTGAACATCAATTTGCATCATTATAGGCCTACTAATCTCACAATGACAAATGTGTTAGAAGGTGGGTGGTACAAAAATAACACATCTTTGGACTCTGGATAAGGTCATATTATTCTGGAAACAAATCAATTTTTAATCTCTTCCAATGAAGCAAGACCCTAAACAATAATCTTTGACCTTTCTTTACTCCTAGTAGTTGGAATAGTGCCCAGAAACCAATAAAGTGTCATTTGTATTTTCACTTTTATCAATAAGACTAATCTGCTTTCCATAAAACTAAAAAAAAATAGTATTTGTCTTATTGCATACATATATCCTTTTTATGTATTTTAAATAGTAATGTGTTGTGAAGCGCCACAAACGAGTATGGACGTGATGCTATACCAAATACAATGTATTATTATTATAAACTGCAACAAACCGAAAACACAACACCACAACCCATACACAAACATGCAAAAGAAGGTGTAAAATGGAACGAAACATCAAATCTTCTTGTGTTGTGTTTCTTGAAGATCCCCATCAAATGCTCTTGTCTGGAAATTAGACACACACATGCATTCACAAATATGCATGCGCATGCACATGCACACACTAATTCAGTTGGCCGATGAACAGCAAATGAAAAATAACACATTTTGTTGCTTGAATGAATGTCTAGATTAGGGATCAGTTGTCAATTCTGCATCTGACACATATTAGTCAACTCCAGACTTAGAATAATAAATGAGTGGTTATTCTTCATTGATGTTTTAATGTTGTCATCACTTGTTGAAGGTCTTGCAGCAAACTCTTGAAAACATGATTTGATTGTGAAGTGCATTAACTCAGTGACTATGACATATTTGACCCTCAAATGGTTTGACTGCACAAGATCTGAACCCAAGTTCGAATCCTAGCTGTGTTGTTGTGTCAAACCTTGGGCAATTACATTCCCTCTACGAGATGTATGAGCGAATAATCTTCAGTCACTGATTGGACTGGGGTGTGACACCAGCTGATGAACTAAATTGCAAAATCCAGTTCTGACAAAGACAGTCGAGTGTTTTCATATTATGTTAATATCATACTTGTGGAAAGTAGAACATTTATAATTGATGTGTTGTGGTTAATTGCTCAAAGATAACAATTATTAATCCAATTCATTGTGGTTTGTGTGTGATCTCCATCAACATTTGCCTTTTTCTTATGTTTCTGTCATAAATAAAAATGTTTGGGGCCAGAATTTCAACAAAGTATTCAAAAGAAAGTCAGCATGCGCTCCACACATCTGGCATCCATCTTTGATGGCATGACATACCTAGGCAACAGGTCACATGGTGGATAGTTCACTAAGTATTCAACTATAAATGAAGACAAACAATGCACAAACATTGTGTTAATATAATTTTATTTCATTAGTGTTACATTATAATGTGCAATAGACTACATAAAAAATACACTGTCATATTTTGTTGACATTTTTCCACACCCATTGCGAACATCAACTAGTAGCTAATGGTAACCGACCTCCCATGATGCACTGCTTTCTTCTGTAGCACTTGGTGGCAACATCATTAAACAGCAGTCATGTGTAATCTAAGTCAACTATGGATACAATTGTTTGCACTAAAGCCAACAAACAAGTTGTGTATATCAATGAGATTATATACCTCAGCATTTTGTAACCCCAAGTGAGATGACTATTATAATTGTGTTAAAAGAAAATGTTACTTTAAACTTCAACCACCCCCCAAAAAGCTAGGGATGAAATGACAATATTACAGCATGTTATAATGAAATATATATATTGTGATGATTGCAAAATATTTATTACTTTATAGGCATAGGTACTACATATTAATATTGCTACATATTCAGCCCATTTAAATGTTTTTTTTTTATTTTAAATTTAAAAAAAAAAAAAAAAACTGGCGGATAATAATTTTGCAGAGCATTCAAGATGATATTCAATGAACACTGCAAAAACACAGCAAGTTTTGTGCAACTTACGGGAAAATACATTAGTTTTCTAAGTATTTCGGACAAACTTGCCATATATAGTATATATATTTATAATATGGACAGAATTAAATAAAGCTATTGTATATCATTATTAGTATCTCAGAACATTAGAAAAGTTCTTTTAAATGCTTGCAGAGTTTTAGCTACTCACACACAATTTTTATTTAACAAATATGTAATACCTTGCAGATGTAGAATAACTATTTTATTCCAAAATATGAACTGCACTTAGCCATTTTCATAAGTGAAGCCGTCTGCGTTCTAGTACTGCAGAGTAGTATAACTGTTTTTATTATATGTATATGTACAATGTATGTTAAGTTGAGCACAATGCATATAAGCTGAGAAACCCCACTTACAAATATCTACACACATCACAAAATGCCTTTCAAGAGCCGACTGTTTGTAAGTATAATACACTTCAAACAGTCTGCAAACACAAACTAGTGAACAAAATCAGCAAATACCAGCTTGGGTGAGTGGCAACTAAAAGCGTTGAACTTTCCGAGCTAGTTAGTTTACTTCCAACTTACACCTGTATAATAATAATTGCCACCTGAAAATGCCTGCATCAGTGCAACTGTTAAATACAAAAATATATCATCAAAAAGCTGGCAAGTTACAGCACGGGTGAGTTGAACTGTGGGCAGTCAAGGCTGAGCCAAATCACCACCAATATCATATTCTGGTGCAATATAGTCAAGAGGTTTCTCTATCATGCATTAGTTTATCTACTACGCTATGACTTCAAAACATGCCCACCATATTCGTGTAATTATCAGTGCACCTCGGACACTAACAACAGTATACTATAGACTATTTGTATAAAACTAGAAATTGTAAAATGATGAGATACAAACTTATCACTTATCCAAATATCATAGACCGCACATCTCAGTATTGACATCAGCTGCTCTGATGCTCTTTATGAGATAAATGCTAATCGACGGAATTCCATGTCACAATATTGTGTAAAATCTTACACAATGATATTACAATACAACACCACATAAACTGTAGAGTAAACCTACACAACCGTAACTATGTCTGGAATGACACATCATGAGACTTCTTGTCCATCTTAATAATTACTATGTCCTCCACAGTCTAAGCAAATCATTTATTTTGCCTCCTTCTACAAAATCTTACGAGCACTCCTTGTCATCTCAACATTTTACACATTTAACAATAATGCATAATGCAAGTGCTTTCTTTAAGTTAATTTTTTTTATTAATTTGATTTTTATAACCTTGTGAAATGCCTGTGTAACCTCGTTAAAGTTTCACGGCACCATGAAGAGGACATACATAAAATGCCAAAATAGATTTTCCAAACATCCAATGTCAGAGATATAAATTTCATTGTATTATCAGTTCATATCCTTAAACTAATTATAAGTTTTTTGGAGAGCAAAGCTACTTATGAGTATCACGAAATTAACTCTGGGTATGCTGTCACTTGGAATAAGTCGATAACCTGGATGAAACATAAACAAACAAAAGGAATTGGTGGAAACGACACCCAACAACAGTAGACACACAAAGTAGACATGCTCAAAGAACAAAACATTAACTTCTGTGGAATGCAAAACAGGAATGTTCCAAACACGATTTCAAAATGGACACAACCACCCACTCGAAGCGTTTCGAAAACCCACCAACACAAAGCACCAACCAAATGATATCACATCACATCACAACGTAACCATGGCAACCAGTGATGGAGACCACCATAGGAAATCACAACACAATATGTGACAAGCCAATACAACCATGCGCCACAAAACACCCTAGCTGGGGGTAATTTCACCTCGGCGTTGTTGGTTTTGGCCACTGTGCATTTGCGACGACCTTGAAAACTGCGATTTTGACCTTGGCACTGCAGCAGGCGCTGCACTGCGGGATTCTTGGCTAGGTGACTGTGTACTGCTCTACAATATTCACACAGCAATGGTGAAACATTCTCTTATACAGACACATAACTGCTACTAGCTGACGGCAAGTTCTCAGCCGATACATGGTCGATACATACGTCGACCGATACATACGTCAACTGTGGTACATCGACGACACACCCAATTATGTGGTACAGTGTAAGTCTATACATACATATCATTTCTCTGCTGTAATGACAATTATACATCCTACTGTTCTACATTCACATCATGCTACGTCTTACGTTAAATATCGCCACACATATTATACTGGCTCACTGTAGCATCAATAAAGTTGTCAGTGTCATTTTGGTCAACACAGAACCACGCAATTGTTACAGAAAATGCAGAATATCGTACAGTAACATCACCTTCATGCAGGAAGAGACACGTGCAGCAGGATGCTGGGAAATAACGAGGAGACAATTATACGTGAAAGGAGGTCCGTCAAACCCAACTGTGGCTTGACGTAAACTTGACCGAGCTTGACCACCAACAACGAAGACATGCAGTTGTGGAACAGGAAGTGGACATGTACATGTACATGTACATGTACATGTACATGTACATGTACATGTACATGTACATGTACATGTACATGTACATGTACATGTACATGTACATGTACATGTACATGTACATGTACATGTACATGTACATGTACATGTACATGTACATCGTCGCATTCAAACAAAAAGTGCGGGTGAGGAAAGAGGGAGCGTACGTAGACACCGTGATATGTAATGTCACAACATGCACAGTCGTGCAGGGTAGAAATCGGGATGCAGGCAGCCAACAGATGTCACCACCAGTCCAACATTGTTCTACCCACGTACCGCTTCGCCGTCAAGGTCACTGAGAATTGTATACGGGGCGTGGCCAATTGCCCCCTTACTATTGCGAAGCTTCCACCAGTTCCGGCTCTCATCCATCACCTAGAGACAGTTGAAACACGTTACTGGACAGGCAATGGGGTAAATTATACATTTGGATCAAATAATAGAGCTCTAATTCAATGCTCAAGGAAATACTAAACCCTTCTTGTCTGTCATATATTGCGATTGTGACATAAGGTAAAAATGCAGAGCTGGGAGTAACGCAGTTTATTAGTGTAATCGGATACAGCAACAACTAGGCCACCCAGGCTCGATAGTCTCCGTTCTGTTGTTCATGATTTGTCCGTTGGATGGCGCAACAGTGCCATACATCACATTGTCCATTCTCAATATTGCTGACACGTGTCACATAAACAAAATCAAACATCAACATGTAATTTCTATCAGCTCATAGGGGCATGCTCTGTATTCAAATCAGTGAGTTTCATATTGTTTTAAACTGTTTCTTATTTTCTGAAATGATTAAGCAAAGGCGATTATTTCGATGGACAACCAACCACACATTATGTCCAAAATGTAGTGTAGTAGTGGCGATGTCATCGGGATTGTTATGTAACTTACGGCACACAAATACAGGATTCTCTACTGTATCTGCTGGGCAGTAGGGGGCTCGTGTGTATGGATTTGAATAATTCTGGTAGTGTGAACCAGTTCACTAGCTGATCTTGAACTAAGAATGGCTATAACAGCAACTGTTATTTTACAAATGGTTATTGAAGCAATATAAAAATATTTTAAAGTTAGATTACACCTAGTTAGTACCAAGACAGACAGGTGGGGTACATACCTCAAGATATTCTCCCTTCTGGACGCTCAGTTCCCTCTGGTTTCGCCCCTCTCGCTCATGCATCACTTCAACGATCCTGTCAGCACAATGTGTACGTTAATAATAACTGGTTAAATTACAAAATCCAAAAGAAAATTCTGCATAGGAGTGCTTAGAATTTACTAGAATATAAATCATAACAAATATTACATGATAACAAACTTCTATCTTGCCTATATCTTGAAGAATCTAACCTCAAGGTACAATGTATAATTGAAAATGGGAACAGAAAGGGTAATGTTTAGAACACGAGACTGACAAAGATTTACTTTGGGAAGGCAATTTAAACCAAACAAGTCTTGAATCTTTTTTGTGAACAGTGGCAATAATTTCAGACTTGTTTGTATAATGACAGGTAGTTAATTGATTCCAGATTTTACATGCCACTACAGAGATGGCATATATTTGCCAACAGTGGAGTTAGGTTTAGGAAAAACAAATTGTCAAGTGGGTCAAGGTTCCTGGAGATGTTTTAAAAATGCAGGAGTCTAACCATAAAGATAACTGCTGTGTAGAAAGGATGTAATCAAAGCTACTTTGAATCTGATTAAACAGACAACCAAAAACCACAACCATTATCATAAATTTAGAACCTAATTTACTTATACAGTGGTCTACATGTGACAGGGTCAATTCACTTATGAAGAATTTAAATTCAAGGGTATTCAAAATTTGTCAAGGCTATTTGAAAAAAAATTCAAGACTATTTTAATGACGTATGTCATTTTGATCCACTCTTAACAATTACTTTTACAGTTAAGTTGACAGATGGGCCAATAATAACTTTAATTAGCCACAGTAAATTCAATGTTTTTCAAGAGTACTTTTTCAAATCCAAAGATTTCAAGGCTTTGAATTAGGTGCAATAAAATGCAAGGCTTTTCAGGGATTTCAAGACTCTGTACAGACCCTGCCATATACCCCTCCCAAGGTCAACAACCCACTCACTTGGCCCCTTTCTGAAGCAGTTCGTTGCGGAAGGCCTGTTGGTCCTCGTTGAAGCCAGGGGGTGCCCGGCTGGGTTCCTCCATCTGGGCGGGCTGAGGCTTGCGTTTCTGGAAACTGAACCCGCACACACAAATATATACATTTTCCAAAATTTAATTTGCCGGTAACATAAAATAACAGTGCACAGCTGGGGTCAACAACACTGTTGACACCAATTCTATTCTAAAAAAATCAAATCTGATTTCACTTTCCAATTCAAAAAGATCAAGTTTGTATTTCTCGTTTTGAGATGAGAAAATGTATTGACTAAAGTTTTGTTCCTCAATTTGATTAGTTTTTTACAATAACAACAATCCATGATCTCTCTATCACATCTGACTGTGAAACTGAAGCTATGAAAATTAATTGCAAAACGCTAAATCCTGTCATGAATAAATTTTATATTAAATGTAGAAAAAATTATATAAAGCATATCACATCAATATTTAATAAATACATCTGGTTGTGTCTGGTGCAAAGTAGTTTTAATGTTTACTAAAATACGGGATTTAACTGAGTGAAAAAAAATTGAGCGAAAAACATAGACAGGTGAGGAATGAAGGTGTGAGGGTAGATGGAGGGGCTGAGGGTAGATGGAGGGGCTGAGGGTGGATGGAGGGGCTGAGGGTGGATGGAGGGGCTGAGGGTGGATGGAGGGGCTGAGGGTGGATGGAGGGGCTGAGGGTGGATGGAGGGGCTGAGGGTGGATGGAGGGGCTGAGGGTGGATGGAGGGGCTGAGGGTGGATGGAGGGGCTGAGGGTGGATGGAGGGGCTGAGGGTGGATGGAGGGGCTGAGGGTGGATGGAGGGGCTGAGGGTGGATGGAGGGGCTGAGGGTGGATGGAGGGGCTGAGGGTGGATGGAGGGGTTGAGGGTGGATGGAGGGGCTGAGGGTGGATGGAGGGGCTGAGGGTGGATGGAGGGGCTGAGGGTGGATGGAGGAGCTAAAAGAGGACTGGAGGAGTTGACGGGAGTACTGGTGGTGCAGAGAGGGGAGGTTGATATGTGGAGGCAAATTTGTTGAAGAAGCTGAAGGAGCTGATTAAACTGGGTTCCGCCGTGAAGCCCAGTGGCCCAGTAGGTAGAACACTGAAGTCTCAACCAATAGACTCAGAGTTCCTCTCCTGTGCTGGCATGTCAAACCTTGGGCATGTTCATTTGGTCTACATTGCTTCAGTTCTAGCAGCCATTTGAGTATGTGCATGGCTATAGACAATGGCAGATATTCATGTTCGGGTAGTCTTTGTGTACTAATTGCAGTGTGGCTGACAAATTCCCAGTGACGTCGACCCAGGCCTGTCAGGGAGTGAAGCAGGAACTGCTGTCATCAGTCACAGACTGGACACAGCGCTGTATCAAAACACCTTTTTACTGTAGTGTCACTTGACGGAGAAAGACTAACAAAGACAGTGAAGGGAAGATTGTGACAGAGAGGGGAAGATTATAGATAATGGGAGATGGGGAAGTGAAGACATGGGAAAACAGGATCAGTGAACAGAGAAGGAACACAAAAATCAAGGATTAGCTGCACCCTTGACTACTGAGACGAAGACAATGAAGACAGTAAAATAAAATACACAATCGGTCGTACCCTGCGTAAGTGGGATCCACTTCTCTCCTCCTGTCCATCACCGGCGGGGCGCGCCTGTTGTCCACGGGGGGTGGCGACCTTGCCCTCTGCACATTGCCGCTGTGGGCGTAGGGGTCGTCAAATTGGCGGGCAACTGGGGGAGGGGTGCGTACCCCCCTTCGTGCATACGGATCCTCTCGGTCATCACGGATTGGGGGAGGGGTGCGTACCCCCCTTCGTGCGTATGGATCCTCTCTGTCATCATGGATTGGGGGAGGGGTGCGTACCCCCCTTCGTGCGTATGGATCCTCTCTGTCATCATGGATTGGGGGTGGGGTTCGTACCCCTCTTCGTGCATATGGGTCCTCTCTCTCTGCCGTGAACTTGATCCTGTTGTCCTGTGTAGAGATGTGTCTCATATCATTTTATGCCACTAGCTAGAGCACCACTCCAGAGTAAACAAAGAGAGATAAAATAACACTTATATTTTTTTAAACCAACTAAAATCATATTTCTTAAAACTATTGGGCAGTGTTCATTCGTTGTTAAATGCAATCATCATGTCATATACGGATGACTTTGTATATATAGAAGTCACTCATTTTAATATAAAATTAACAATGATATAAATTTTTTAACTTCTGTATGATTCTATGTATGTTTTATTGTCATGTATGTATGCACCTATAAATGGGCTCGTCCCCGGGATATGGCACTCTAGAAATGCTAATAATAATAATTTAACAAAGAACATGACATATTACCCATAAGAGAGGCAATATTAGCTATATATAAAGTAATGATCTTTGAAGCCAATCCTTTTTATTATCCAGCAGATGTGAAGCAATCATCAAATTCTTAGTTTATATCTTCCAGATTTATTCAAAATATTCATCATCGCCATTATTGTGCAGCCATAGTGTCCCGTGGTTTGGCGAAGGCCTTAGCATGCTGTTTCAACATCTGCCTACCTTGCACTATACTCTGCCAGATGGTACCCTTCCAGTAGTCATCGAAATACTAACTTCACAAAAATTCTATTTTTTACATTATGCAAAAATATTCTGTCCAGGCAGAATGCCATGTGGCACATACCATCTTAAATATGAACAACAGACTTACGTCAGCGTGATTCTGCTGGTGGGCGATGACAGCAGCAGTCACGACATCTTGTGACGAGTCCGTGAACCAGCCTGGCTCGGGGTTCCAGCCGTCTGTGAATCGGGGGGTGTATGGGGGCACATACCCCTTCCACTGGTCCCTGGCAACATAGGTACATGTACAAGTCGTCAATGATGATAGTTATATTTGGCACTAAATAAAATAAACCGATTACGATTTCACAAGGATTTCTGTTCTATTCCCTTCTCTAAGCTTCTGACTTACAGATTTTGACATGTCTTTCTAGATAATTGTCTTCTTCAGAAAACAAATAATATCAAGTTTTGCATGGGAAGATAATTTGCACTTAGGTTCTTCGGGAAAAAATGTAGTTTTACAATCTATTCATTACAGTATTTTGTCAGGGTTGGGGTTAGCGTTAATGAGGAAATACAATGGTTCTTGCTCTCCAAATCTGTTTCAATTCAACATATAGATGCCATAGAACTCGAATATCTTTGCCAACTGTTCTGACAGTTTTCTTATGTTTAAGATTGTAAACCAAACAGGATATGGTCGAAAGGCACAGACCACTCAACAGAAATATAGTGACAAGTAAATATGTATGATGAAAACAACCAAGAAATAATCTTTAAATTTAAAGATCTAAATAACACTCTTTGTGGTTTTTTCACATCATTGTTTGTTAGACATGAAAAGGCGACGTTCTAGGGAAACAAATGAGTACAGAAAGATACGTGATAGGAGCTAAAGTTACAATGATGCAAAGTTTGTATATAAATATATAGAGGAACAAAAAAATTCAATAAGCAAAAAAAGAATTGGATATAGGATTGATACCACCCACCCCTCATAAATATGGAAAGGCTAATAAATTGTAGTGATACATGGTCTTCAAGGGATGGAGTTGCTAAATATTAATTACAAGTCATTTATACCAACAGGGTCCCAATTATTTGTATATATCACATATCAGTGAATTGTGACTGTTTTATTATATAAACAATTAACCATACGTTTACATGCACAGCTAAAAATGTACATAAAGAGGAGAATTTGTCTACATTTTTTTTTGATGTGGAGTATTAAACTCAATTTTTCCACAAGAAAAGTTTATTCCAAACTGTCTTTGACAGAAATCAAATGCCGACGGCTGAGATGGCTAGGACATGTCCTGCGAATGCCCGGAGACAGCATCCCCAAAGTGGCACTGAGATGGACACCACCTGGAAAAAGGAAGCGAGGACGGCCAAAGATGACGTGGCGACAGACAGTGATGGCCGAGCTGAGCGAGATGGGGCTGTCATGAGGTGAGGCTCAGGCCTCAGCTAAAGACAGGACCTCGTGGCAAAACATTGTTGTGGCCTTATGTCCCACTGGGGACGAAGAGGATAAGTAAGTAAAAATTAGACTGTACCTGCTGACAGTCCAGGCGTCGCCCAGGGACAGCCAGAGGTCCGCCTCCTTCGACGTCAAACAGTTCTTCAGCAGTTCCTTCGCCTCGCCTGTCAGCAGCGGGGAGACGACCTTGGATGCAAGGTCAGGGGTGCCGTGGCCGGGGTCCTTCGACGCCTCCACAATGAGGCTGAGGGGGGTGATGAGGAAGTGAACCAGTTCGGGGGCGTTCGGGTCGTGGAGGTGCTTCCTCAACTTGGCCTGGTGGGAAGTTAACAGGGTATGTTAGTTTAACCCTTCAGAATTGTTAGTTTTTGTTCCTACCTGCCATTGTTTAATTAACACGTTTTTGTGTCTTGGGAAAAGTTCCCCTAGCTGTCTTCTGCATGGTTAGAAATTATGGTTCAACCAACTATTACTATGATTTGTTATCTTTCCACAGTAAACAATATTTATACTGAGGTGGGTTATACACTGAAGTAAAGTAAAACAAGATGAGTTTGTTAACTGTTTCTGAACAGATGTCATTTTACAAAGGCACCCATCATGATTTAGCTGGTGGTAAAGTTCATCATGTTTAATGAGTCTGATTTATGCGCAAACTAAGTTATTTTGTATTATTATAACACTAGTGATATGTACCAGCAGGTTGAAGGCAAGTTTGAACTTTTGGAAGATGTCAATGAAGTCCTTCGCTGGGGGTGGCCTGGCTCTCATGGTCAACATGCCATCTGTCAACAGGGCAAGATGACAAGGTGAGTGGGTGGGGTGTTAAAGGTGACAAGATTATGTGTATTAATTAAGTCTTCAACATTTACTACAGACAACATCCTACCCCAACAAACCAGGTATTTGGTAAACTGTTACCCCAAAATAAAACTATCAAAGTTGTGTATGTGTTGTTGTGTATGCATGTGCGTGTGTGCACGCGCGCGCGTGGTGTGTGTGTGCGTGGTGTGTGTGTGTGCGTGCGTGGTGTGTGTGTGCATGGTGTGTGTGTGCGTGGTGTGTGTGTGCGTGGTGTGTGTGCATGGTGTGTGTGTGTGTGTGGTGTGTGTGTGTGGTGTGTGTGTGCGTGGTGTGTGTTTGCGTGGTGTGTGTGTGCGTGGTGTGTGTGTGCGTGGTGTGTGTGTGCATGGTGTGTGTCTGCGTGGTGTGTGTGTGCGTGGTGTGTGTCTGCGTGGTGTGTGTGTGCGTGGTGTGTGTGTGTGCATGGTTTGTGTGTGTGCGTGTGTGGTGTGTGTGGTGTGCGTGGTGTGTGTGTGTGTGTGTGCGTGCGTGGTGTGTGTGTGCGTGGTGTGTGTGTGTGCATGGTGTGTGGTGTGCATGGTGTGTGTGCGTGCGTGGTGTGTGCATGGTGTGTGTGTGTGTGCATGGTGTGCGTGTGCGTGCGCAGTGTGCGTGTGTGTGCGTGTGGTGTGTGTGCGCGTGCGTGTGCGCGTGCGTGTGTGCGTGCGTGTGCGTGCGTGTGGTGTGTGTGTGCGTGCGTGTGGTGTGTGTGTGCGTGCGGTGTGTGTGCGTGCGTGTGGTGTGTGCGTGTAGTCAGGGTGTCAATGGCCCCATTCAACCCACCCTAGCTCCTCCCACCTGTTCTTGGGTCCATCCAACCTTCCCCTCCCAACTATCTGTGAGGCCAGCCCCTCGTCCCTTCTTTCCCTCCTCCCTGTCCCTCTCCCCAGCCTCACCTCCCATCCCTCTCCGTCGGTCCCGTCCCTCCCTCCTCCTGTCCAGTTCCCTGAAGGCCTCCGCTGCGTACTGCAGTCGACCCACAAACTTCTCGATGTCATCGAAACAGTGGTTGAGAAGTTGCTGTAAACACAAATATACATCATCAGTATTGTTTATTATTGTTCAAGATTCTAGTTATTATTGTTTATTCTTTTAATTATTATTTATTACTGTTTATTTCTTTTACACATCACTCGTTTTTCACGTGTATGTATCATTTGTAAAATTTTATTAATTTTTTTTCTCCACCACGACACATTATTGATGTTGTCAGAAACAAGAATGGAATTTGTCAGTATGCTGATTGTTTGAACCATTTTACCTCTCATATTTTTTATTTATATATTACATACATTTTCCATGTGCAAACTGGTTGAACTGTTTTAATTTTGCCACTTCTATATTTTTATTTAGATTTTATATAAGTTATACGATATAAATTAAAAAAAAACATGATTGACAAAATGGTTCAACCAATCATCTGTGTATCTGTGGTGAGACAGGGCTCTGTATGAGTAGTTACTTTGAACTTTGAAGTATACATTCGGAACTTAGTCATGTGAGTTATGTGACTTACAACGTCTCTGTCGACACTCTCTGTCATCACAGCCTCCTCCTCTTGTGGCGGGGGGCGGATGGATTGTCTGAACGCAGCCGCCGCATTGGGGCCTGGCGTGTAGGCGGCAGCTGCCATGGCTACAAGGTCATGAAGAGCGAACTTTAATTAAACCACAAATTGATTGTCCATTGTCATTCACAACTCCTCATCAATTATTCACAATGACACTGAAATACACTCTTAAATCAGGTGAAAGTTTAGACATAAATTTATATACATGTCCATTAAAACAGGAACAACTTGCTGGCAGTGAGGCATTAAGTCACAGCCATACCACATATAAATATACTTAATTCAATTCAGTATGACTTGATCACATGCTTAATTTATGGCTTGGCAAAAATAACCCATTTATTAACCAATCATTAGGCCACATGGCCAAGAGCCCTTACCGGATCTTTTTGCTGCCTGCTCGTATTCCTGCCACTGGGAGGGCATTTCAACAGGGGGAGGGGGTCCATAGGGCGATCTGGGTGCAGGGCTATAGAGGCAAGCAGACAGAGTGAGGATGCCAATACAGCAATTACACATAACTACCCAAACATTGGGCAAGGCATATAATCGCGAGTAAGGGGAATGAAATCTATGAAAACCACTATAAATTCTGCAGTTATAAAACTGATGAAGCCTGACATGTCTACAGACAATGTTTTCTTATTTGATAATTATCCTGGTTTTAGACACTTATGTAAGGTAAAATAAGATGTCATATTGTCAATAAATTGCATTTTTTAAACATCCCGTTTTCTCATCAATGCATTTGTGAAATGAACCATTTTCTCATCATCACATTTTTTTAAAATCCCGTTTTCTCGTCAATGCATTTGTGAAATGAACCATTTTCTCATCGTTTCACAGCAACAGTGGCAGTATTTATGAGTGAAGGGGACGATCATTGTGGTGAGGCAGTCACGTGAGAGGAAAATAGTTATACAGCAGTTAATATATATGAGATGTGCATCACATTTGTGGAACATTGATTGCAGATATCACAATACACCCGTAACAGATGTGCCAATACACATACTGGACCATAAAAGAGACCCAACAAAGACACTAGACCATACAAGAGACCCAACAAAGACACTAGACCATACAAGAGACCCAACAAAGACACTAGACCATACAAGAGACCCAACAAAGACACTAGACCATACAAGAGAACCAACACAAACACTGGCTGCTACATGATTGATGCAGGAGTACACGTGCAAATACAACATTTGTAATAAAACAGCTTAGATTCTCATACGTATCCTAACATCTCTTGAGAACATTGCAAACTTAGAAACCTTTGTTTCGCCTAATTATGGAACCATATTCCCACAAAATGGGGCCATGAATCTGGGAACAAATACAGGGTGAAAAGACAAGCCATACAAGGTGAGTCACTGACTCTGATGGGTGAGTCACTGACTCATTGTACCCACCCACTAGTGTCCAGATGCAATCTCTGTCAGCATTCACAATGGTCAAAACTCAGGCAAAGTGATAACGCTAGCCAGTGAAAACTACCTAGATATACCTTGCGTGCATGTGATGACACATATGCAAATATCCATCAAGTCACACAGAAGTGATACACAAGAGATAAGATCCAGCAATTTTCTAGACCAGATAAAGTCTGACTTACTACTCTGGCCCATTTCTTACTGCCAGACCAGGCAAATGGAGATGGACCAACTTTGATATGATCTATGGGTGTTGAAAGCCTAGCTATTATTGTGGAGATCTCCAAATGTCGAGTGCCAAGTTTTCATACCAAGATTTGTCATGTTTGGTTCAGGTACTGAACTCAGAACTCTGCCATGGATTACGCAACCATGCCCTCTTACTTCTGCTTAAAATAAAGAGCTTGTACGTAGCACTGAGAATAGACACAGGCAGACGGGTGGACATCTACAGAATCACATGCATGTAGGTAAAGCATAATAAAGGCAGTATGCTCTTGTTGCATTCAATGTAAAGATATCCTGCCTAACACACAAGATAATTCACAAAGACACATAAACTTGACTCAAGTCACATCTTTGTGAATCTTGCCAAGGTTACTACAATTAGTGACACATCGACTGAGCAGTGACATGAGAGTGACATCGAGAGTGTGATCATGTCAACGTAGGGTTGAAACATGCAGCTGTGTTTGGGGTGACATACATGCCATACAGGGTGACAAGGGGTGGACGGCATGACGTACCCAGTGGGGTGACAGAGGTCACCGTCATTGCCCCTGTACAGGTCAATGACTGAATTAGTGACCTAAGTTGTTTCATCCAGACTTACATTCAAACCGTTTTTCACTCAAGACTAAATAATTATGTAACTTTTATTCAGTAAGACCCATCTCTATGGCTTGTGCATAAAAAAGTTACACAATTAAAAATAATATCTAGTTGATATACTGACATGTTATAAAAACATAAATTAAGTAAAATTACATTTCAAAACTGTAATTTTTAGTTTTAATTTCAACCTGTTACCTGAACTCAACTGACATATATACTAGACTTATCCAGCATGTTCTACCTGCATGACCATACACAGAGGGAAAGGCAATGACCTCCTTAGGACTGCTACAATCTGTGTGATCATTGTGTGACAGAGTCATGCCATCAGATAAGACTTAGCTGCAGGCAGAACCTGAAGGCTTCCTGCTAGAATCTAACAGCCTGCAGAACACCCACATTAGACTGGGTATTTAATCTACCAAGATATGCAACAGCTACTGCTCAAGTGCACGAATCATAGTATGTACTTATACTGCCACTATCAGATGAGGGAGACTTTTAAATAAATGTTTTATTTCACTGAATAACATTACACATCACTGGTGTTTCTGGGTTAGAGAAAAATAGAACCGAAACAAACCTGCGACTACTGGAGTGGATGGCTGCTCGGAGGTCGTCCACAATGCTCTGGGCCTAAAACAAACACAAGGAGATAAATAACAATAAGAGCACATGCAGCAGTTAACTTGACAGCCACAAACTCAGCAACTAGAAGCTTCCACAGATACGCTATTGTGTTATTTCAAAGAGGATCCATTGTGGAAGCAGACATCTGGTATGGATCCTGACTGGGTAAATAGCTTCATTTATACAAAGTTTTACTCATGTTCACATATGCATTGCGCAAACAAACAAACATTTATTATTCTCCTTAAGGAGCATTTTTTTAACATATATATATATACAAACTATGTGGTAAAGCATTTGAATGATATTCTACATCATCAAGACTTCGACTCCTGAAATGGCTGACGAGAGGTTTAGAAGTTGCTCTTTGAAATTTATTTCACAACAGTGATCTTGTTGATTATATATATATATATATATATATATATATATATATATATATCAACAGAAGGATGTGGCACCAGGATATGATTACCAGTATGTCGTGGAAATAGTTTTCTATGTGATGCAGCAATATACTGAAAATATCTTGTTAAATTTAACAATGGATTTCATTTGTTGATGGGTTTCTCTTATGACTTCATTATCATGGTGAGACGGCCCACAGCTTTGGGCCTGTCTAGAGGTGGTTGACATGAGAGACTCACAGTTGTGGACTTGCACTGGAAGATGTGCATCTCGGAGGGTGTGTGTTGGTAGGTGTCGCCACTGATGGTGAACAAGAGGATGTTGTTGTAAACGTCACGTCTGTCGTCATTCATGATCGCCGTTGGATCGGTGATGAGATTCAGTGGGAATCGCTCCATCTCTTCCTGCAAACACACAAAGACACATGCAGATCACAGAGTTAAATATTAAACATAATGTTTAAAATGAAAAAAGCTGTCATGGTGAAATTCAAGTAAAATTAATCACACCATTTCAGACAGCAATATTTTTTGCTAGTATATTATTAAAATGAAAAATTCATTATTTGAAATGGCAATAATAAAAAATATCCCTGTAACCACATACATTAAATATCATGACTCTTAATTACAGATGAAAATTAACCCTTTAAAAAAGTAATTCTCACCTGGGGACACTATAAGAAGCAATTAATGTATTCATAATGTTCATTTGCTTGCAACCATCCACTTTGAAATCACATGACAACAGTTTACTCTATATCTGGTGCACAAGTTGTCGTGGATCTACCTCTGATGACCCACTCACCTCTGACTGTCGATCAATGATGACAAGGTCGCGGGATTCCACCTGCATGATCACTTGCATCGTCCAGACACCGGTGGTCATCTCCATCTGACGAAGTTTGCGCATCCCATCGTCTGGGTACAGCAGATCTGGGCACCCACAAATATCACACATATACTGGCCAAAAATGTTCGTGGACATTGATTCTTTTAAATTGTTCCCAAACTAAATTTTTGCTCTGTATGACCTAAATACACTTTGGTTGACAACAACCAATTTCAGAAACCATTTCCAAACACAAGTTTTGTTTTATACACTAACAGTTTCAAAACGTTTTAAAGTCTAAAACAGCAATTCATAATTAAGTGCAATCTTATCTGCATACAGGTAGCACTGCATCTTTATTCCATTACTTGTTGGCTTTTGTCATATCCTGAGCAAAACAAGCGTGCACACAATATGGAGAACCCATAAAATGCTTGCACTGAAGGTAAGTTACCAGTTTCCATTTTTAGCAAGTCTATATATGTAAGTAGATACACGCAACAAGACTTGTCACCATAGCTACCCACTTTAACGATGCAGTAAAAAGTAATAAAACTGGTTGCACAGTGCATACATGTGCATGTGTCTGCCATGTGATACTGACCTTGCTTCCCGACTGTGAAAGTGGCCAGATGGTCCAACACATACTTGTGTCTCTCCGATGGAATGAAGTCAGCTGAAACAAGTTTTAATGAAATCATAATTTTTTAAGGAGAGGTTAATTGTTCATTTTGTATGGAATCAGCCATAGGTGATGATATTTAGCAGACGTCTGTGAGTTAGTTGTTCCCATCCGAACTTGTATTCAGGAATGAAGGAGCTGCATGTGTCCCTCCAAACTTTTCTTTTATTTTGGACCAAACTGAAATGGAACCTCTTACCAGTGAAGGGCTGCATGAACTGGCTGTTGCCAACCCAAAGAAACAAAAATCAATGAAATACCACAATAACTAATCCGACAGAGGGCGGTGTGATGCAACTAGGGTCTTTGTGCCGTCTTTTACGTATTCTTGACATGTGTAAAATGTGGCACTGTTTTGCGGAACGCTTGCTTAAATCATCCTATATTCAGCTGTTGAACTGGCATGACTCCGAAGCCTCACACATAGTTAAATATGGATACAGTCTGACATGTCCGTCAATGTGAAGGTATCATATATACATTAATATACATTTACAGCCGATGGAACTTCGACTGGTGGCCCGATGCTGGAAAGGATGTTTAAAATCATCTACAGCTTGCAAGACTGCTACATCTTCACACATAGTTAAATATTGATTATCGTATAACATGTCTGTCAATATGAAAGCATAATGTCTACATTAATGTACATTTACAGTCAATGGAATGTCGCGGGACGTTTGATTGAATTCAGTGCCAACATTGCGGTGTTTTGGCTGTTCTGTCTATTGACTATTCTGTCTATTGAATCCATGTTAGTCGCTGGAGGCGCTGATACGCAGCTAGGGTCTAATTGCGTATTAGCGCCTCTAGCGACTAACGTGGATTTGTGAAACCCCATTTAAACAGAGATATGCCACAGTCATCCTTAAAGCAAGAGACTAGTGAATATTGTGGCTATACAGTTTCAAATAATCTTAACATAATTGGGGACATTTCATTACAGGTTCTGTGTCAAATTAAGCTTATATGTTTTACAAACGGAAAGTTGTCATATAGATCAGAAGAACCTGACAACTGCAGGAAACCAATCAAATAGTTTCCAAACTGATTTATTCTAATGAGCAGTTAAATTGTTTGTGCAATATCTGTGTTACTGAATCATCGCCCGACAAACTGGTTATAGGTGTTGTGTGAAATGGAATGTGTCTATTCATAGATCAAGTCAAACATTTCTGTTGACACACCTATTTGCACTACCCAACCCCTGCCCATGCATACATACTTTTAAAAATCAAATGTATACATAAGTTACATAATTTCATATTGTTCCCCCGGCTAAATGTGTCAAATGGTTATTTAATTAACCATGATTAGTTCACTTTGTCAAGTTTGTCATACAATAGATGTGCCCCCGCACAGAACAGCGTTCAACAACCCCAAACAAAACTTCAAAACATGCCACTTGGGTGCACAAACAAAATACAGATATATTCAGTGCACTTAAAGAGCTATTATTATACTACCGGGATAGGAGTCGCCCATGTTGTATATTGTCACACATGGGGGCTGTGACTCAAGGGGTGAATCATCACATGGAGGGGGAGGTGGTTCAAAGGGTGTGTTGTGGTGACTTTAACTTCAGTTAGCTAATTTTTCTGTTAATGCTAATTTTTCTGTTACTATCTGACTGGAAGCAATAACAGGTGTCGTTTGTAATCAGAAGTGTGTGTCTTTTGGTGTTCTGAATGTATTAGTACAAATACAATAATAATTACGCTGTGTTGTCTTATACTAGTTGTGCTGGTAAAGCTCTCGACTAATAGTGCTTTCTATTGACTGTGTACAGCACTTATAATTTATAAGTCTGGTACAATAATAATAATATTAAAATAATGGTAAGAAATACAGTCTCGCAACATATAGGGTTCTCCATTTCCCTATTTATTTATTTGGGGGCTTTGTAAATATTAACAATTTCAATAAGAAAAACTAGGAACGTTTAATGCCACCCACATTCCATAAACAAACTGCAGTGATATAATGGCATGAATCTATGTCTTCAAGTGACAGGTTTGCTTAAATAAGGACTGTTGGTATAAATAAACACAGTCCACATTTATTCAAGATAAAATAAGGGCTTGCGCATTACACATCAGTGAATTGCAACTGGCCTATAATATCAAAATTTAACCTCACATTTACAGGCACAGCTGAATATATATATATATATATATATATATATATATATATATATATGTGTGTATATATGTATATATGTATATATGTATATATGTATATATGTATATATGTATAAACTCATATTTCCCACACACAAAAATGAACCTTCACCCACCCATCAAGATCCAATTTAATTTTTGTTATTTATTAAACCTTCTAACTGTATATTTGTTACTTCTTATGTTGTCTAGTGGATGTAAACATAAGACAGAGAGAGGAGGTGAGACGTGGAGGTGAACTCAGCCACTTTAACACGGGGCTAGGAGGAAGAACTCTTCTCACTTCTCCACTTGACAAAAGCACAAAAGAATGTTTATTTACAGAAACATACATGACAAACACCACACTGCCGGCCATACAGCAGACAACAGGACACATAACACCACCACCTTGAGGTAATTATGTTGTTCCAGCTGAGTGACAGAGAATAAATGAACTCATTGACTAAGAGTGACGCTTAGGAGAACCATAAAGATTATTTCTCCTGCACTTCCTCTTTCAGACGTTTTCTTAGAGGACCTGCCAACTGAACCAGTGAAGTCAAACAATCACTGGCTGCCTGCCATTATGTGGGTTCTTAGTGACCCAAATATCCACAGTACTGGTACACCAAATTGATGCCCAGTGCTTATTTTGTAGAGACACTTTAAAGACACTTCCTTAATAATTTATAACAATGCTTTCAAGATCACAATTGTTGGTTTACTTAATTCTCTAAGTTATGATGTAAAAACACATCACAAAGTTTTTGTATGTAATTTATTTTAAATATCATATGAAAATGCATTATAAGTACAAACACAAGTAGAAACTTGTTGTGCATTTTAAGACAGGTGTATACAGGTACGTGATAAAAAAAATGGTTCAGGTTACTACAGCATGTAAAATGTTATCAAGTGTCAAAATGGAAACGTTCCCATTTTGATAAATTCCCAGTTGTCCATATCCTGTTCTATCCTGCCTGTGTTTGATGCCATTGTGTCTGTGTCCATTCCCATTCATAACCCTTACAGTTGGTGTCAGTGTTTATTGGATGTCAACTAGTTTGAAGTGTCCTCTCTATGCTGTCGTGAGTTAATCACTTCTCAAATGACTCAGAAATGTACTCCAAGTTAATAAGACATTTATCTGTACATGTCTGCAGTATCTAAAGGAACAAGCTATGTTATTGACATATCTTGTGCCAGCTGGATTCTAAGAAATAAAATGTAGGCATAAAGAATTAAATCTAAAATATTTGGGGAAAAAACAGGGATTGTGGCTGACCCATGACTGATGTCATGACTTTCAATGGCCAATACACGCTGTTCTTATCATAACAAACTATCAGCATGTGGGGTCACCGGACCAAGGGCATGCTTATAGTCATTGGGTAACTGGACATGCTCCATTGGCCAGACCACAACTGCCCCAAGACGTCAAAGACGACGACTATACATTGACAGCAAGATCCACTGCGTGATACAACTTCACATGTGTTTACATTATAATCTCCCCACTCCCTGACCATGTGAGTCAGTCGTTTGCATGGTGTGTTCAGTCAGCCGTGACATTCCGGTCACGCTACAGTGCCCGCACACAATGTTATGGTTGCTGGAAAATGGCAATTCAACGAGGAATGCGAGATATGCGATATGACCTGCAATCTCTATACACACGGCAACTATAACAGTATGAACCGTACCCTGCCATCAAGTAGACCAGTCAACCATTCAGGACAAGGCTCTATGGCACTGTGCAGGATGTAGCAGCTACATGGTTTCATTTCCCGTCCCCACCTGTTTTGGGGCCAGTGTTCCTTCATTTCTAGGGTCAACCCTCAACTTAAAGGGAGTGGTTCAACCCCACCCATCTCTTACAACATTCCTGGCCAGTCTTCCATTATTCAAAAAAGTGTTATTAATATTTTTAACTACATCTACATAATACGTATAAGCAACCAATAAAATACTCCAAACAAAATGTGTTCTCTACAGTTTAGTTACACCATCCTAAGGTAGGCATTTGCATAGATGTTTAATTTATAAAAATTACTAAATGCATGTTATTTTCCCTTTCTCTACAGTAAATTATTGTGTTGGGCATTTGGTTGAAGCAGACTGAACTACTGAGTACGAAAGCTGGGAATGAGGAGATGAGATGTTAATGGATCCTGATAGGGTGATAGGGGAGTGTCAATTGCCAAACAGTCAAAAGTGCGGGAGACTGGAATATCAGGATAACCTAAGATGGGGAGGTGTCATCAAAAGGGCGGAATAGATCAGGAAGTGTTGCCCCACCCCCACAAACGAAAAAGGGGGAAAAACAGATCAATTCCAACACAACCAGACCCACACCATTCACTTGCAACTTGCAAAACAATCTTACCAGTTCCAACTTGGTGAAGAGAAGAGAAATTTGAGTACCGGGAGTTTACTCTGACGACTCGTACACTCACCTACTGGCGGGATGATGTAGTTGTCTCTCGGCCCTAGAGGTGGCGCCTCTCTGCGGCCGTAAGGAGGTTCTAGAGGGGGCGCATCTCTGCGGGGGGCGTATTGAGATTCACCTCGGCGTGGGTACACAGGTTCCTCTCTTCCTCGGTACATGTCAGGTGGGGGGAGCGGCCTGGCAAGGATGACACGTTAATAAATAATATACTGTAGTATAATTTAACTTACTTTGGAGCTTCATATTGTCGAAGATGAATATAACGTTTCGAAATGTCGTACTCATCTTCGACAATTAAGCTCCACAGTAAGTTAAATTATACTAAAATAAACCATTCTTGGAGCCATGAACACTATATTTAATAAATAGTATACTGTTTATAAATAATTACAGAGTACACCCTGTAGCAGTGATCTAAAATACTATATATACCCTTCTTTAAGCATACTAAGTTTGGAAGTATTATTTGTAAATTTATGTTAAGTAACACAAACTGTATCTGTTCTGACGTGCTTTAACAATTTTTTTAATAATTTTTTTTAAAGTTGAATAACAGGTCAACATACAGGTATATTAACAGATAATGATCACATAATGAACAAAAAGGTGGTTCATTATAAACCACTTTCAGAAGCACTGATGCAGTCACCAGGGCGTGTATGCCACACACCCTGCAGCATATACACCCTGCAGCATATACACCCTGCAGCATATACACCCTGCAGCATTATTACCCACGTTGTTAACCAAAGCATACAAATAAGATAAAAGTCGTACAACAAACATCTGGCTAAAATTGCAACAACAAAAAACACTTGTTGCATGGAAAGTCATGCAAAAAATGTGTTGTTATAGCTACAACAACGACTGCTGACATACATTGCTGACTACTGCGCGACAGGTGACGTCAACCTGTCACTGCATACCGTGACTATGTGAACTATGTGACCAGATGGTGACAGGTCAGTGCATCACTTGTACAAACACACGATCTTCCACACAAAACATGTCCGATTCAATCATGCTGACACATCTGAACCACGTGTGCTGACACTTTGTGTACGATGTTGACAGTTTTGAAACACTCATGCTGGCAGTTATCAACCACCTGAACTTATACATTATCACATGCTTACAGCTTTAAGCCATTCATATTTGCACACTTGACACCACTGTCATGTGTCCTTTTCAAACATGTGCAAACATTATATTTATATTCTATGTCTGACTTAATGGTGATAGTATTTAACCAGTCATACTGAGTGCTGACACTTCTGATACGACCACACATCCTGAGTGCTGACACTACTGATATATCCACAGATTCCACACATCCTGAGTGCTGACACTTCTGATATATCCACAGATTCCACATATCCTGAGTGCTGACACTACTGATATATCCACAGATTCCACACATCCTGAGTGCTGACACTACTGATATATCCACAGATTCCACACATCCTGAGTGCTGACACTTCTGATATAACCACACATCCTGAGTGCTGACACTTCTGATATAACCACACATCCTGAGTGCTGACACTTCTGATATAACCACATATCCTGAGTGCTGACACTACTGATATATCCACACATCCTGAGTGCTGACACATGATATAACCACACATCCTGAGTGCTGACACTACTAATATAACCATGCATCTTGAGTGCTGACACTTCTGATATAACCACACATCCTGGGTGCTGACACATTTGAACCTTAAATGCTGACATATATTTTATGTGTACAAGTGATGTTTATAATCAGTGCATTTGGTGATACTCATGAACCCCATGTTGAGTGACTAGTTCTGACTACCTACCCTATTCACCTTAGAACCACAGATACTGATACAGTAATGTAGTAACACATTTACTGACCTAGCTATCGTGAACATAAAGTGCTGATGTGTCAGTAAATTGTTATACATTCAGTAGTATTTTCTGGCACTGATCGACAAATGAAAGGTTTCAGAGTGCACTACACAACATAACCATTTTCTTTATCTTCTAGACTCAAAGTGTAAATGAAAATTATTAGTAAATGATTTGTTATTTTAATTGGGGACTGAAATACTTGAACATCCAATTTGCCAAAATATATGAACATACCATTTAGAGGTGTGACAATGGTTTGTTGAGCACAGGGCCACGATATATTTTAAATAATATAAATAAGTTGATACTACCCTATGGTGGCACTAACTGCAAGGTGACTGTAATACTAAGGTGAATAGATATATATATATATATATATATATATATATATATATATATAATCAACTGTGGTGAAAATGTACCGGGTGAACATGTATTGGAAGTAATTTTGTTGTAATTATAGTTTAAAGAGTACAGGAACTGTCTGTGATGGCTCTGGACAATGTTAGTCTGCAACTTCCACCCGTGAGCTGGAGCGATGCTCGTAGCTAAACAAGCCATAACTGAATTATGGCTTGGTATAGAAATTATACCTCTCAGCAGACATGCCATCCTGATAGTTATCTGCCCATGAATCCTGTCTGCCTGACTGGCGTCTACAATGAAAGTCAAATTAAATCTGTCCACGCTGTTTGCTCATCCGAAAGGGTTATCAAGTCACGAGCATAAATCACACCTCCTAAGCATGCAGTATAGTATTTGTGATTGGTCCCTTGTCTGGACCCTTCGACCCCACAAACACTTCTGATGAATACATGATGGCCCATTGAAAATCACGATATACCATGTGACATGGTTACCATCAAGAAATAAAGCTTTTACTACTACTATTACTATACATGCATTACTCTACATCACGGAGGTGAAATGTCTTCATCAAATCAACTGAATAGCATTCATACATCTGCATATACACTGAAAACAGATGTAATGAAACAGTGTTTTACATTTTACTTAAACTTTTACTTCACTATGATTGTACAAATTAATGTATTAAGACATTCATGATTTTAAGGAATGCACCCTTGCCTGTTGGTGAGTTTGGGCTGCACACACTAAGATAGGCATGGTACAAAATGAAGCTACCCTCATGATGTCATCCACTGAGTCAAAACACTCCCAACCCTGACTGAAAGCTGCTTCAGAAGCTCTGCCTGTCTTCTTCTGCTAACTCAACCCAGCAGCAAAAGACACAAAAAGCTTAGTTTTCTGTCTACTTTGCCATCCAGTGAAGTATAGCCACTTGGCATGTCTTGTCTTGTATGTATACTGGCCAACACTCCTGGTGGAGTCAAACGGTCAGTGGAGTCAAACGGTTGATACATGTCTATCATTGTTAACAATATCATGCCCCACAATGCCACCAGCATTATGGGGCATAGTATTGTAAACTTCCATGAATCTGAAAACAATCTTACACAAAGACATGCAGTCTTGGACACACGCAGACTGACCAGAAGTGATCCATGCCATGGAGTGAAAGGGTGATCCATGCCAAAGGGTACAATCAATAAAAATGTGAATCCCATGTATATGGGACCAAAGGGTGATCCAACCAAGGGTTATCCATACCAAAGTCACCCACATGCGAACAAGATCTACCCTCTTACCTGTCGAAGCCACCCTGGGTTCCCTGGGTGTAGCTGAAGGGTTCTGGCTTCATGTAGTTGAACGGCTGGTCGGGGCGTCTGTAGGAATCCTCCCTCTGGAGTCTGTCAGGACACAAGAGACCAACTTAAACAGTGTCAAGACACCGTGTCAACTCCCACCTGGGACACAAGAGACACCAACATAAACAGTGTCAAGACACCGTGTCAACTCCCACCTGGGACACAAGACACACCAACTTAAACAGTGTCAAGACACCGTGTCAACTCCCACCTGGGACACAAGACACACCAACTTAAACAGTGTCAAGACACCGTGTCAACTCCCACCTGGGACACAAGAGACACCAACTTAAACAGTGTCAAGACACCGTGTCAACTCCCACCTGGGACACAAGACACACCAACTTAAACAGTGTCAAGACACCGTGTCAACTCCCACCTGGGACACAAGAGACACCAACTTAAACAGTGTCAAGACACTGTGTCAACTCCCACCTGCTCCACGAGGACATGTGATCAGGCCAGATTACTTACAACAATTAATCAACGGTAACTGCTGCAGTACTTGTTAAGTGTCCAAACTAAGACACCTGTCTACCGGTACTAGCAGACGAGACAGTCAGGAAAACCACAAAGGCGTCCACACTCTTAGACACGCAAACTCAACAATAAGAATGATCGTGAACATCATAAATGCCACATTAATTTATGGTTTAACTTCTGCAGTATTTATTATTTTACTATTTGTTATTATATACTAATTTCATTAGCTTACTGCATATAACTCTTAATATCCTTAATCAGAAAACTCGCAGCATATTTTATCATTAGCTCAATGGTGAAATGTTCTGATTATTATAATGTATTTAAATACCAAAAATAGCCCATAAATACGTACTGTAATTGTGGACTGCAGAAATTTACACAAGTAAAAAAAATAATAGCTGTCAAAAAATGAAAAAGCAGATAATTTTTGCAGAATTGTAGGGTGTCTGAAAATAGGCAGTGTCTGTATATATATATATATATATATATATATATATATATATATATGTATAATATATATATGTGTGTATAATATATATACACGTATAATATATATATACATATTATATTTACATACACACCCACATATATATACAGGGTATATATATACAGGGTATATATATATATATATATATATAGTCACTATGGAATTTATTCATTACACAGCCCTATAACCAGACATTACTTCCTACCCCTACTACTCACTCTAGGCCGGCGGGTCCACCGTCTCTCTCTGGCCCTCCGTATCGGCCGTATCCATTTCGGTCCTGGTCCCTGTAGTCCCCACCGTAGCCGTGAGCCCCTGGGCCCCCAGGCCCTGGTCCTCCTGGGCCCCTGTACCCATCCCTATCTCCATATCCGGGACCACCGTACCCGTCCCTATCTCCATATCCGGGACCACCGTACCCGTCCCTATCCCCTGGTCCACCATACCCATCCCTATATCCCGGCCCCCCGTACCCGTCCCTGTCCCCGTAGCTAGGCCCTCCGTCCCTGTGTCCGTCGCGGTAGCCGTTCATCACGCCTGGCATTCCTTACAGTTCTGAAAACACGAACCAGCAGAACATGGCATCAGCGTCACCTCGATGACGGAAATAATGAGGGACTGTCTTGGGGTGGCCCTTATTGTAAGGTGGCCCTTATTGTGAGGTGGCTGTATTACTGAAGTAACAGTGCAGTGATGTCTGGCTGTTTGTTAATCGGGTCGTTGTTTGTGTGTTGCGTGATGAGTCAGGTCACACGTACATCACTCAAGTCACACCACTTAAGTCATGTCACTCACATCACTCAAGTCACATCACACAAGTCACATCATTCACGTGAGTCACATCACACATTCAGCAACCTACTGTCTACAAGCTTATAATAAGATTAAGATATGTGTAATAACTAGTTTTTAACTACTGGAACATACACGTGCGTAACCCAATCATTCATCCTGTATTCCACTGATATTATTAGCAGGAAACTCACTTAACCTGGTCTGGAAACAAATTAATGTATCAAACTTCAAGTTCAATATGCAATTGGCTAATGACTCTACTAATACAGCAACTGTTTGCACAGAGTTGTCAACAGAGGGTTTACAAGGCAATTTAGATTGAAATATTTCAAAGATAAAAATTGCGAAAACTTTCTGGCATATTAGTTATTAGTGTTTAATTTACCATCAAAATAGTTATTCTGGTCTAGTCTAGTACAGCAAACATTAGACTTTTATAACATGAGTCAAAACACAGTCATAGACAACCTAACACGCCTAAAGTTGCTATCATGTCAGGAAATGCAATATTAAATTACTCCCCTGGTGCTAACTTCAGCTGGATCAGTGACAACATACACATACTAGGAGTTTGAAAATATACAATACATGTTTTTGCAAACCTTTACGCTATCCATAAACATTATCTCAAATATATACACATACAGTTATAATGGTGTCTTTTTGGTTTCTAAAGATATGTTACCAACTGAATTGGTAGACCAATCCATGGAAGAAAAGTGAGATTGAAAGAGGCACGTGGCCCTTGGCAGACATCACCCAGGAGGTGATTTAATGTGCTATAAACAAATCAGCCCAAACTATATTCAAAATGTTCATGTGTAAGTCAGAAAACATAACAGCACCACACAAATCCATTTATAATTTTGCAATTAAAACTGGAATGAAAATACATCAAAGATGAAATCACTAATATGCACACATAGTTGATAAAATATGTTCTAATACACATATATACAGCATGCACAAAAACATTGCAACAGTCATGTGGGAAAAAGATTAAATCTAGCAATCACTTATAGTTAATGTGTTTCTTAATTTCTTCCATTTGATTGATAAAATAAACATGTTTCTTCTGGGACATTGTTTACCAGTCAACCGCACACAGCGGAAGTAAACCATCAATAGGTGAGAACTGATGTAAGTCATGTAGCCAGCAGAACTGGTGCATAATTAATGTTTCTGTCTTACAATGTGGAACAAAGTAATGCAACGCTGTGTATGATGTTTCTGCAGATAACCGTAACCACATTGTGAATGTGTAAACAGCAAAAGTAATTTAAACCATGACAAACCAAGTTCAACAAGGCTATTTCCTTGGAGTTTGAATCTCTGTTCACCCGCTGCAAATGTGACAATCTCATCAAGCAGCAAGATAACAGGATGTAACCGCATGCTTACCAGTTCCAGTTCCCCACAGACAATAACCACCACCAAAACACATGCATGCATGCAAGAACATGACCTGTGTAAATAAGTTGATCCTTTCTTTAAACAAACCAGAAACACTTCAATTTAATGACATATAAAATAGACAGAATAAAAGTATTTGCGACGTCACCATGTGACAGGAAAACACAGATGCTCAATAATACTGTTGTATGTAACCAAACATTCTATTACCAATATTGTAAGCAACTAACGTAGTATTTGGCATTTTGTTTCTAGGTAAGGATGTTGGTCAAATCCATAAACCATTATTATTATTTCAAGCTGGAACCAAATATGACACATGAGTTAGTATGTAATAAATTGGCCACACCATCATAACAAACTAACAGTATGGTATTAATAACCACAATATGGATATTGTTACAAAATATTCAGTGATAACAATATGATTCTATTAATCTTGCAAAAGAATGCAGCATCTTGATTGTTGTTTAACACATTTTAAAATAGTCTGTCTGATTTATACGTTTTAGACCAGTCCAGTGGCCAGTATAACTACCCATAATCGTAATGGTCAGTACACCTCTAATGATGCTAGTCACACACAACCATTTCCAGTGACATACTCAGTACACATAACCCTTAGTAACACACACACATAACCCTCAACAAAACACACATAACCTTGAGTTACCCATGTCATTTGCTCCCAATCAGTCATCAAACTCGAGCTGGTCACCAAATAGAACTTGTCATGTGTGACATATGCCCCCATTTCCTACTGTCCAACCATCACTTCAAAACGAGTTTATGACCCCACAATAACAACTTCACTTGCTGCTTGTGGCTAAATACTGACATCTTCTGAGGTATTATATTTGGGTGTCAGTGTAGTCAACAGACAATCCCACGTGCTTTGATCTACAGTCAGCAAGGAAGACAGATGGATGGATTTATGTTCTGACCTTATATTCTTCTGTGGCATTTGGCCATTTCACCACACGCAAATATAACACGCAACTGTCGGTAACAAAATGACAAGTTTATCATTGTGGGTCATCTGTTACATTCCTTTGGTCATTCCACTGGCACGAATTCTTATTAAATGATCTACTGCTCATGAATGGCAGCTACCGATGTTAGTGAGCTGATATATGTTGTCCCCTAGATGGACAACAAACAATCTTCAACCATAGGCCTTTATATAGAATGATTGTTTACTAGTTGAAAATGTGTAGACACATACATTCATTTACAATCTGATCAAAACATGCATAAAGTGAATAATGTAAAAAAAAATTCCTCAAATTATATTGGAATGGTAAATGGATGGGCAGAAATTATGATCATTTGTTAACCCTTCAAAAGAAACTACCCTATTCATATGGCGGGTGGCTGGGTCTCTAGATAAAAGTATGCTGCTATGACATGAGTTTCACAAGAGTCAACATCAGTATCGAGTTGGCAATTCTTCAGCAGCACACTTCCTTATTGGAAGTGAACAACCACAGTGCATATTTATGGATACTATGAAGGCATGTTTTTATAAGCCACATTCAATAGAAGCATTGTGCCTCCTCACAAATACCCTCTCTGTATGCACCCCTGCTGAAGGCATGCTATGGTAGTTAGTTGCAAGCTTCTAATGGATAACATTAATTATTACAACTGTTGTGATAATTTGTTTCTTCATCGTCTTGTTTGTTCTCCCACTACAGATTATGTTTAACTAACAATAAAATGTGCTTCTTGTGTATCTGCATTAGAAGCCAAATTCTGTTGGTTACATCATCCGACCATCTGCCTGAAGACACGCATATCCTTTACTGACAGTTGCACTTCTAACCCAGTTACCAATATCACAAGTTGGTCTCCTCTGGCTAGTTCATATCACAAATCACAATCCACATGCTGGCTACATAGGCAACCGTCCACCCCCACAACTGTGCCTGTTTTCACAGCAGTGTGGTCCCAAACGAATGCCTACTGATGTCTGTCATCAGTTGAGCTAAGGAGAAGCTGAAGTTATGATGCTACTTTTGGCTATTGTTAATTTTTTGCGTTATCACTTGTCATGTCCCAAACTTCATTTTCTTCACTCTCTGGTGGGTTTTTTTTCTCAGCAACTACCTAATTGAAGTATCAATACATAATCAACATATTTCATTTTTTCATTTCACATATTACATCACCAATCATTATACAAATTGTTTATGGTCAGACGTGTCCAGTCTTGCAATAGTTTCATGACAAAAAAATGTACTATGTTAATTTATTTGATATTGGTGGCTCAACTGTAGATTCCATTGGTCTTCTGATGACTGTTGTTAATATGCAAGTTGTTGCAACAGAATAGTGACTAAGCAATAAGCTAACACCTGTCATTATATGTCACACCAATGTTATACCTGAGACTGTTCTTCCAGTACAGCAGCACTGGTGGCGAACTGCAGAGAACCTGATCATTATCAGGCAGCATTGTAATCTGGACACAAACAACTTTTTAAAACTGGCTTTATCACAATGACCATCAAAAGGGGTGCGACAGACTGGTACAGTCATCAACTGTCGGGGCAACAGAAACGTCTACAACTTAGTACAAGGGTGTGGTCACGATCACCAATTGGCATTAGGCCTACTATGGAAACTTGTTTGCAGCTTTAAAACTGACGCGTGTTCAACTATTCTAATTGTCTGTCAAAATTCATGTTCAGCAGAGTTTTACTAATGGTACTGGACGGTTCCGCGCTTAGTTTGCTGTCAGACACACGGGCTAGGCCTAGCTGTCATCGGTGGAGTTCACACGAGCTGTCAGCGCCAGTCGAGCCGACCAACCGGCGTTCTAAAGGCGTCCCAACTGCTCGACTTCCACTGGCTTCAGAGGCGCCAAGCAGACCCAACTGGCCAAGTATAACTGCTCATCTCTCCCAGTCAACCTCAGCCGAACCTGATAGTCGCGACAGCCGAACCGTGTCGGCTGTCATTCCAGTATAAACCTGAGCCGCGACTAGCAATATGGCCGCCGACACACGAAAAAGTAAATACCGAAGTTTGTCATCAAGTCAACGACACCGCACGCGCGAAAACCAGCGACACAGCAACGTCAAAACGTGCAGGAACATAAGAGGGTGTCCTTACCGTTCCCTTCGTCCAGTGGTATGTTCACAGTGTGGTGTTATGTTGTTAAAACGACGATCAGCGCCACAAACGTCACCTACAGCATGACTAATACTAATGCGCTCCCGACTGAAGTTGCAAACAGGGCGAGGTTATACCTGGCTGTTCCGTGATCCTCCCGCCGTCAACAATATTGCAATCAACCAGAACCAGAAGCTTTTTAGCGCTCAAATGACATGCTGTGACAAATATAGCACACGTTTCGTGAAGAAATTAGTTTTTGTATTGTTCTCACCAGCGTTCGCTTGGTAAATATGTTGGCAATGAATAGTAATTACGATTATAACGTTTGGTCACGTGGTCCGGAAATGCCTGCATAGGTATGCAGACGGGGTTGCCACCATTCCTACACTTTCTGGTGTCTGTGCCAGAGGCAGTTACATATCTCACGCACGGAAATGGACAAAACCTGTCGTGGTGTCACTCAGCTGAGATATAATTCTATAAACTCCCGTTAACATTCGTGATCTGTCCGAAAACATATTATGCACTACCGGAAGAAATAGAAATTTTGAAGAAAGTGAAATGTTGTTGTAGATTCCTAGACCTAGTCTACATGCCATCTAAAGCGTAGAGATTTCGATGGCAAGCATGTCCCAACCGGATTGTCATCGGATATAACATTTCGTGCCAACAAAAGTACCATTACATTTTAATATCGAATATAACTATAATTTATTTCGTGCGAACATGAAGTATCATAATTTTATGGAATATACCACTGGGAATCATGAACGCTGCAACTAAGATATAAATGAAAGTGCATTTGCTAAGTCATAAAGTTATATAGAACACATGCAATCAGCTTAAATAATTAATGTAATAAGTCGATTTTTTATGTCAGTGGCACCGGACTGTTGGCTAATCTTAAATAGATGTTTGACACTGTACGTGATCAATCATCAATGTATTAAACATGATACTTTTTAACATCCGGAATCCAAACTTCCCAATCTGTGCTCAGCTATAAGTAACTATGTGTACTAATAACGCGCAAGTAGGCTTTTCTTCTACGAAATATACCGCATTACGTCGTTACAAGATTACAAAAACCGTTCGAAGATGAAATAGCAATTTACTTGTTTTTGTGCTAGCAGGCACCATTGTTTGTAATAGTTTCACCAGAATATCTCTTCGGCTCAAGCGAGAGTCGGTAAAGCGAGACTACACGACTTTTCTCTGTAGTGCCTCCGAATATGACTCGATCATGAATCCATGTCGGGAAACAAAGGTTCTCTGTGTACAGAAACAGTCTGCCTGTTCCAAAATGTGAATCAGGTCGCCGTCTTCGAGTTTTATTATGAATACTGACGATGGGATAGCTGTAATTTAAGAGGGTGGTGGTGTTGGTGGTGGTGGTGATGTGTGTATGGTGTATGTGACATTATGTGTGTGTGTGTGTGTGTGTGTGTGTGTGTGCGTGTGCGTGTGCGTGTGCGTGTGCGTGTGCGTGTGCGTCTGCGTGTGCGTGTGCGTGTGCGTGTGCGTGCGCGTGTGTGAATGTGTATGAAATGATTTTGTAGGCCTGTCTGTCTGCATCCCTCCGACGGACCCTTATGTGTACACTGTGCAATTATTGTGTTTTAATAAACTAAATATGACTGCCTAAATCTCGTTGTTGGCGTCCGCGTGCTCATTATGCGGCTTTACGCCATCGCTTTGTGCACATCGCATCGCCCGTTGTGTTCGGTCGTAGCCTCGATTACCCAGACTCCGTGAGGGGGCAGCACTTACGGGTAGGGTAGAGACTAGAGACGATGGGGAGGAGGTGTTTAATGAACCACAGAAACGACTAGCTGTGTGGTTGAAGGAGTGTAAAAGGGGTACAACTGCCACTGGATATGTTTGGTGCTCAGGTTTTTGGAAGGTGGGTGTCGTGAGCCTCTAGTGCAGATGTTGACGTAGGTTCTCCACCACTCACCAGCTCCCGACGTTAATGCGTAGTTTTGCAATTATTTTCAGAATAATGTGAAATCTGCGATTCTGGAATTATGTAAATCTCAATTTTTTTAATAATGTTATGCAATTTTGTGGAAACGAGTGAAGTGGCATACTTACTTACTTATGCATTTTCGCTCGCTCGGAGCATACGCCATCGACTAAGGAACGCCACCGTTTTCTGTCAGTGGCCATCTTCCTTTATCTCCTGGTGTATTAACCCATCTCCTTCGTTTCTTTTTCAGTCTCTCTGCCAGGTGTTTCGTGGCCTACCTCTTCTCCTCTTCCCTGGGGGTTCCATGTGATGGCTTGACGGGTGATTGTTTTGGTGGTTTCCTTAGTGTAGGTCCTATCCACCTCCATGTTCTCTTCTTGAGAAGTGAAGTGGCACACATGATCAATGTTGGAGTCTTAGACCCATTGCATTGGATTCCCCGAACCATAACAATTGTTTTATTTAAAATAGATAAATAATTTAAAGGAGATTATATGGGTCAAAGGTCAAGTTAATGAGTTAAAATCAACATTTTAAAATCATATCTGGTCACGAAACGGGATATAACTGGTATATAGATGAGCTAGAGGTCGTATCTCAGTTGCTATCATCATAGTTCTGCTGAGATAAAGTCAAATTTATGAGATTATATTAACTTTTAATGGTTGTAAGCGCTATGTCAAGGTCAAAGGGTCGTTCATCCATTCATGAAGCCCGCTACACTGCTCAGTTGATTAACTTGATGATTTGTGTTGGTCTTCCTTATGTGCCCCATGGAGGTTTAATTACGTCCATGTGATGGCATTTATTACCATTGCAGATGTTCGTTTGATGTGTGTGGGGTTCCCGCCAGCTCTCCCAAGCCCTGTGACAGATTATACCATTGCGAGAAACGTTCTAAGGTCTGAGATGATGTCATGTTTCACATGATTGCAGATATTCTGAGTCAGTCACATTGGTGGTGGACATCTATGGCATGTTTGGAGTGTTTCACTATGCGAAGATTCTACCATGACACTTTTTTTCTACATCAGTGGTAGTGACCTGGACGATGCCCTGTTCGAAGAAGAGCTCTTCGTGAAGCGAGTCCTTTTTTCAATTCTCACCGGGAGTCATTACTAAAGATCAATGCAAATCATGCTGATGATTTTCAAGGTGACTGATATTTTAAGTTGAGAGGTTTCGTCCTCGCCAACGACACTCAACTCAATGATGATCTAATACACCTGCAGGTACTTATGGGCGAGAAGACTTATTGAGTATCAAGTCAAGTTTGATATGGGTGCATTCAACATAAACATCAAGAAAATGTTCAACCTATTCACGTATGATCGGGAGAGATGGTGGTGGCCATTACATGTATCCTGCGACCTGCATGCAAATATTTTGCGGTAATTATTCAGGAGTTCGATGGAGTCAATTGCTAGGGGTCGTTCTACGTTAGGAAAACTCAGTTGTTAGAGGCGGAAGACTCAGAACCCTATATGTGTAGTACAAGACCGGAGTGACAGCTTCAACTATGTCGAATTAGATATAAAGTTGGAGCAGTCCAGATGTTGAGCATCAAAGAGCCAGGGAGGCATCGTCGGCCAAATACGAATGTTCGCAGGTGTGGTGGAGTTTGAGCTGATCTCCCATGAGATCCTGCTCATACAGAACAACTGCCGTAAGCTCACAAATGAGCGGATGATGGAGCATCATAAGACCATCATGTACTAGGAATTCTGGAGCATCAAGGCCGTTATTTCTTATGACAATGTCTCCCGTCTTCTTAATTAACTTTGTGCGAGCTGTAGCAAATCCCTTCGTTGTCAAAGCCTCTGGCGTCAGATTGCATAACTTCGCTACCGAACATTTAATCAATGATTGAATTGAATTGAAATTTATTTTCAACAACAACAACAACAACTACTACATTATAAATACAGTGCATACAATACAAATTGTTGAAAAAAGGGTAAGAGAAGTACAATACTTATCATGTTTACCCTTATAAATTCTTAACTTCATACATAAAGCATCTGAACAATGCAATAGAATGTGCGACAACACTATTTACGTGTAACCATACAACATTTAATAAAAAAAGACATTGTGACATTTGTTGAAAAGAAAAAAAAAAAAAAACTTTTACAACAATAAACAAACTGAATGTTTAATTTTGTTATCTATTTTGTTAGCAAAAAATGGTCTAGGACTCTAACACATAATTATTCAACAGTCTATTTGTGTAACACTTTTTGAAATGATGAACATTTTTACAACTAATCAGTGAATTATCGAAGGAGTTCCAAAGTTTAACTCCAGTAACAGAAATACACATACTTTTTAAGTTAGTACGTATATAGATTTGCTTGAACTTGCATTTATACCTGGATGAGTATCGTGAGTCATGTATTTTGAACAATTTTTGTACATTCATTGGTAATATATAACGATATGCCTTAAACATAATTATAGCAGTTTTTAGCTTTACAAGATCTGGTAATTTAAGAATATGTACATTGTGAAAGAGTAAATTTGTGTGATCAAGTCTTTTTGCACCACAAGTTAATCTTATAACTCTTTTTTGTAATAAAACTAAACAATGAATATTTGTAGCATATGTGTTACCCCATACTTCAGCACAATACATAATATAATGCATGAAAAGAGAATAGTACAAAATATGCATACCATGTTTGTTAATCAAAGAACTGGCTCTATACATAATAGCACAGCATTTTGACAGTTTAGATCTTACTGATAAAATGTGACTTTTCCAGTTTAATTTGCAATCAATTACTACACCTAAAAATGTTGTGGAATTTACTCTTTTGATTTTCCCCTTATTTATTCTAACACAAATATCTGCAGTTATTTTGCGATTACCAAAAATCATGTAATTTGTTTTTGATATATTAAGAGACAATGTATTAACAGAAAACCATGTCTGCAGTTGTTCTAAACCACCATTTATCATCTGAACAAGTTTATCTAAGTCTCTATCACAACATAATAGATTTGTATCATCAGCAAATAAAATATACTTGAACACTTGTGAGACTTTACAGATGTCATTAATATACATGATAAATAATTTTGATCCCAAAATGGAACCCTGAGGGACACCACACGTCACATTTAATATTTCAGAATGATAGCTATTAAAACTGACAAACTGTTTTCTATTTTCTAAATAACTCTGAATCCATTCCTGTGTGACACCACGCAAACCATAGAAATGCAGCTTTTTACACAGTATATCATGATCAACAGTATCAAAGGCCTTTTTTAGGTCAATAAATACTCCAACAGTGTATTTATTTTGTTCTAATGAACTTGTAATTTCTTCTACCAAATCTAAAAGAGCCTCAGTTGTTGACATGCTAGATTTAAACCCATACTGACTTGGACTGAGTATGTTACATTTATTAAGGAACTTGTCCAATCTGTTGTTATATAGTTTCTCCAGAATTTTTGAGAATTGTGGTAATAAAGATATTGGCATGTAATTTGTAAAAATGTTTTTTTTCTCCAGACTTATATAGTGGAATAACTTTAGCTATTTTCATTTTGTTTGGAAAAACACCTGTTTGAAATGAAACATTACATATATGAGCAAATGGCTTAACTATTTTGGAAATTACTTTCTTAAGCAGGCTCATGCTAATGTCACTGAAATCAGTTGATGTTTTGTTTTTACAATTTTGAACAGTTCTGATAATTTCTAGGTCATCAACAGGATCTAGAAACATAGTATGTTCAATGTTTTCTTCTAAGTAATCATAAATAGTTGTATCGTTTTTAGGTAAGGGGATATTTTTTGCTAAGTTGGAGCCAACATTTGTAAAGAAGTTATTAAATCCATTTGCAATATCATATTTCTTTGAAATTCTCTTGTTGTTTTTTTATAAAGTATTCAGGATATGTTGGCTTATTTTTGCGTTTATTAATTACTTCATTTAGTATTTTCCAGGTTTCTTTAACATTTGCTTTTTGTTTGTCTAACAATGAGCTATAATAGTTTTTTTCTGTACTTCTTAATATAGATGTTAATTTATTTTTGTATGTTTTGTATTTTTTTTCTGCTTCTGCAGATCTTAGTACAATGAATGCTTTACATAACCTATTTTTCTTCGTACAAGCACGTTTTAAACCATTGGTGAACCAGGTTTTTTTTTCCTCAAAGCTTTTTCCGCTGCACAGTGTTTGTTAAATATATCCATAAATATGTGTAGAAAAGAGTCATATGCTTGATTAACATCATAAGTTTTTAAGACATTTTCCCAGGTTTGTAGAATCAGTTCATTTGAAAATGATGCCATTGTATCCTCGTTCATTTTTCTTATAAATTGAAATTCTTTTACATTATACCTGCTTATGTTATATTCACAGAGTGCAAATATTGGTAAATGATCACTAATGTCATTGTACATGATACCACTAGTTAAGTTGAAGCGTAATTCATTTGTGAATATGTTATCTATTAGTGTAGTTGAGTTATCCGTGATCCTGGTAGGCTTACCAATTAGTGGATAAAGACCTAAACTATACATTGTGTCTAGAAAATGTTTAGTATTATTATGGGTCTCATGTTTTAATAAATCTATGTTAAAGTCACCACACACAAATATTGTTAATAGATTTAACGTCACTTAAGTTACGTTCTAAGTTTTCACAAAATGTATCTATAGGTGATCCTGGTGTTCTATAAATACAACTAACTACAACATTTGTGTGGTTTTTTATGGTTAATTCTACAGTAACAAATTCAAGAATATTTTCTATTACAAACGATTTACTTTCTGCCAGTGCACCTGATAGTTTCTTGTTTGTGTATATAGCAACACCACCCCCTCTTCGGGTACCCCTTGTGATATGAAAGGCATCATAATTGTTTATATTAAAATCACTAATTAAGTTTGGTTCTATCCATGTTTCAGTTATAGCAATTATATCAAAGTTTATGTTTAGTTCTAAAATGTAGTCTTTAATCTTGTGAAAATTTGTTTTTAGACTTCTGGCATTAAAATGTATAAACGACAATCCATTTACCCCACCAATTTCCTCATTTAATTGTACATCAGTGTAATACTTACATTTTGATATGTTATTGTAGACATTTTTGTTTGGGTCTATGTCATTTCCAAAATTGTGAGGACTGCAGTTTGAGTAATTTAAAGAATTTAAATTAAATTTTGAACATATATCCCTTAATTTATAAGTTTCATAAGTTTCTTCAACAGAAGAATTTTCATATACAAGTTCATTGTCACTAATTTCCTGAAAGGGAAATACTTCACCACCTGATATAGAAAAATATTTATGCGGTTGATCTGATTTACACAGTTCACACTTGTCCATAAGCACTCAGTTCCGCATCTGTAGTAATATTTACTACGAGTCCATTTTTGTTTTTTACCATAATCTTCCCAGCAACTGTCCAGCAGTCCATGATCCGTCCTTCTTTTTTCAGTGTCCTTGTGCGATATGCAAGTGCCCCACGTGTTGCAGTCAGATCTTCATTTACGAAGACCCTCCTGTGTCCATCTTTGTTTCTGCTTTTCAGGTTGAACCTTGCCTTGTATACCCTGTCTCTCACGCTTTCTCTGTTGAAACGTATTATTATGTTCCTTTGCCTGGCTTTCCCATTTCTGTACAATGGATGTGTTCGAGAATGGAGAGAAGATACAATCGAGACAGCTGGTTTTGAAGACAAGGAAGCTTGCAGTAACAATACACAGGTGTAACATGCCGAAGCGTGATACTGTCGGTAATTGACACCAAATCTAATATAGCATCCTACACCACTAAACTGCTCGGATCTGCCGAGCGGGACATTGAGATCGCCAGGGTACATGGAATAACTCTCACGGAAGTCTTCCCGCATGACGACCACCTCCTCACCAGCCACCTGTTTGATGACGACTTTACCTGTGTCACACGTGGGTCAATTGGAGGCATATCTCATCAATGATGTTGGTGTTAGGATTGAATATAATGATATCGTAGTTCTGTAGTGTCTGACGATACACAATACAACTACTGGAGACCTATCTCATGAATGATTGAAACAGTGACCCTGCTGGAACTTATTCCAAAGATTTGGCAGTACCGCAACCTATCAGGCTTCGACCATTTCGGTCGAGTTGTAAACAAAGTCCTGTCGGTCGGATAGTTGTATCTTCATCTTGCGAAGCCCTCCAGGTCATTTGTGATAGCTACATTGCTGAGTCGTCCTGTTGGCAATATAGTCTCAGGAGAGCTCTATCCCGGATAAGTCCACAACGCTGATCGAAAAACGTTGGGTATCATCGAAGAAAAAAAATGAATCAGTTGCTGCAACTTATTCAGAAAATATAGTGGTTGGTCAGTCTTTCTGTAGTATCGATTGTGTTGAGTGTCATGGTAGTAAACCAAGAACAAGTTCCAGCTCACCTCCACAGTACAAAGTCGACAGAGCCAATGGTGATTCAAGAACCTGCAAAATTATTGATAGATGCAGATGAAAAGATCGTACCTCATGTCATCTGGGCAGTCCGACATGGCTGCCAACGCTTAGTCGTTATGTTAAATGACACAGACACAGTCATGCGCCTACTGCACTTCACCCATACGCTAGTCCGTGATAATCTGAAAAACCTCTAGGTCGAGTTTGGGACAAGTGAGAAGAGAGAGAGCGCCTTCCCCTACATCGCGAGTGGGCGAGCATCGCGGTCTTGTTCTGGAGAAGGTTCACGCATTTCACTGGAAACGATGTCACCAGCAGAATTGGCACCAAGCATGCAGCGATGCAATGCAATCCCATTGGCTATCTGACTCAGTTTGAAGATAGAGCAGACCTACCGAAAACAGTGATCGTGCAAGTGGAAGAGTACCTCTTACTGGGTTGGGCGGGTGCAAGATCTAAGCCATAGGCAAAGACGTTTGATTAATTGTATCTCCAGATCCACACTAGTGTCTCTGCTCCCAATGCCATAACCAAAATGTCCCCGCATCGAGCGTTGTATACATCACCAGAGTATTATATTATTGTTTTTAGGGGTTATAGCCAGTGAAGGAGGCACCTAGGGTTTTGTCAGAGTGGATGGGAAAGTGACGGAGGGACCCTCAAACCGTTGATATGTCATAGCTCCCTGTTTACTAATATGCTATCCATGTGCAAATGTGGTAATGTGCAGTGCCCGTGCAGAAAATTTATGGTGATGTGTGTCATTTATTGGCACAAATCACAAGTTCGAAACTGTCAGAATCGTTGTTAGCTAAATGTAGGATGAAAAGTTTGTAGTACGTGTACATGCTAGCTAGATATACAGTACATTACAGGTGCTTATTGTTATACATTACTTGAAAGATTACATTAGTTTGTGTTTGTCATAATATGTTAAAATAAATAGTGTGACAGATATCGTGAATTGACCATCACTTTCAATTCTTGATTTTCTATATTACAAAGAGGACACGATTTATGCATATGTTTAGGCACATTTGATCTTTGACCTTGGTAAGGCATTTAGTTATAACTTCAACAAGTTAATACTATCGTCTATTTGACTTTATCTCGGCAGAACCATGATGATATCAACTGAAATAAGAGCTCATGTATATGCCAGTTCTATCACGTTTCGTGACCAGATATGGTTTAAAATGTTGGTTTTAACCCATTAACTTGACCTTTGACCTATATGGTCAACCTGAAAGGTCATGAAATAATATGTATTTGATTGGGGATTACCACAATCATCGAGAGGGACATACAAATCCAGTTTCTAGCTCATTTCGATCGAGAGTTACGGCTTATTGTGTTTCTGCAGTCGACAGTCATCGTGGATGAGCGGCCATGTTGGATTTATCATCAAATATGGCGTCAAATCGTAAAATGGATAGATCAGGCGAGTCGGGAATGTCAACTTTAGGCTGAATTTATACCAAGTTTGGCTATTTAGCTCTTCTAGATCAAAGTTATAGACGGATTTTCTAAAAGCACCTCCTGATGTGTTGAAAGACATGGTATGGAGAATACAAATCAAAAGAAAAACTGCGTTTAACTCAAACTTTTAAAAAACCTACCTAATTCGAGAGTACTAGTAACCTACAATGTCGTGCCTGTTCCATATCCTATTACACTAAATTTCATGCACGACTAATATAGTGTAGACTAGCTGAAGCGAATTTACTTTTGCGAACACAATGCGACTGTGTTCTTGTATAAACGATCACGTCAAATACTCACACGTCGAGTCTTTGAAATGTAAGTGTACGTTGCCCCCCCCCCACCGAACTAACTATGCCGCATTACGTCGTTACAAAATTATTAAATTGGAAGATGAAACACCAATTTAGTTGTTTTTTCTGTAAGGCCCCGTTGTGTGTAATAGAAGTTGGAGTGTCTAGGCTCTCAATCAAATTGACAGGTGTAATTTAGATGGAAGTACAAATTTGAAACACAACGGCAGCAATGGTAATATTGCTTACAACCTCATATTTTAGACCTAGATCTAGTCTGGACATTCAAGAGTCATATAACCGCCGGTAAGCAATCGCTGGTACTTTAATTTCACTTGGGTAAATTGGCACGGAGAGTCTACCTCCCAAAGTTAGCAACATTTCGATGACGACGGTTGTTGTGTATAGCGAACAGAAGCCGTGAGTCGCCCGGCAAAAATATTGTTTGTGTCGTCTTTTAAGTGTTGGTTCGTTCTCATACTCTGTAGACATTTAGCCGTGTAGAATTATTTGATGTGCTAATTTATTGACATCTTTCTAAAGGAAACTTGGTCCTGGATAAAACGTATGTTTTACTTAGTAAAACAACGTTATGTACTACGCTACTAATGGTCAGAAGAAAAACACCAATGTTTCATGATCATACACAAATAACGGGTGTTTTTAAAATGCTGATGCCACGAATAAAATAATGTATTTATTAAAACACTTGAAACACATAATGCATTTTTGATTTCACCAGAAGTCATGCATGGTCATAATATTATAACAATATCCTGTCAAAAGGAATCTTCATTATATAAGCGCCAGCAAAGCAGAAACATACAGCTATCATTTATTTTAGCTTGGCCCTGTCCTCTGTGATAATTTTCGTGCACAAACAATACAACACAACATATACGTATTGGAGGAAAGCATACATCTATTTTATTCCGTTTATTACAAGCATTCATTCATTCATTGCCGTGAATAGCTAACCTGTTGCAGCAACATTCCGATTAATGCAAAGCAAGACGTTTTCTGAGAACTTAAATACGCGTAACACATATACAATTAGCAATTTGCCATGGTTATCAACAGTGATAGCAACAAAACATGTCCTCTCTAATTTATTTCGTTCCGACCCAAATTCCCTTCACGGGGTTTCTTTTGTTTCCTTTGTCATTAAACAATACAAATAATAACTTTTGAGCAGTCACAAAATAGCATAACGGTAAACTAATAAGCACATAATATGACACAGATCAATTTAATTGTTTCATCAACGTAGAACGAGGTCCACCCCTAGCCAAGCGAACAGAAAGATGGCGGACTCGTACACTATTATAATGGCGTATGATATTTTTTTCCATGGCGCTTCAAAATCACGCAACCATCCACCTATTATAATTATTCGCTTCGGATATATTCAGGTAAACAGGACAGAAGTAACAAATGTGGCTACTCTCTGGAGACACTTGGCGACGCATTCAAACTGACTTGGCGACTAAATGAAGGTCGCGACCTAGAGGCTAAGAACCACTAAACTGACTGTCCTACTACGCAGTCATTAAGCACTCCAACATATTGGTCTCATAGCAGAATACTCATTATGCTTAAATCGTAGCCATAACACTTTGTCGTACACAGGTTTCCAAAAACACCAAAACACCAGAATAATTCAAAATTAATTATTATTGAAAATAGTCAGATACAACGTTAGTAAATAACGTCAAAATATATTCATAATAAACATCACAACATTTTGGGTTGCGACCCAGAGCTTAAGTTGCGCTATTTAAATACCAGAACAGATTTCCATATGTAGGTTTACCCCAACACCACAACAATTCACACTAGCTGAAATGATTGAAAATCAACCATACATAACGTTAATGTCAGAATAAAATGCATTGAAAAGAATACATCTTGGATAAGAAAAAACTGTTATTGCTACATAATGCAAACACTTATCTCATGGAAAACAAAGTCTTATCAAAAATCATTTTGAATCTTTACCATAAAATCCTTCAAAACAATTGTTGTATTTTTAAATATGTTATCATCTTTGTTTCTTGTGCAACTTCGACTTATTTATTTTCCACTATACGTAACATGTTTTACGCATTCCATGCTCTGTCTAATTATAATATTTAGAACTAATCAATCATCGTATGTCCTTAGTTGGCGGTATTACTGCAGCCGGCTGTGCTGTTTTCCTCCCACGTTGTAGTCGCTGATGACGACACGTCTCACTCTGAATCCACTGCACCAAAACGACTCTCGTGAGACATGTTCAGTCCCGTGCTATCACACACTTCCAAAAAGTGATGTTTTTATGTAAAATATACTAATGAGGTAAACGGCTAAACTGTTTAATATAATGTCCGGAGTCGAATCTTACATTCGGTTGACAGTTCGCACAGCATTACCACTATATACTAAGATGGGCTCTCCAGCATCGTAAGCTATTTATAGCAAAATGAATGGCTCACAAAACTATCCGAATGTGTGTGCGTGTGCGTGTGCGTGTGCGTGTGCGTGTGCGTGTGCGTGTGCGTGTGCGTGTGCGTGTGCGTGTGCGTGTGCGTGTGCGTGTGCGTGTGCGTGCGTGCGTGTGTGTGTGTGTGTGCGCGTGCATGCATGCTCGCGCGCGCGTGTATGGATGGCTGTGCGTGTGTATGTATGTGTGTCTGCGTTGTGTATATCTGTGTGTGCGTGCGTGCGTGCGCGCATTAGCGTGCATGAGTGCGAAGTGAATGACTCTCACAAAACTATCCTAATGTGTGCGTGCGTACGTGCGTGCGTCCGTGCGTGTGTGTCTCTTCAATAATCACCTTATTTCAACTGAAAGCTCCAGAACTAGGAGACTATGACACAACAGAAACACGTGTATACATCAAACATTCCGACTCACTGTACCTACCTCTTGACACGGTAGGCGCCTAGTCAATGTCTTCACAACGAGGGATGTCGCAGTATTCCCAGCTCACCCCTGGGTCGGTCGTGTAGCACCAGGGCGCCAAGCGAGTGCAATTCCTCGGGGTGTTTTCGAAGTTGTTGTTGCAGTAGTTTGCTCTGCTTCCTGCGGCGCAATCGTGTTCATGTGGCTGCAAGGAAATGGACGGATAGTTGTTGACTGAGCACAGCAAATTGTCACAGGACCATTTGAATATAAATAGCTTTATGTTTAGGATTTATTCAGATAACTAATAATTATACAACGTAATTTTTTTTTTAAATATTTCCGCCGCTCTCTCAATTATATTTTACCTTAATTATAAGTTAAATATCGGTTGCCTATAACTATTTTAGAATATGCGTACGAAATTCGCGAAAAATCACATGACCGACGAAATCTAGGAAAGCAGAATATTTTACAAAATAAAATCTATTATACTCATCGATACATGCAACATACATGATGCAGCTTAACAAGTGTGCTATACCGTTTGAGAATCCCACCGCTGGCACATGAGACCTGACTTCGTCGTGTGCGCCACACCGCGATAGTCACGACCATCAGCAGCTAGCTGACACTCCCTTGGTATACCTGTAACATAACAAGTTAAATAAAACAGTGAGTGAGATATGGGATGAGATAGATTGTGCGTGCTTGCCAGAGAGAGAGAGAGAGAGAGAGAGAGAGAGAGAGAGAGAGAGAGAGAGAGAGAGAGAGAGAGACAGAGAGAGAGAGAGAGAGAGAGAGAGACAGGGAGAGAGAGAGATAGAGAGAGAGAGAGAGAGAGAGAGTGCATGCGTGCATGCGTGCGCGCGTGCGCGTGCGCGTGTGCGTGCGCGTGCGTGTGTGTTTGTTGACAAAATTAATGCTACTCTGGAATTAAGTCATATAGTCAGGACCTAGTCTAGTCGGAAGGAGGCGGTACTGTGCATCCGCCGGAAATATACCATTAATCGGGGTCATTAGATCGTAAACAATACGTAGACAATGGTTTGCTATGTTAACAATCAGCGAAATGTCCCACGTATGTTTTCATGTAAACACTGTAGGATTTGTTTCAATATGTCAACGAACACCCGGGGGGTAACACTGTTGTTGTTTTGTATTTTTGTAAATGAAGGCGTGGTAAAATGAGACAGTACCTGTGTTCGTTGTGTTGTCGTGACTGCACAGCGAAGTGTCGTAAGATGCGACGGACTGACCTCTAGCAGTTGGCGGATTAGTGCATACACCATAAACATTGATTCTCTTCGCCCTGGTCTGTAGCCAGGCTAGTTGACAGTCACACACCAGCGGGTTGTCTCTAAGATCCACTCTCTCCAGGTGTGACATAGTTCGAGCGAGAGAGACACTCAGCGATGACAGTCGGTTCTTCAACAGTGATAAGTGCAGCAGCCCAGCGAGTCCAAGGAATGCGTCATCGTGGATCGTCTCGAGCTGGTTGTCATAAAGAACTAGCACCTCCAGATGTGACAAGTGACTGAACATGGTGTGGTTGACTGCCTTCAGGCGATTGTTGCCGATATATAGATAACGCAGCTGACCGAGGTCATCAAAAGCGTTATCGTGGATTGTGACAATTTGGTTGTTGTTAAGATTAAGTTCCTCAAGTTTTGACAAGTCACTGAACATTCTGTGGGTCACTGTCTTCAGGTGGTTTTGGTCCAGATTTAGATATGTCAACTGACCAAGTCCAGCGAAAGCTTCATCAGGGATCGACTCTAGTAGCGTTTTACCGATTGTTAACTCCGAGAGTTCACCGTCAACGCCTGCAAAAGCACCCGGTTCTAGAGACATTGTACCTTTAAACAAGATTTCTATACGCTCCATCTTTATGTTTTTAAAGGCCCCTGCTTGCATTGTCAAACTTGACGATTTGCCACGTATTGTGACTGTATCATAGACGTTGTTGGAGGGGCGGAAAGGCGGTACCTGTGCGTAGTTTCCACCCAAGTAACACTCGATGACGTTTCCCTGAATAGGACATGTGCAATGTCGCTCGTCAGCGGTAGCACAGGTAGCGTAAGCCGTCGGCATGAGGGCTGCTACCAGCACCGCGATCAACAGACGTCGCTGTGACTTCTCAGACACGTAGCCACGCCGCACGCCCGGCCTAGCAGTCGACACAGCCATCGTCACTTGGCTCTGTCTTGATGTCACACGTCGGAAGCTTTCAACCCCGAGTGTCGTGTGGTTCTGCTTCCTTGTCGTTGCTCTGTAAAATTGGCGACTGTCACTCAAAGTTGTCAGCCAATAGCATTTCACTCGTCGCCTCCGCAGCGTATTTTAGTGGCGGTGACCAGACGTGTTTAGTCGATGGGTGAAGTAATGAAAGGTCAGCGTTGATCGATCGACAGTGTCTGCCATAATGATGTGTTATGAATGCACTATATTGTTTTAAGAAAATACACGTGGCTACCTAAATCTCGTTGTTGGCGTCCGCTCAATACGCGGCTTTACGCCATCGCATTGTGCACATCGCATCGCGCGTTGTGTTCGGTCGTAGCCTCGATTACCCAGACTCCGTGAAGGGCAGCATATACGGGTAGGGTAGAGACGACAGGCGCTGGGCAGGAGGTATTTAATGAACCCCAAAGGGAAACGGTTGGCTGTGTGGTTGAAGGAAGGTAAAAGGGGTACAACTGCCACTGGATATATTTTGGGCTCAGGTTTTTGGAAAGCGGGTGTCGTGAGCCTCTAATGCAGTTGTTAACGTAAGATCTCCAACATTCACCAGCTCCCGACGTTAATGCATAGATCAATTTTGGAATAGTTTGAACCATAGTATTGGATTCACGGAACTATAACAATTGTTGTATTTAAACACTGTGTGTGTTATGGCATTGTTTTTAACTATTCATATTATTAAAATGTTTGCCTTTATTAATACCGACCTAATTCGAAAGTACTTGTAACCATCAATGTCATGCCTGTTCGACATCCTATTACGCTAAATGTAATGCACGACTAATATAGTGTAGAGTGTGATGGTATGCCAATGTAAATGCATAGAACGACATATGCAGTCCAAGAGATCAGTCTTGGAAGATGACGAGACTCGAGGTCGATCAGTGTTATCCATCTCTCTGCTTGTAATTGTAATAAAGTGATTTGTTCAGTACTTCTGGTGTCGAATCAGATATGTATGAATGCGAGATGAGTCGGACAATCCGACTACACAGATGTCAGGCCAAGACGACACGTTTCATGGTGGCAGCTACGGTTGAATCCGGCGCTTTCGACATTCGTAAATAGGTCAACACGCACGCGGCACCGTCGAGTCGACGCTGGCCAGCTCCGATTTGTTGTTCTCACTGTGTAAGTGATAGCCATTGCCATTAATAGGCAGCTATGGGTGATCTGTCAGGTATAGAGCCGCCCCGCATGAACTGGTTAGCCACTGATTTACCCACGGAGTTTCGTTCATTCCGTCAATATTGCGAACTGATTTTCAGTGGGCCCTTTGCTGAAAAAGGGCAGAGTGAACGAGTGACCTACATCCTGCTATGGGTAGGACAGGAGGGTCGGCGAATGTACAATACGTGGGACCTCAGTGAAACTGATAAGAAAGACGTTGAGGTCATTTGGGCTAAATTCCAGGCTCTGATAGAACCCAAGTCTAATTACAGGCTGAGCCGTTTTCATCTGCAAACATTCAGGCAGTTGAGCTCTGAGACAGTTGACGAATTCATGACACGCTGCAAGACGCAGGCGCGTAAATGCAAGTTCCGTTATACTACAGAAACCGAGGAGAGGTTGATCGAACAGTTAGTAGTGGGTGTCCGGCACGGGAAAGTGCAAGAAAAGCTACTGTGCCGTGATGAGACACTAACACTTGACGCGGCGATGGACGTTGCTAGAACGCATGAAGCAACACTGGCCAACATGCAGTAGTTCTCAGGAGACGCTAGCAGCATCAGTCACGTCAGCCGGTCGCGGAGAACACATGAGCCAAGCGGACGTCGAGAGGAGGCACCTACGTGCACAAAATGTGGACGTCATCATGCGCCCACAGATCGATGTCCAGCAGAGGGCAGTAGGTGTAACGCATGTGGGAAACTCAATCACTGGCAGCGAGTATGTCGGCAGGCTACAGGTTGGACGTCTGGCGCCGGAGGAAGACCACACTCTTCAGGGCGACCAAGATCCCGAGCTAGGTCAAGACGAAGGACCAACCGAGATGAGCGCCAACGAGGTGGTGTCCACTCCATCAGTCAAGACGCCAGATTCGATCAGCTCAGCGACAACTTCGAGCCGCTTGCTTCTAATACCGTCAACATCAACGCCGTCGAGAGGGACGAAGTATATGCGACTCTCAGGATCACGCTGAAAGACAGGCCTGACACCCCAGCGACACTTCGTGTCAAGGTCGAAACAGGTGCGCAGGGTAACGTAATGCCGCTGAGGACGTTCCAGCGCATGTACCCGTCAAACATCGACACAGAAGGAATAACTGTGCGAGGCAGCCTTGAGCATCGAGACACGATCCTAACTGCCTACAACGGACAAATGATCCGGCAGTACGGTACTACGCGACTGAAGTGTGTGCATGAGACAACCACACACGAAGCAGAGTTCATTGTTGCTGACACGCCAGGTCCAGTGATCTTGGGACTACCTTCCTGCCGCAAGCTCAACTTGGTGACCTTGAACTGTGCAGTCAGCGAACATCCACCGCCGTTGAACTCGAAGGAAGATCTCCAGCGGCTGTATCCAGATTGTTTTAAGGGCATCGGAAAGTTCCGCGAAACGTTCCACATCACACTAGACCCTGCTGTGACCCCAGTCGTACATGCGCCCAGACGATGTCCGATCCACATCAAAGACGACGTGAGGAATGAGATCAACCAGATGGTAGAACTCGGGGTGATCGAGAAGGTCGAGGAGCCTACAAATTGGGTATCTAGCATCGTATACAGCAGGAAGTCGAACGGAAAGTTGCGCATCTGCTTGGATCCCAAAGACTTGAACACAGCTATCAAGCGTCCGCACTACCCAACACCGACCTTGGAGGAAATTACCCACAAGCTTGCTGGGTCAATGATCTTCTCCAAGCTAGACGCACGTCACGGATACTGGTCCGTGCAGTTAGACGACGAGTCTAAGCGTCTGACAACGTTCAACAGTCCCTTCGGCCGGTACTGTTTCAGAAGACTACCGTTTGGCCTGAACCTCAGCCAAGACGTGTTCCAGGAGAGGATGGACTGCATCCTTGAGAAGTGCCCAGGAACGATAAGTATTGCTGACGACGTGGGTGTGTTCGGGAAGACAGAAGCCGAACACGACAAACATCTGCACAACCTGATGAGAGTAGCACTGCAGCATGGGCTGGTGTTCAACATTAATAAATGCGACATCAAACAGGCGAACATGAAGTTCTTCGGGTTGGAATTCAGCGCAGACGGCGTACGTTCAGACCCAGGCAGAGCCGCAGACATCCAGCGAATGAAAGCACCGCAAAACGTCGCACAGCATCAGGAATTTCTGGGCATAGCCACGTACATGTCGCCATTCATTCCAAACCTGTCGCAGAAAACCGCAACCCTGCGTGATCTAGTGAAGAAGGACGCCGAATACATCTGGACGGACTCTCACAACGCAGCGTTTGAAGCGACGAAGTCTCTCATCTGTCGTGATGTGACCCTTGCGTAATTCGACCCACAGGCTGAGAGTGTCATCCAGGTCGACGCCTCCAGCCGAGGACTCGGCGCTGTTCTCATTCAACACGGGAAGCCCATCGCGTTTGCCAGCAAGTCCCTTAGTGATTGCGAACAGAGATACGCCAACATTGAACGTGAGATGCTCGCAGTCGTCTTCGGCTGCGAGAGGTTCCACATGTATGTCTACGGAAAATCGTTCGTTATCGAGTCGGACCACAAACCTCTCGAGATGATTAACTTGAAGAACCCTGCAGCAGCACCGCAGAGATTACAGAGAATGTTCCTGCGAGTACAACCGTATGACTTTGTGTTACGCTACAAGCCAGGAAAGCAAATGATGCTGGCCGACGACAGTCGAGACAACCGAGTAGCGAGTCGACGCAGATCGACCTTGACATACAAGTGTCATTCGTACAGTTTTCAACACAGAAACTACAGTCGATCAGAGAGGCGACACAGGCCGACGATGAACTGTGTGCGCTGAGAGCCGTCATCGTGGATGGATGGCCAGATAGCCAACGCCACCTAGCTGCACCGTTGCGACCCTACTGGTCATGCCGAGACGAGTTGGCAGTTGAGGACGGTCTTATCATGAAGGGCGACCGTCTGGTGATTCCCCTAAGTCTACAGGCGGAAGTGTTGAGCAAACTGCACGAGGCTCACCAGGGCATAGAGAAGACCCGGCTGCGAGCGAGGTCCTGTGTCTACTGGAAGTCGATCAACAAGGACATCGACGACATCGTGAGGAAGTGCGACGCGTGTCAACGGTTACAGAAACGTCAGGCGCACGAGCCGCTGATGCAGCATGAGTTACCGACACGTCCGTGGCAGATCGTCGGCACAGACCTGTTTGCCATACGAGAGGACACGTATCTTCTCATATGTGACTACTACTCGAAATTCCCTTTTGTCTACCGCATCGAGGGGAAGGTGACGAGTGACCGCATCATATCGAAGATGAGTGAGGTGTTTGCGGAGAATGGATCGCCAAGCAAGGTTGTGAGCGACAACGGTGGACACTATAGCAGTCAGGCTTTTCGAAACTTCGCCGCCGAGTGGTGCTTCGACCACGTAACGTCCAGCCCACACTTCCCACAATCGAATGGATTCATCGAACGTCAAGTTCAGACGGTGAAGTATACCCTGAAGAAGGCAGCGATGTCGAGATCCAACCCGCAGAAAGCACTGCTCGCGTTGAGATTCACACCAATCGACAGCCACTTACCGTCACCGGCAGAGATGCTAAATGCCCGCAAGTACAAGTCGAACCTCCCCGTGATCATCAGAAATGAACACTGGTCGAAAGACGAAATCAGACGTCGTCTCGCCGAGAGGCAAGAAATCCAACGTCTTAACCATGATAAGCGAGCTATGCAACCACTTGCACCGCTAATACCCGGACAGTGAGAGACACTCAGACAAACACCTGGCAGCCTGCCAAGGTGATATCAACTGATGTACAGCCGCGGTCGTACAACGTCTTGACTCCGACAGGCAATGTCCTTAGGCGTAACCGTCGTCACCTCCGTGAGACGACTGAACGACATACGTTCCAACAAGACAACGTGGACGATACAGACGACTTGACGCGAAGAGACGACATGCAAGTCGTACCACCTCCGTGTAACTCCGTGTTACCCCAGAAGAAGTCAGTCCGTTTCCAGCTTCCACAACCGGAACAATACACTAGCTCCGGAAGACGAGTGAAACGCCCACAACGATTGGACCTGTAATTGTGCTCTAGTTTACACGAACATTATGGCTAATAGTTAGAATAATGATTTGATTTCTCTTACATACGGACATTAGTAAGTTAGTTATTTTGTCTTTATGTTTTGAAGAAAGAGGGATGTGATGGTATGCCAATGTAAATGCATAGAACGACATATGCAGTCCAAGAGATCAGTCTTGGAAGATAACGAGACTCGAGGTCGATCAGTGTTATCCCTCTCTCTGCTTGTAATTGTAATAAAGTGATTTGTTCAGTACTTCAGGTGTCGAACCAGATATGTATGAATGCGAGATGAGTCGGACAATCCGACTACACAGATGTCAGGCCAAGACGACACGTTTCATAGAGTAGCTGAAGCGAATTTACTTTTGCGAACACAAAGCGACTGTGTTCTTGTATAAACGATCACGTAAAATACTCACACGTCGAGTCTTTGAAATGCACACAAACCATGCAACATTAAAGTGTACGTCGGCCCCAACCGAACTAACTATGCCGCATTACGTCGTTACAAAATACATAAATTGGAAGATGAAACACCAATTTAGTTTTTTTTATAAGACCCGTTGTGTCTAATAGAAGTAGGAGTGTCTACGCTCTCGATCAAATTAACAGGTGTTATTTAGAAGTGTTGTAATTTTAATCAATTCACGACAGGATAGTTGTTTCTGACCGTAAAGAGCGTGTAGGTGTGTAGACGGATAGTAGATCACTCAGGTAGACTGGCGATTGGTGGTGTATCGTACGACAGATGTGTGACAAGATCTTATACTCTATTCGGCGGTGTACTGGAAGCCATTGAAGTTCTTTTAGAACAGGAATGATGTGTGAGCGGCGACCGGTTCTTGTGATGACACGCGCACAAGCATTCTGTAGACGTTGCATCTTCGCAAGATGATTCGCGGGCAAACCGTAAAGTAGCGAGTTACAGTAATCCAATCTTGAGGTCACCAAGGCATATACCAATGTCTTTGTTGCATCTTGGGTGATATACCGTCGGATTCTCCTAATATTCCTCAGGTGGTAGTATCCTGTTCGACATACCGAATGTACATGCTGACTCATATTCAGGTGTTGATCGTAGATAACCCCAAGATCACGGACGGAAGATGATTGTAGTTGTTGTTGTTCCCCGACGGTAACAGTAATGTTAGACAGTGATTTAAGTCCGTGTTTGGATGTGAACAAGATCATTTCCGTCTTCTCCTCATTCAACTTGAGCATATTTCTCGTTAGCCAAGTACGAACGTCTCTGATGCAATCATTCAATCGGGTAACTGCTGCTGTACGTTCTTCACGGTCACTATTCATGAAAGAGATATATAATTGTGTGTCGTCCGCATAAAAGTGCACGCCAGTTTAATTTATGATGCCTTATAGTGTTTCCGAGTGGTCGTGTGTAAAGTGAGTAAAGGTTTGGGCCAAGCACCGATCTCTGTGGGACGCCACATCCCAGTGTTACATCAGCCGGAGCATCTTCACCAATGATGACATGTTGGCATCGCAGGCGCAAATACGATGCCATCCATAACAGTGCATCGCCAGAAATGCCATGTGTTTCTTTCAATCTTTCGAGGAGGATGGCGTGATCGAACGCTGTTGACAAATCTAACAAAGCAAGCGCTGCAACACGTCCACTGTCCAGTGCCTGGACGATGTCATGTTGTATCTTGATTAAAGCTGTTTCGGTTGAGTGTTGTTTTCTCTAGGCAGACTGCAATGGGTCTTGCAGATTGTTTTCTAGCAGATGTTGCTCGATTCGAGTATTAACAACTTTCTCCAATCTCTTGGAGATGAATGGCAGGTTTGACACTGGTCGGTAGTTGCTTAGTAACTCTGGATCAAGAGATGGTTTCTTCAGTCGAGGTCTAAAATAAATGTGGGCGTACTTCAGCTTTGCAGGCACTTCGGATGTTTGAAGAGATCTATTCACAATAGCCACTATTATTGGTGCTAGTTCACGAGCACATGATTTCAGTAGCCAAGTTGGAATGGGTTCCAGTTTGCAAGACTTATCAGGCGAAGATTTTATGATGCCTATGATTTCTTCATTTGTCGTCGGGATAAACGTATCTAGTGTCACTTGAACGCCATCATCTGTTGGTGTCGTAAGATACGAGGTGTCTTCAAGACACAGAGAGTCGCGGGTCATCGACACTTTTGCAGTGAAAAAAATTGAATGAAAAGTATCTGGCGAGTTGAGCATCTGACGTGTGTTTTGGCAATGGGCATCCTCTGTTGTTTCCCATCAAGGTGTTTACCTTTCGAAACATCGCCTAAGTGTCATGCCGACTCCGCTTGATTTGTTTCTCATGGTATTCAGATTTGGCGGAACGTAGTGACTTGTTGACAACGACACAAAAGTCATGGTAGATGTGGTGATGTACCTACAGTTTTGTTGAGCGCCAGCGACGTTCTAGCTGCCGTCGTTTGCGTTTAGCACCACAAAGAGTGTCCGTGTACCATGGGGCGTGTGGTCGGAGCGTTATTGTTCGATTTAACAGTGGTGCCTGGGAATTGATTATATCATTCAACGAGCGATTATAGTTCGTTATGAGGTCATGGAGAGGTGCTTCAATGTCACATAAGTTTTTGTCCTGACAAATACATCCTCGCAACAATATACTTTGTGTAATATATTTAGTGGACACATTAGAATAGGGTAAACAGGTGCACAAAGTGGTGAGTGTGTTACCAAGATTTCTATGCGTGCCAGTGTTGAGCCTTACATGTTAATTGTCTTCTCCTATAATATGACAATGAGTTTGCGAAAAGAGAGCAAGGTCGTCAGAACATCTTAAGTCCTCGTCTTAGTACCAAGTCAATGACAATGTTAAACAGGATGCCCCATTCCGGTCTGACTCCGGTTTTCACTTCAAAAACAGTCACTATATGGCCAATGCTGCATGTGAACTTTTAATACAAGGTTCGCATTATATTGACAATCTCGATCAGAATCCTGTATGTTTTCACCATTCGCCATAGACTTCCCCCGTGTACACTAGCTATCAAATGCCTTGTGAAAGTCAGTAAAGTTTATATATAGCTGTCTTTGCCATTCCGACCACTGTTCGATGATATTACGGATGGTAAAGATTTGGTCTGTGCTTCCGCATCCACTATGAAATCCAGCGTGTTCTTTCCTGAGAGAGACATCAATAGCACATGTGATTCGTCAGACAATTATTCTGCGTAGTATCTTACTTGGTACGTACAGAATGCTTTCCGTGATAATTCTTACCGACAAAGTGTCCCACTGCTTCCGCTTGTAACTATTTTTTTGGAAACTTAAACACAATTTGGGGACAGTCCGAATATAACAACCAAAACCAAAAAGGCGTCGCTGTCCCCCCCAAGTGCCCCCAGCCTCGTTTTCGAGAGCGAGAACTTGGTTATCTTCAGGTTTGCCAGACGATCTGCAAGGGGATATTGAGACTGATGTAGTCAGCTCCCGCCATGCAAGGATGTATTACCGTATTACCATACTTGTTGATGATACTGTGAGGGAAAGTTGTGGAACTACTAGAAATATATGTTTGGACATAAATATATAATAACAACAAACAATTCAGCCCGAATATATTGAAAACATGACTGCTTCCTTTAATTATGTAAAAATCGTTAGCACAGGAGTCTGCTATTGAACAGTGTCAAAGAAATGCCAGTATCATGTTTATGTACATGAGCATATTCTGACTAGGATAATTAAGCACCTTGCATCGATATATATTATCCGACATAAACATTGACCCGTTGCCTGACATATCATAATTCACAATATTACGAAAACATATCTACGTACATATGCGAACTTAAAACAAAATCTAATCTAAATCCAGTCACAGGATCTACGAGTACTAAAACAACAGTGACACCGAAATGTAATCATAACGCAACGTAATGCCAGTGTTCACATTTATCTTGTTCAATTCATCTTGTAGTTGAGTTACATAAGTCCTGGGGGCGCAAGCTGCATAGCTATGATGAACCATGTTGCTAGATACACACATTACTATCAGTGTCATACACATTTCTGTAACTATGACTTCAGCAGGAACTGTGGATTGAGTTGCAGTTTCTTTTGGAAGTTCTCGTACCACGACTGCATCGTGCTCAGAGGTACAAACATCTCGGTAGGGTTAGGTGTCATCTGAGCTTGTGTGAGTGCGAATGATGATGTGTAGTTGACAAATCCCTCCAGCATTTTGGTGGCTGCCTGCATCATGGAGGCTACGCTGGACGGGGCGGCCGCCGGAACGGGGGTTTGCTGGGAGAGGGTGATCAAGGGTTCGACGGAGACACCGATCTGGGCCTCGTGCGACTGTGTCATGCCGAGCTGGCCGAAGGGATGCGTCGTGTCTTGAGGCCCTGGAACCATCAGCGTGTAGTGTAAATATATGTATGTCAGCGTATGCTTATAAAAGGTCTAAAAGGTGCATATACACACACTTTGAAACAAGTTTACAAATTTTTTTGAGGCATTGTTTGTTTTGTGCTGATATCAATCAACGATCAGTCACATATTTCCATCCTGCTAGTCCCGGTTCGCACGTCGGTGCTTACACCGGACTTCAAAGTCAATGGCTTGCTAATTGCAATCACAATTCACAGATACTTCTTGTTTGGAATTGGAATATGATGCATCTCATGAGAAAGACCAGTATAACACTAGGCAAATGTTATACCTAACTCTTCGTCAAGCATGCATGCCACTGGGTCAAATACACATGAAATGCTTATTTGGGATGTTAATTAATGCGCATTATAAATTGATATTTTGAGAATAATTTAAATATGAAGGAAGTTATGCAAGTCAACTCTGGCCATGTTCATCAGCTGGGATCGAGCCACGTTATTATGTTTAGCTTGTATGCTACCGTTGATCTCAATACACCGAGGCCTGTTAGTGCATATTTGATTTCAAAACTGCACGACGTTCGTGAATTTATGTTCAGTTCAACATATAACAGTGCATGACAGTGTTTTTTCAATATACATCGCACAGACTGGGCGGTCGGTGCAGCTATCTTAGAGTGTAACGTGTTTGTAATGCAGCCGCTGCGTTGGTTGTCTTTGAACTGGCGTTGGTCATCCCCGGGTGACTGCAGCTGATTATGTTGGCACCAGCTCTTCTCTACCCCTTACACACCCCTTTCAAATAAGTAGATATTCCGAAAAAGCATGAGACTAAACATGATAGGCAAACCACTGAAAACGCTCAGCCCTACATTGTGGAAAGCAGCCAATATCACACTTATTCACAAGACTAGTAGCAAGACCAACCCAGCAAATTATAGACCCATTAGCCTCACATTAGTCAAACAATGGGTTAATTTCTATGGAAAATCATCATGGACTGATATGAAAAGTTTTTGTCATCTTCATAAACGACCTGCCTGAGGAGATAGAAAGCACAACCATGATCTTTGCAGATTTCACCAACATATTCAGAGAAGTCATAAACCACACCACATATGAAGAGAGACTGTCAAGAAATAGAAAAAAGACCAACGCTGAGCTACAAAACTAGTGCTATAATTGAAAGACTAGCCGTATGAAAACCGTCTGAAAGCACTCAAATTACCATCGCTCCACCACAAACGACAAAGAGGCAACGTGATTCAAGTATACAAGATAAAACAACAAATTGACCGTGTGGTCCAAACCCTCTTCACTACCCCATACAGTGCTGAATACCAAAGGACATAGCCAGAATTGTTTTCAAGAAAAGAACAACACTAAGGAAGAAAGCCATTAAATTCAAGAATTATTGATGACTGGAATTCACCACCTGAAAACATCATTAAACAATTTCAAGAACAGAATTGACAAATATTGGGCTAAAGACGGCTACATCCTTCCATATTATAACATCTAGGGTTTAAACATATCACTTACTACTATTCTTACACTGAACAAACATCTACTGTTATTTACCAATCAGTTATTTTCCTATAAAAGCAACATCTCACCATTTTTGAGTCCCGCTACTTTGAAGACCGCACTGGGTTTCTCATTACTGAGTACTCCAAGCAGCTGCCAGGACGGACCTGCTGGGTTAGGCCAGCAGAAATATACTGAAACACAAGATATATATATATATATGGTGTGTCAATCATAATATAATTATTATTAACATCTTGTATAGCATCAGCAGTGGATGACTATTTGCTGGAAAACGTAATAGTAACAGCAAAATAAAGATCGATACATCTCTAGAAAGAGAGCGTACAAATACCTACTTTATAGTGCATTAAATGTTTGTAGTGCCCTAGAGTGCTTAGTAATGCACTGCAGTTATTGTGATGCTTTCTACAACATGACATTCTAAAAGGGACTTCTTCTCTTTAAATAAAATTTAAAAAAAAGCCATTAAAGTATATTTCTATAACGTAGCTGATGCTATTGGTCATATAGGGTAATTGGAATACTTATTATATTAGAGACCCAGATAAATTCTGATGGAGTCTGATGAAACACTAGCTCCTTAGATAGCACTGGACGAAACAGCTTTATCTAACTGTCATTTGGTCGGAGAAAGTTCGTTTTGGATGAATACAAATTAGAGTTGACAGGTGAATGGTCAGGCAGGTATTTTACATTGTAGGAACATAAAGGTTTACATTAATCACTCTGTACTTGCTAAGTCTGGATTGTGTACACATATGCACAAAGACACATATATTTATCTGTACATTTTGGACTCGTAAAAATTAGATCCTGCCTGGGAGAAAACACTGTGCTGTGTATTCTCACCTCCTCCCCCCATGCCTTCCGGGAAAGGGATCTGTCCTGTCATGAAGACGACGATGTGGTTTGTGTTGTCGGCATCAGGTATGGTGATAACAAACTTAGTCTCATTCACTTGTGTGAAGTCTGTCTGCACCTGCAATAACAATGGTCCCGTGACTATATAGTCAAGTTGATGTGTGTGTGTGAGTGAGTGAGTGTGTGAGTGTGTGTGTGTGTGTGTGTGTGTGTGTGTGTGTGTGTGTGTGTGTGTGTGTGTGTGTGTGTGTGCGTGTGTGTGCGTGTGTGTGCATGCATGTGTGTGCTACATGACTATATGTGTATGACACCGACAATCCGTCTGTCGCTGTCACAGACACTCATACCTCTGTTTCGTCGCTCATAAATAAGCTTTATTCTACATATCTTATGTCGTCATACTGACAGATGAGTTCATTACACCATTATTCAACGATACATGAAGTATAAATTTCACTCAAAGCATATAGATTTGTTTTGAGCCCATTCCAATACTTCCGGTGTGTGTGTTCTTACAGAGCCTCAAGACTAAAACATAATTAAAAAGCGGTGGCGCCACTCTACGGAATCTGATTGCGAAACATGGTGTCTATAGGACTAGAAACTAGTGAGTGCGCGATAATGAAGGTTAATTCACGCCTTTCCATTTATGTCTTATTTGTGGTCATCCATATATATATCCACACTGGCGTCTCCTCCAATAGATAGATGCAGCAGACTATTACCTATTCCCAACCCAACCCCAGCAATGACCTAGGATAGCTTGAGTTCTGGTCTGGCTAGATTTACGGCTTACTACTGCCAAGTACTGGGGCTGTACAAATCCAGGCTTCAGCTAGTCCAGCCCCAGCCCAGGTTCACGCGTGTCTAAAATAACGTGCGTAGTCATACCCATATATCGTGATACTTACCAATCTGCCTGCAACTATAAGTCCGAACATTATGCATGTATATCCGTTGAAGAAGCACCAAACGCTATAATGATAGTTCATGAAAATCTAACATTTTCAAGAAAGTTCTACTGGTCAAGTTGTTTATGCGTCACGGTTCGTGGATCACGCCTAGGTTGTTGTTATTGTCAGTGACCTCGTTACCAACTCAGTTCATATCCAACTCCCCGATAGAATTATCATTCTGCAATTTGTGTTGATTTATGAAATCACATCATTATGTAGTGTCGTATAAGTACAAATTATGTTTCCTTCTTCTACAGCTTGACTTCAGAGCCGTCAGATTATAGTACCAATCAGTTGGTGACTGCATGCGTGTGCCCATCGATCAGGAAATAATTCTATAGTTAACATAATAATAGTGTAAACGGTATTATTTCCCTCGTTTTTATTTTAGAGTTCTAATTATAATCAACAATTATTTGAAACGTTACAGAATTTTTTATTTCGGGCGTATAAAATATTCGATTGTAGCCAATTAAATAATATAACAACAACACAATAGTGAAAAAAAATTAAACATTGCAAATGTCAGCAAATAAAAATGGTTATCTAGGATAATATTACTGTACATACCATAAATATGTTATAAAGGTTAGTGTGTATTTGGAAGAAAAATTTAACATAACACGGTATGAGTCGAGTTGTTGAGGGTATGATTTTATTTATCGTGTCGGTAAAATGACTGCAGTAGAGTTGGATCCGCTTTTCGTTAGAGCTCTAAAACTACTTCAGTCTAAAAGCAAAGATGCAGCCGACCAGTTGAAACAAATGCATGATGATGTCATTTCCCAAAGAAAGTTGGGTGTCCAAGAAAAGAAGGTGACGTTCGCAAAAACGTAGCATGACAGCGAAACGCTTCCGATCTGGGCGATAATATGTTTGATTTCTGTACCTTTTCTATACTAGCCTCAATTACCCAGGCTCTGTGAGGTGGCAGCCGACCCGTGGGAGAACCTTATAGCCCTTCAAATTCGCATGGTAGTTTCTGTTCTTCCGATGTTACCACCAGGGCGGCGGCCTTACCCCAGAATAGAAAAAAAAATTAATCCAACATTTTAACAACTATAATGATCTAATCCAAACGACCCACCGTGTCCATGCGCACTGGCGTGATGTGTCCCCAGGACATTTTGCCAGTAACATATACAGATACAGAGTAGAGACGCTAATTAGCTCTCATACCAATTATGATTTTTAATCAAAACTAAAAATAAGATATACTTTTATATAATAATAAAATACTTATATAGCACCTGATCAATAAAATAATTGCACTTGGGTGCCATTAAACGACATACTACTAAAAATAAATGCGTTAAATATACCTAAAATAGTAAAATACAGTCTCTAAAATATTTTCAGATAAAGTCATAGATAATTAGGAACACAAATTAAAAGTAAAAGAACTTTACATATATTAATTTAAACACGATTAAGTGAAACATAAAATCACTTGGTTAAAAGTATCCTCATCGGTTAAATTACAAAAGAGAATATTATACTATTCAAAGTATTAAACTTAAATTCACACAAAAATTAACGGATAAAAATATGCAGTTGTTTATGAAGCAGGAATTATGTCAGGATATGGCTCCGTGAGGTGGCAGCATGTTTTAGCCCTTCACATGGATGACATTCAAAAGCCATATATAGGTGACCAGACTGTCTTCTCAGTGAAGTTACACTTGCAAGCCAACGACAATTGGTTAAGCAAGACTACTTACATACATCTTAGATATTATGTAATTTCCTCCAAACAGCCCAAATTCAAGCTAATGTCTGATAACCCTCAATATGCTGAGGGTACATGCTGACAGGCAAATAGGAATTGTGCATAGATCTATACATAGGCAAAGTGCTTTTTGATATAAACAATGTAAAGGGGATGAGACATGTAACGGGACAATCGGGAGTTGAATGCAGACTGTCAGGCAGTGCTGTTACTGCTGTAACAAGTACTCCAGAAAAGTAACTCAGTAATAAGCAACTTCCAAATTTTTTTACTTTTGCAGTTTAGGCCTAAACCTTGAAAAAACATCAAAATAATCACCTTCAGTGACCAAACTTCACACGGTTTATATACTATACCAGTGGCTGTACAGCCTGTACTATATGCATGCACTTGTCACATGATCATAACATATTAATTAATGACTGAAATTGTTCAAAATATACCATAAAATAAAACGTTTTCTTCTCTAGGCCATTACTTCCAGAGTGAACTCCCAGGTGGCGCCACCAAACAGCTGCCGTTAAACCACACATGAGGTCACACCACAGTTTGTTTCTGTAATATTGGCACATTTTAAATTTGCAGATTGAAGATTTCAAAGAAGGCAGCAGAAGTGTGGACAGAAGTTCACACAAGAAGGAAGTGGAGTTCTTAAAGTTGGGCGACAGTGAGAAGCGATCACTGGAGAGTGTAAGCAGTCATGATAAACTCAATCCACTCGTTGGTGGAGTACATTGTTTATAATTAATACATTGTAAATGGTTCGTACAGTAGACAGAATACACAGTACAAATTAGCTGTAACTAATACTAACTATCATGGGTGAGCCGTTTATATTTTATTATGTTTTCAGTTAGCCATCATACAGGTATCTACTGTTACATTGTACTGTTCACCTGTCCTATATATATATATACATATATTTATGTATACATGTATGTATAAATATATATATATATATATATATATAAATAATTATAGCAAGATATGTAGTAATTTACAAAACAAAATTATTTTATTTTCAGATAATGACATTGTTGTCAAACAGTCAAGTCAGTGTGTTAGTTTGTCGCACTAATTAGATTTATTAAAAAAATGTCAAACCATAATGAAAAAGGAAAACCAACCACTGATAATTTATTACATAGGAATTGTTGATTGATTAGTTCTTTGTACGCTTTCTCATTAAAGGAACATTTTGAATTAATTATTATCTTAAATATAGAGAATATAATATTGTCAATTATAATATTTTGAACGTCCAGATGTTGTTTCTTAATGAACTATTTGTTGTGAAAATTTATGCGTAGAAAAAAAATTGTTTTAGGTTTAAATACATTGCCATTTTTCTTGTTTGGTCAATATGTTATGATAGATACAGTTATACTGTAAAACTTGATTTTACAATTCAAACAAAAACATTTTTTTTCCTGTAATAACTTGTTTTGGTCAGTGTTGGGTCAAGGTTTCCTTTTGATTTTACCAGTATTTGTTGTTTTTGCTTCATATTCTACAAAACTGTAACAGAACCATGCCATTCGAACTGGACTCAGGCCATGTATACGTACCATGTGATGGTCACATTGCAGCTGAAGCACGACTCGACAGAAGCAAACCCAGTGAAGAAGTTGAAGTCGGATTTTGGCTATTCACACCAGAAGCCGTCGGAGAGCAGCAGGAGTGGGCGAGAGCCGGATAAAGAGCAGGAGCATGCTCAGCACAAGGAGCAGGGCAGTGAGAAGCCAAAGGAGAGAATAAAGTTGAAGCTGAGCAAGGACAGAGAGGACAGGACGGTGAAGAAGGAGGAGGTGAAGAGGACAGTGGCCGTGATCAGCAGCAGTGAAGAGGAGGATGACAGTGACACGGAGGAGGAGAGTCCGTCACCGTCGAAAAACACCCACAAGTACGACACAGAAGACTTTGGGCTCGACATGGATGACATAGCATGTGTGGTGTGCAAGTAAGTGACATCATATATATTATATATATATATATATATATATATATATATATATATATATATATATAATATACTTACATATATAGGTATATAGATATGTAATTATATATACAACCAGATTATTGAAGACCAGATAAACGGGACATGACTATAATATTATATATAATTTTATATATGTGTATATATATAATCCAGTTGTGTGGTGATCTGCATGTTTTGTGTGGGAACCAACCATCTTGATATCATGCATAAGGTCATTAAGGTGTCTCACTAATCTGCACATTTTGTTTATCTGACCAAAACCTTCAGGAACCAAATATTAATGTTATGTATGTACACCCAGTATACATAGATATTATGTATATATTTTGTGTGTGCATTGATCATTTGGTAGAATGCAGGACTGTTGGTTAAGGGGGGGGGAAAGGGAACCGAGATTTGAATGTGGCTAGTGACCACTGTTGAGAAACTTCATAATTATCTTGTGTCTTCTGGAACAGACCTGGTTGACAACTTTGTCAGGTAAAAGTGTATCCTGTAGTATGCTTTCTAATTCTAGTGAAATATAAGTCTGACATATTAGTCCTAGATATGGCAGTTTGCGAGTTTGTTATTGTAAGTTCTAAAGTCGGACAGTTTTCCATGAAATAGCCAATGCCCTCTCGCTGAAGTATTTTTACATTACGTCTGTCATTGCCGGGTATGTAAATTTGAGCATTTAAAAAAGGTTAATTAATGTGGCTCAGAACATTCACAGAAAAATAATTAATCATGTAGACCAATACTAACTGGAATGTACCCACAGCTGACTAATAAAAAAATAAAGGTGTCCCCTTTCTCTACTTTTGGCATCCAAAGTGAAAACTGTCTAAGTAACAGGAAAATGTTAATATATACGAATGCTAGCTTATGCGGATATAAAAATCAATAGTTTAATCTGATGGTCAGCTGGTTTTGAAATAGAACTTGTTACTTTTTGGTAATGTTAGATATTGTATTTCAGATATAAGATGATTGCATGAATGTCAACTTCCCATGTCTTCTCTCTGCAGACAATTCAAAATAACGTCAGTGAACCAACTTGTCGAGTGTCAAGAGTGTCACAGTCTCTACCATCAGGTGGGTTTACTTAAACTTCTGTTGTCATGGAAACATTCTTAAGTATTTACCACCATGTGGGTATTATTAAATTGCTGGCAACAAATGAGTCCTTTTACACCTTCTATCATCGGTAAGTCTTGTAAACATTCTGTTTTCAATGAAGTATTTCGTAGACATTATCATCGGGTGAATTGTATTCTGTGAGTTTTTTTAAGATATTGTCCTAAAAGTACATAATAATCACAAGTTTGCATATGTACGAGTCTACGAGATGTACAAATATATATTTGTATTTACATTTTATGTCTACAAGTAGTCATGTACACTGTATCTGTGTGTGTTGTGCAGTTATGTACACTTGTGGGTACACTGTACAAGGTATGTGCACACAATGACTGTGCCTGGTTTGATGTTGTTTACTTTGCTGTCAGGAATGCCATCGACCCCCAGTGACATCCAAGAATGTCAGTGACCCACGCTTTGTCTGGTACTGCAGCAGATGCTCCAAGAATCTCAAGAAAATGGTAGGCATTTCTACAACTTCAGTGCGATCCAATTGATGGTTAGAACCCTGAACTGTCAGTTGAGAGATTAAGGTTAATTTTGGTTCTAAAATTGTTGAAGTTAGTACAGTAATAATAAAGAATGGGAACACATTTTGATAAGACATTCACTTACTTTGGAGCATAACTATTGAAACGTACAATGTTTTGACCCATCATCTATAGGTCTTGATCACGTATGAGACCTGAGCCATCACACAACATTAGTTCATGATCAAGACCTATAACTATTGGGTTGAAACATTGTGCATTTGATAGTTATGCTCCAAAGTAATTGAATTTCTTACAAAATCTTGGAGCCATGAACAATATATTCCCTAATGGGAACAATGTAGGTAGTTTATATTGTATATGTGCTGCTGTTGATGCCTGCGACATGTGTTAGGTGAACAAACCGCTCAAGACAAAGCCAGTGCCCTTCCAGTTCACGAAGGACCCGGTGCCGGCCAGCAAGACAAAGCTAGACCACTCCTTGCAACAGGCATTCCGCCGAGTCGACACCACCAAGGTATGTATGGTTGTCTACTAGCAGTGCTGTGTATACTATATGAAGTTCTCTACAAATACACTGATTTAAAACCCAAGCAGGTTTTATTTGTATAACTTGTCTTTGTCATAAAGAGGGGTTAGATAATGTAGTGGTTGGCACATCCACCTTGAACGCTGGTGGCTCGGGTTCAATGCATGGTTACAGCAGGCATGATATTTGATGTCAAAACCTGGCTGTCAACATTGGGGACTGTGTGTACCTCATGGATTAGAGAATCACGTTAATGTCAGGCATGTCTCAATTTGGGATGTAAAAGACTAACTGAGGATGACAAGCACACAAGCAGTGACCATCTTCAGTGCCAGCATAGACAGGTCGGCTTGGTGTAAATATTCTGAAAGACTGAAGCTACAATAACTAAAGAAAAACTTTGGGGTCCGAATTTTTGCAAAATGTACAGTGGCGTGTTACAGAGCTCTGGCATCCATTCTGATAACTTGACATATCTTGTTGCTAGGCAACAGGTGACATGACAGATAGGCTGTTTGGTGTATTGTGATGGAAAAGTGTGAGTTTACTTGTGTTACCATGGATACCCGGTCTGTTTCAGTCCTCTCTACTGAAGGAGTCGGCAGCCCGGCCTATGAAAGGTCTTCAAGGCATGGCGACTCTAGCCGCCAACCTCAGTGGCAAACTCAGCGGCGACTCAACGAAACACCCAAAGGGAGAAAGCAAATTTCTCGTCTCGACTGCCAAGGCGGATGCCGTAAAACCCAGTCTGCCTGGAAAGTCGGACACGAGCAAATTCAGCACGAGTGCGTTCTCTCGATTGGAGGCACCAAAAAGTACCAGCTCATTTGGCACAAAATTGGAAGCGTCGAAGCCTCGGTCTGGCGAACCAGCCAAGGTGGTGAAAAGTTTGAGTTCGTCATCAACGGGGCGAATGTCCCAGAGTTCCATGATGAGTGCGGATAAACGGTTCGCCATGATGAAGAAGAAAGCACAGAAGAAACTTAATGACAGGAAATCATCACTGAAATGATGGATTTTGAGGACAACTTCACTTGAACTGTAGTGTAGGCGTTGAAGCCATGAAAACTGATTAATTAGTGAATGAAACACTTAAATGTTTGTTACTTTTACACAGATAACTTGAGCCATATGAATCAGTTGTGCATGTAAAACAACAGTTACATGTGCAGCATTGGGTTAAAAATCTGTAGCACACCTATAACATGTGTTACTGTGTGTGTTTAAGACATTAAATGTCATCACATTACATGCATAAAAATCTACAGGCTAACAATAACATGATTTATGTAAATATCTAACAATAATAAATGTGTAAGAAAACATCTTAATTGTTACCGGAATTCTACGCAACAACTTATGCAATTTCTTTTGGTAGTTAAGTCAATTGTGATATTTACAGATTAAACAGATAATCTAGACAGACGTAAGACTACTCTACAAATATTGCAACTATGAACCACTATAGCATTAGATATATTTTCTTGTGCATTTTTATATGACTTATGGCCAGTAAAATGGTTGGGTTTAATAAAACAAGGCGACTGTAAATTGGTGAACACTTTAATGTGCAAAACTTGCTAAAAACAAAGCATTATAATTGAACAGTAAATCTTACATGTGAATCTAATCTGCAGTGCATGAATAACCTTATTTATCAAAAATAACCTCCACTAATTCAATTGGATTCAATATATATTTATAAAATAAAATATTTGCACACATTCTCCATTGAGCTCAGCTTCATTAACAATATTTACAATTATGTCATTACATGTATGTGTGTACGTGTGTACGTGTGCACTACACACTGTGGCAGATATTTACTAAACATGCCTCACATTTTTGTTACAAAACATTCCAAGCCACAATTTCACTGAAAATATAATGGAATGTCTAAACACACTACCTTTTTGGCAGATGTTATTGCCAGTCAATATATCACATATCAGCTTCTGTGTAAAATGTTCAATGAAATACTAAATCCGCTACAACTGAAACCTTATGCACTAAATATAAACTTTCTTAAATGTCAACCAATACTGGTTGCTTTGGAATGTTGAGATATAAATGATAGAGTATATCATTTTGGACTTCAACTGAATGTTGATGTCGGGAATGTGGTAATCAGTTCATTTGGCAAGAAGTTATTTCTTGATTAGAAATGAAGTCTTGAGTACATTGGAGTGGACAGTGGAGCGTTGATATGGCTGCTGTCCTCCTGCGTAGAGGATCATTGCTCCTGGAAACACAAGTGTACTACATTAGACGAAAGAATAGTAAGAATTTGCACATACAAATGATGTGGTTTTGATGGTGCACACAATGTGAGATCCTTTAGTCGTGGACATGATATGTGAATATTCTTTCTCATAAATTCTGACAGTTTAATTAAGTCCACCATATTAATAATTGATTCCTGCTAAAAAAGTAAGTTACAATTGCCATTGGCAAGTCAGCTTCCCAGTTAGACTGTATTCTCATATATCTGAATTGGTATTTGGTATATAAAAAACAGATACAGATGCAAATACAGAAAAACTTTGCTTTGTGATGACTTCAATTAAAGCCACCTTGAAAATAAGGTCACTTTAAGGTCACCAGTAAAATATAGGACACTACCCTCATTAATACCTGACGCCAGATGAAATCAATTCTGTAATTCATCTAATATCAGACATTAATGTTTTGTGGTGGCCCATAACAGAAATCACATTGAATTGTTTTTATTTTCTTATGGTCCAGTTTACCTAGTTCGACTTGGAATCCCTCTGCATTACTAATCCACACCGCCATCTGTTCAGACGTGACTACAAAGTTGAAGATTGCAGTGACATTGACCTTGAGTAGTTGCCGTTGGAAACCACAGAGTTGTAGTTTAGGTACCGGCACACTGGCATTGGTCCAAGACATGTAGATCTGTACCACCTAAATATCAGAAGACAACAAATGGTTTGACTATCAATGAAGTATAAAATTCATAGTGCTTATGTCTTACTAATTATGGATATATATACTATCAAAAGAATCTTTGTTGGTTATTTCTGAATGTACCGATATGTATTAAGATTTGGATCCAATGAACTTGTCATATAAATATTTAACTCACAGCCGAACTACAGAGTTCTGCATGGCTCGTGCTGGTTTAAATAACTACATACAGGACACCCATCTGATAAATGGAACAATGTCAGCATGTTCTGAAATGTACTTTACATCTAGAGTCCATTGCGTCTGCATGTTTATTTTTTATTTCCGAGTTCATAGCAATTACCATTTCATGTATATATATATATATATATATATATATATATATATATATATATATATATATCATTGCCTTGTATAAAGATACTTGTGTCATCAGCAAATATAACAGTAAGCATAATGTCAAATATAATAGTCAGATTAATAGTACGCATATGTAGTGTCAGATATTGTAGTCAGATCATTTATATAAATAAGAAAGAGTAAAGGTCCTAAAAGTTATCCTTATGGAACACATACATGTTATGTTGTTAAGGATGGATATTGTTTCATTAAATGTTACTGGTTGTTACGTAATTTTTATATAATGTCATGTATCATGTTTCCTCTAACTCATGATGTGCTAATTTTCCCAATAACATTATGGTTAATAATATCAAACACTTCTATAACTGTACATTTGTTTCTAACTATTTACATTCTTTACATGTCCATTACAAATATCCGAGCACTCTCACCTCATCAGCATCGAACGGTCCAGTGTTGGTCACTCCGACTGTCACGCTTACGTTCTGCCCTGGTGCAATGTGGGCAGGTTTCACAGTGAGGCTGGTGTAATGAAACTGGGAATAAGACAGTCCGTAGCCGAATGGGTAGAGAGGGTCCCCGTGGTAATAGCGGTAGGTGTGACCATCCATGTCATAGTTGGTGATTGGTGGCACCTGAAACAGGCAGAGTTAGAGTGAGGGTGTCCATTTGTAGGTTTTATTTTTATTTAGTATTATGTTGTTATGACTACAGCATGTATGTTGAAGGTTTACTGACAATCAATTTTATTTAGTTGATTCATTAAGCCTGGAACAATGTTCGCAATATGAAAAATTCCGCTAAATGGTAAACAAAAACGTTCAAAAGATAAACAAAACGTCCAGTTTCAAAACAACATTGATTGGCAATAATGCCGAGGTGAGCTGAGTTACCTGCAGTACCCTTTGATGTTTAACTTCCCATGTTCTCGACAGCAGACTTTCCGTTACAAATTAGTGCTTGGTCAATTCTGGGTACAGGAGCTGGCACCCCCCTTTAAGGATTGATTGTATGTACTTGCATAGTGCAGTCCAGGTCTAACTGCACTGCATGTCATTAGTTCAACTCCTGGCAGACCGGCCTACACTATCCGGGCTTCTCTGGAAAGTATTCAGCTATAGTACAACTACTACCATTTCACATATTCATCACTGTCTTAGGTCAATTATTTATAATGCCAATAAAAATTACAAATTACCGGATACTGAAAAATTATGTAGTATGAAGCATGAAGCAGACTTTGATATAAAGAAATAATACAAATTTAAGAGTTTCACACATCATTATTTGTGAAAATTAAATTGATAAAAAATTTATCGTACAAAAGGAATCTTGAAACAAATGTATTACTTTTTTCTGTGAAGTAGCCCTAGCAGTCTGGCGCCACAAATGTAAACCATCTAATGGGAAAATGTTAACTTAATTTCTATACAATCTCTGGCTTGACTTGCCCTGACCACCCACTTGATGCAGCTGGGCAGGCCATGTGACAGGCAGACGGCCGGCTGGGACCGCGTCGGGGCTGGCCGCAGTGACCATGTCATGGAGGGCTTGACCAGTGGCCTGTGCGGGGAAGAAACAGGCGACGATAGCGTCCACCTCAGAGCTCTCCTTTGCCCAAGTCACGTCCAGCGGTCCGGCGTTGAAGAGCAACAGGACAAGGGGGGCATCTCCACCTGAGGCAGACACAGGTCAAAGTTCATGTCACGCTTGAGTAAATATTAAAAAAAAGAAGGTGTCTGCTCCTGAGTTTTTTATTTAACGCTATGTTCACAGGACTAATAGATTAGAAGGTATTATGCCTGTAAAATTGTACTTAGTTACTTTATTAAGTTCTTAACGATGTTAGCAATTTGGAAATTTCCACTGAGCTTATTGTTCAGTTGGTAAACAAAACATCCAGTTTCGAAAAGAGCTTGAAACACAAGGCCACATTACCCACAATGCCCTTTCAACATTCCCACGTTCAACACAGCAGACTTCCTGTTACAAATGACTGGTTAATTAATTAAGTCAGTTAGAGAAACAGACATAGTCACATTAGAAATACACAAGTTTTCTGGCTATCATTTTATCAAGTTAAATTATTATATGACATGGAAAAAACATGTCAGTTATCAATGTCATGATATTACTATACACATTTACTACAAAAGTTGTATTAGAATTATATTTCATGTAATGAATCCTAAAAACATCAAGAGCAAGATGATGTCAAATTTTTTTCTTCTAATAATAACTGAAATATAATTTTGGTTATTTTAAAGTTATTTCTAGCCAGCTGACATCATTGCTTTAATTTAAAGAAATCTGAGCACGTACATCAGCAAGAAAGTTATGGCCAATACGTAGCCACAGTAAATATGGCTAAAAGAACAAAATAGTTATATGTCACATTTTGTAGAGACTTGCCTATAATATTCTGTTACTTCCAACTAATGTATGTTTCCAGTATTTGATAAGAAATCCGACTACAAAGGGCACTGACTGTAATAGGCAGCATCTTGAAGCAGTTGCAGCTGAGAGCCTGGCAGATCTAGACTGGACCGGTCATTTCCTTCCGCCTCCAACAACCTGCCTGGTCAAATAAAACAGATAAAACACCATTACCAACATATTCAACTTTAACTTTCTCCGTTATGACTGATGTTAGAGTTAAGAATCTGAGGCAGGCGAACGGGCAGGTGGGGAGAAATAGACAGATGGACACTGACAGACAGAGACAGGCAGACAGACTGACAGGGAGAGAGAGAGAGGACAAAGACAGATTATATATATATATATATATATATATATATATATATATATATATATATATATATATATATATATATAGAGAGAGAGAGAGAGTGGGAGGGAGAGGGGGAATGGGAGTCAGGAGAGAGAATGGGAGACAGAGAGAATGGGAGACAGAGAGAATGGGAGACAGAGAGAGAGAGAGAGAGTGAGAGAGAGAGAGGAGAGAGAGAAACAGCACACACAATTGTGAGATCATGAGAGAAAGGCAGACAGAGAGACACATAGATGAGATAGACAGGGAAGAGTTTGAGACTGTGTTACCTGTTCCGAGACAGACAATGACAAGTTGTGAGCCGACCACAGCCTCCTTCACTTGCGTGGCATTGTAACTCCCACAACTGGCGTCATCACAGCCACTTGCATGGCGGGTCTCATTGGCCAGCTTCTTCAGACCCTCAAGAGGGGTCGACACAAACCGTTTGTCTGTTCTAGGGAAATAATCCCCAAATAAAGCCTTATCTGCCATAGGACCAACAATCTGAAGAAGAGAGTGAAACGTATGTATTAATTAAATGTTTGTGTTCAGATATGTATGGATGACAAAAAATTGTTCTTACCTATTGCATACTCACAACACTGTGCTTGTGTGTGTGTGTGTGTGTGTGTGTGTGTGTGTGTGTGTGTGTGTGTGTGTGTGTGTGTGTGTGTGTGTGTGTGTGTGTGTGTGTACCATTTCACATATTCATCACTGTCTTAGGTCAATTATTTATAATGCCAATAACAATTACAAATTAATGTGTGTGTGTGTGTGTGTGTGTGTGTGTGTGTGTGTGTGTGTGTGTGTGTGTGTGTGTGTGTGTGTGTGTGTGTGTGGTGTGTTTTATGTGTGTGTGTGTGTGTGTGTGTGTGTGTGTGTGTGTGTGTGTGTGTGTGTGTGTGTGTGTGTGTGTGGTGTGTTTTATGTGTGTGTGTGTGTGTGTGTGTGTGTGTGTGTGTGTGTGTGTGTGTGTGTGTGTGTGTGTGTGTGTGTGTGTGTGTGTGTGTGTAAGTCTGTGTGTGTGAGTCTGTGTTTGAGTTTACTTATGAGTCTGTGTGTGTGAATCCATGTGCTTAAGTCTGTGTGCTTGAGTTTACGTGTGAGTCTGTGTACTTGAGTTTATGTGTGAGTCTGTGTGCTTGAGTTTACATGTGAGTCTGTATCTGTGAGTCTGTGTGTGTGTGGTTTTGTGTGTGTGTGTGTGTGTGTGTGTGTATGTGTGTGTGAGTCTGTGTTTCTGAGCACATGTGCATGCATGTATACATTCATACAAAATATTTATTCAGTACCTTGACAATTTAATAAATATAAAATGTAATTATAAAGTTGCCTACCGCTAGACGTTCAATACTCCTCTTCACTGGAAGTATTCTGTTGAGATTCTTGAGCAAGACAAACGTCTTGAGGGCGGCCGTCACCGCCAGCTGTTGATGCTTCCTGCTCAACACCTCCGACATGGTAATCTCCGAATATGGATTCATCTTCGGTGGATCAAATTCTCCAAGTCGAAATCGTGTATACATGATGGGTTTTAGATTTTTACGAACTACATCTTCGGACAGTTTGCCATCAAGCACAGCCTGCCCTATGGCGTAGTAATACGGTGTGCCTCTCCGTAGTTCCATGTTGCACCCAGCATTGACGGCTGAAACGGCAGCGTCTTCAGGTGTTGAATTGTACTTATGTGCTGTGACAATATTCTCTATGGCTCCAGAATCACTTATCACAAACCCTTGGAAGCCCCATTCATTGCGTAACACGTCTGTCAGTAGACCTCGATGGGCACAGGACGGTATACCATTGATCCTGCAAGCAGAACAAACAGTAACTATGTAACTTGCTCTTTCAAAACTCAGCAGTGATAGATAAACCAGTTTTAAGTCGATCATGATAAAAACATAACATTCATTTAACCGTTTTTGTAATGCTACACCCACATTTTGTTAAAGCACAATTTATTTAAACTTTGTCTTATTCATTTCATCCATCCATCCATCCATCCATCCATCCATCCATCCATCCATCCATCCATCCATCCATCCATCCATCCATCCATCCATCCATCCATCCATCCATCCATCCATCCATCCACCCATCCACCCATCCACCCATCCACCCATCCACCCATCCACCCATCCACCCATCCACCCATCCACCCATCCACCCATCCACCCATCCACCCATCCACCCATCCATTCTGTATTACAACTTAGACAGTTCTCAATTTTTATGTAACAGAACAAAGTCTTTGTGCAATGGACACGACACACCTCAAGTTTTCCCACACTAGTCAAGCTGGTGATGAAATAGGAACAAGGTCAGTCATTTTGAGAGGCCTGAGTCCTTCATATTGCACTCTAAGCATAAGAACTGACACTGTTCACGTCTACATACCTGTTGTAACTACACATGACATTGTATGAGCCGGCCTGTACACACGCCTTGAACTGGGGCAGATAGGTCATCCTCATGTCACGCTCGGACACCTACAGAAATTTATCAGAAAAATAAATGTGTGGCAAAAACATGGGAGAATAAAATAAGGCACATTGGAAAAATACCAAACTTTTGGAGAAGTTTTCACGATACACAAAAGTCACTGAAACAAAATAAGGCTTTAAATAAAAACATAATTTACTGCTGAAAACAACTTCTGCCAACTGCTGGCAATGATGTAATTGAAATATGTATAAAAACAAAGAACTGTGGCCTGATACTCTCTCTTCCTATCTTCCTTCTCTCTTTATCTCCCGCCTCTCTCTTTCTGCATGGGATCAAGAGTGAAGAGTGATGATAAATTACCAAAAATATTGTGGAGGATGTCGCTTTATATTATATATATAATATATATATCTGTAGGTATATATATATATATTATATATATTTAAATTATATTTTTTTGATTAACAATACCTGACATTGAACGTCGTTTGAAGAAATGTGTTTGACCAGTTGAGTATAATTATAGTATGACACAATTACGTGCCTCTGAGCATGCTTTCTGATGTGTTAGGCTTAAGACAAGTCAGCATGTTAAGGAGATGGGCTGCAAAGAACATTTCCAAATTTCCATAAGTTGAAGTACCTTTGCATCGAACGAAAATCTAGGCACAGGAATATTTTCTGGTCCACTGTGTACGTCAAAGTGCTTGCATCCAGCGTTGGTGCGGAGGTAACGTGGATGGTCACCCTGCAGGCCGTAGACGTACTGTCTGGACAACTGACCACTCAAGTACGGGTCCTCACCATACGTTTCCTGAAAACAAAATCCAGGAGCTACATACCAGACTGTATTGTCTAGTCATTTAATTCTAGGTAATTCCAAGTGAAATTAACCAAGATGTTGATAATATTTGGCACCTTAATTAGTGTGACTTTGTGAAAATTACTTTTGCTGTTATATAACTAGACCTTCACTTCCTAACCTACCTGGATGCGTCCCCACAGTGGGTGACGAGCAATGTTGACCACAGGATCAAAACAACTGAGGCCATGTCGTCCGAACTTGGCGTGATGTACGTCATCGTTGTAGAAGGCCCGAACCTCTCTTGATATGGCCTCACTCACGTTGTATATCAAAGCAGTGCTACACACAGGAGATCGTATTAATAATGACACATACAACAATATTGCAAATCACTAAAGTTCTTTCTTGTAGACTAGTTGCTAGCTCTAGGCATATAAGTAACCAGTGGTATATCTTTTTTTATGATGAGTACTTTTAATTCCAGTTTTGAACATATTAAAAAGGTAAGTGCTGGACATTTAGCTTCAGTCTTCTAGCCTGGTTTATTATTCAGCTCCCTCTATAAATGGCTCATTACAGGTGACATTAGTCAGGCCCCGGGCTTCATGCAGGATGACATTTCGCCGGCGCCAGTCACAACAAATGTTTATACAGAGGTTTTTTTATTGTAGACATATGCATGCTAACTTACATTTATACAAAACAGTCAAGTTTTGGGCTTATGACCCCAGATCACACACACCTGTGACAGCCCTTTTCAAAGTAGAACTGACAAATGTTATGATCTTGGAAAACTGTCTATAGCTCCTTATTTTTTCCAAATCCACCACCAATCCAGATGGAAGGGACCAACAGCCAAGCCCTTAGCCATATATATATATATATAATTGTTTATAGTCTAAATTACTCATATACACATGTGCCTTTTAGGATGTGAGCAGCTTGTTTGGAGGTCATTTTCGTCAATCAAAGCCAGTATTGGCCAATTTAATATTTTTCAGTGATAAACTAATGCAATTTTAGCTATTTATTTAAATAAAACTGGTCCATTTGCTATTTAGTTCAGGCTTAGAACCATTAGTTAATCTAGTGACCTCCTTATCCACTCTAAATGCCACCAGCTAGTTTTATGGACTAAGGCAAATGATTGTGTGCATTAATTTACAGACAGAATTATTAAAACATTAAAATTGTGAATCTGTAAACTGAACAGTACTTCCTTAGATTAGAAGCATACAACTTTGGCATTAAAGCATTTGTTGCTGATTTTTTATGAACTAAATAATATATTAGTTTTCGCACAGATTTACAAGTTATCCCAGCAACTCGAAATGCGTCAGGTGCTGTCCGGTGCGGTAATAATCACTTTGTTTTGGTCACGCCCACAGATATCTTGGTCACGCCCCATTGCATTGTCATTGAATATAGACTATAGTCTAAAAATAAAACCAGGTACTGGTATGCATGAAAACCTGAACAAAATAATGTCACCTAAACGTTGCACTGAGTCCAAGGGCTTGTGGAAATGCAGTGGCGTTATGGCCGCTGTATCCCCGCAAACATTCTGATATCCACCGATAGGATTTCACTCCAAGTCGGCCGATGGTGGGCGTGCTGTGTTGATACAAAGCGACGCTTTGCTTGATGACTTCGTCTAACGTCAAACGACCGACGAAGTCGTCCACTCGTTTATTCCAAGGCAGCGAAGTGTCCTCGAATGGCATCAGTGAAAACGTGCTGTTCGCATGAAGCAAACAAATAAAAGGAAATAGTAAAAACGATCTTTGGTCGATGTAAATCATCTTCACGTTTTCAGTTTCCTAGTTAGTAGGCTAGTTGCTTCGTTGGGTCTTTGCGCGATGGATGGTACGATCTATGCGATCCATTGATTGCGCTGCGTTTAAAGTTGACCGTCGTTTTTCAGCAAGAGCATTAAAGTTTGCCAGTTGGTACCTCCTCTTATCTATATATAGATAAGCAGTGAGCGCGCGCGGTGTGGGGTGGCGCTAATTACCTTCCGGTTCCATTAGCTTTCTGCGGTTTCTCTTCATGTTACCATCTCTCCATTTGACGCCTACGTCTATAAGTTACGATATATTCACACTCGCAGTTTATGTTTTCGTATCGGGTTGACCATTAAAAGAATACTCGAAAATAGTAGAATAGTGGACAATATAATATGGAGTACTATTTATATGCAATGTTAAAATTAATATAAAAATTCACAATAAGTGCCACATGGCTGAATCCGCCGATCACATATAAGCTGGTCATAATAATATTATAATGATTTTATAATAAATAATAGTACTTGTCTACGCCATATCTCTAGCAATAAAACCATTCAGAGGCGCGTTACACTTTATAGGAATGTGGAGATTACCTTACAGTTAAAAAGTAGATGTAGTTGTACAATCAATTAATCAATATAATTGTTTGCAATATAAATAATTAATATTAGTCTTAATAATACTAAAATACTAATACTGACAAAATTAACTATATTACAAGTTATAAATAGATAATAATACAATAGTTGATAAATAGTACATTTTAAAATGTTCGGATACCATATAGTTATCATGTAATTTTATCATGTAATTTTATGTCTTTTATAATTATCGATCGTCGTTTCAGCAATTACATTAAAAACAATTACTTAGAACAGATCCAGAACTATGTAATTGGGTAGTTTTGAAAAAGTTCAATACGTACTGACACAAATTGTATTATTATAGAACAATGGTTCCGTGTGTGTGTGTGTGTGTGTGTGTGTGTGTGTGTGTGTGTGTGTGTTTGTGTGTGTGTGTGTGTGTGTGTGTGTGTGTGTGTGTGTGTGTGTATGTATATACGGGTGTGTGCGCGCGCGTGTGAGTGCGGGTGTGCGTTCGTGGTACCCCATTGAATCGCAATTTGTTTTATGTTTTTTTCGCGGGTGACTGCGTTTCCTCAAGCATCAGCATCGTTGAGTAACGCGGCTATTATACTTATAATACACACACACGCACGCACGCACGCACACAAACACACACACACACACACACACACACACACACACACACACACACACACACACACACACACACACGTAGTTATTACATAGTAGCCACGTTGCGCTGTCGCACATACGCTGTGACGACAGTAAATTATACATATCTGGCATCGATTCAACACTTGATCAACACTCAAGTCGGTGAAAGAATGTATGTCTAGAGTGATCACTGTGAAAATGTCATAATGATACTTTAAATTGATAGTATCACATTATGTGTGATATATTGAATACATCACGACATCAACCCGTTACATATTGACATGTCGCGAAACTCATTATTACTATGCTAAATATAAAATAAATCATTACACATTGAAAATCTATATACCGTAACAGTGGTATGTGCATGGGATTATCTTTGCATGGAAAGCCCCAACAATCCCGAACTATAGGTTCATATTGCAACGTAGGCCTATACAATGAATTTTGGCCGGCATATAACATCCACGTTTACAGTTATATATCTACCCGTTTGGAGACCCACGGCGACCAATTCTGGATATAATTCCCTGCATTTATGACACTTTAGTAAATATGTTATGCTAACTGTAATCCACGAGAACAAATTAAAGGATCAGCTCGGTGGTATACACCTGAAAGATAAAAAGAAAATGGCATCAAAGCGACAGGAATGGAAGACCATGATTGCTGCTGACGTTCCCAGCGAGCAACACGACTACGTGTCTAGGTAAGTGCATGCTGTAATGATACAACGTAACATAACAAGATAAACTACAGTAATAATAAAACAATCAAATATAATATATATATATATGTTAATTAAATTAATGCTATGGGCACAAATATTTATGTTCTCAAGAATGCAAAGAAGCAATTAATTTGTATATCAGCTGTATCTATGCACACCAACCTATCTCAAAAGTAATAACTATTAATGTAACGGTTCAAATAATGTCATGCTCAAGGCAACTAACAATGTTAAGTTGTCTTGGTTGATTCTGTCTGGTGTAGAGGCAGTTTGGCCTTGGAGAGATCAATCAAATCCTTTTGAATAAAGTTCCATGCAGGGTTGGCCAGTTTAAACTACACCTTATTTGCATATGATTATGTAGTATACGACATCAGCTGGCGAACGTGGCAAACATCACAGGGGACTTCTCCTCCCAAGTTAGATGATCCGATAGTGAGATGAGTAGCTACATTGACTTGTAAGATTACAAACAGTACACTCTGGCCAAAATCAAAGAAATGAACCCAGAGTGAGCTGCAGTCGCATTACGTAACAATACGACGAAGTTGGGCATTGTTTTTACAAGCCAGGCTGGCTTATGGGCATGTTTGGCTGGGTGTCAATCATTAATGCGTGTTAGTGGTGACTTGTCCAGCTTAGCCTTAGTCACGTCTGCCTGGTCTTTGGATGAGATAGAAGTTTCTTGAGATTGCTCTCTGGAAAAGAATTCAACTGCTCTTTTGACTGTTAAACGATTTGCTCATCTGTTGCGCCAATTGTTACCACTGTAACACAATATATTGTTGTGTGCTGTGTGTTTAATCAATAGTGGCATTTAGCTTAATTTGTATTCGACAAGTTACAAACTGCAGTGCTGCTTGGATTGCGTGTTTCTAAAACCTTTGTATTGTTGCAGTTTTGCTGGTTTGTCGTTTATTCTTGCAGATCCACAACATGTCTCGCTTGGTGGCTGTCTTTGCGGATTCAATTTTCAAGTATCTGCGCATGCCCCAGAGCTTAGATCGCGATGGTGTCCACTTTGAGCTGCACTGTAGACGAGGAGTTGGTGTCAATGGCCTTCGCCGAGGTAGGATAGTTTATTGTCAATGAGGCATGCATATAGTGAAACAACAATGTATCAATGCATATAATTTTATATGTATTATACAATAGTGTTACCATACATGTGGTAATTCTAAGTAATAAACTATCGTAAAATAGTACAGTTCTGGCTAGCATATGGGTGATGAGGCAATTGCGGCGATAAATTAAAATAAAATTGCATCCTCTCCCAGCCCAGCTAGATACTTTGCTGTTGATGGCGTGCACCCTTCGCTGGAAGGCAACAGCCTGCTACACATGACGACAGCCAGCCGCATCCAATAGATGCTGTCAACTGACAGACAAGGCCAGCTCAAGTAAGTGTAAATAAAATGTTGTTTTATTGTAGAACTAAAATTAACATAACGCTATGCCTTTCTTTAGAAATAGTATAACGTATCATGCTTGTGTACAGCTGGTCATTTCCACGTGACTTGCGTTACACGTTATAAAAAGAAGAAGGAGACTTATAATGGGCAGTCTCACACTACCAAAGGCTGCTATATAATGTTAAAAATCTCAAATTTTGTGACTCGCATTACACAAAAATCACCACCTCAGTGTAGAAGCATCTGTTGAAAAATGCAGAACAGACTCAGAAAAGTTATTGTCATAATACATGAGACTAAGGCTTCACAAAATAACAGCAATTGAGCAAACCAAGAAAGTAACAGAAAATAGGACTATAAAGGGCCACTAATTATTATTATTAAGCGTGGCAGGAGTGCCCATTGCCATCCCACCAGGGCAACTGCATTCACATTGCATGGTACATACTATGGTAGTTCATAATATTTTATTTTAATGCAGTTCTCTAACATATAAGAATGAGCTCTCAACCCAAACAATACAAAAGCTAATTAAAAATTCCAGAGAAATAACAATTGCTAATGGTATAATTATTTTAATATATAATTATTTATATATAGTGTCTGTCTCTGTCTGCCTGCCATATGACGGATTAATTACCAGGTGAACTAATGTTATATGGTATAATTTATGCAGTGATGGACTCGAGAATGGCTGATATGTAGTCATAGACATGTTTGCATTCCAGCACCACTCAGCTGTCCTGGAACATAAGGCAAGGATCCAGCAGCCACCATGTCACAGACCTGCTGTACAACGCTGTGCAGTCCAGTGTCCCTTCTGCCCTGTGGTCTGCAAATCACAGGATGTGCTACTTGACCATGTCCTCGTAAAGCATCGCAACCTTTGCCGCAGTGCAGATGCTGAAGGTGATGGCAACCATTCTTCTGTGTCACAGCAGCCACTGGACACAGACACTCCAGTGACTGACATGACAGACGTGACAGTGGTAGACACTCCAGTGACTGGCATGGCAGACGTGACAGTGGTAGACACTCCAGTGACTGGCATGACAGACGTGACAGTGGTAGACACTCCAGTGACTGGCATGACAGACGTGACAGTGGTAGACACTCCAGTGACTGGCATGACAGACGTGACAGTGGTAGACAGTGAGTCCCCCGTAGACACTCCAGTGACTGACATGACAGACGTGACAGTGGTAGGAGATGTGAGTCATGTGTTGTGTGGTGGACCACATCCTCCACATGTAAGTAGCCAAAACCAATCAGCATCATGCTTTGTTAACACCAGAAATACATTATTTAACTCCACATTTCTTGAAGTACTTAGATCTAGGCAAGTTCACATCCAATCTGGAAATAATGCTAAATTTACATCTACTGATCCCAGTCAGTATCCCTATATGCCACCTTTATGCCAGATAAATGAAATTTTACACTATATTGAGACAAATCACATCGATACAGCCAATATTAAGTTGGATTATGGCTTTTATTCAGTGGAAACAATTACACTTTTTAAAACATTCTATACAGGGAAGAACATTCAAGACAAAGTTAGGATGGAAATTAAGTGGGCCGAACAACAACATTATTTAATGATAGATGGCGTTTCACAGCTTGATCAAAGCTGCTTAGATGAATATTTGCAAATTGTTCTGAACTATGCTGAAACTGACACAGTATCTATAGCAAATAACCGGTACTACATAGAAGATCTTACATTTCTTTTTGGTGAATGTTGGCTGTCAAATTCTCTTCTAATGCAGATTAGTGTAATGCTGAATGCAAAATTTCATGAGACTAAAACTTGGGTGTACTATGCATCAGATTTACAACATCACACTGATTTTGACACACAGATTTGCCAACACTTTGCAAATATTCATGATGGGCAAATTATTTGGTTTGTGCCTGTTGGTAGTAATGGTGGAACATGTTTCATGGGTAGTTTGCAAGTGTCTAATATAGATGGAACTAACATTTTGTTACAGTCTAATCACTTTGCACTTGCAGTATATTCAATTGAATTTAATATTGTAACCTATGCTGATACACTTACATACCTAATGTAGCTGATGGTGCCTAAAATGTGATTGGCATAAGAAATATAACTATTATATGTTTAGCCCTTTAGACAATAAAGGGTATATCGATTACTGTAAGAGATGGCACATCTCACTTAGAAGAGAGATGGAGCCTAGGTGTTCATCATTATGTGTTTTACATGTTTCGAAAGGTCACTGGAGAACTGTGTTTGGAGCTTGGGCAGACATCAATGTTGCTACCCTTAGCCTCCTCTTGTGTTTACCTCCTATTGCATTCAGTATTTGCAACCCACAATCAAAACATCGCATAAGGATTCAATCTAGTGTGCTTTAATTCTACCTTGCTGTGTATTTATTAGATGATTGGCATTCACTGAAGCATTTATTAGATGCACCCACCTAGGTAACTGGTATTTGAAGGTGTCAACTTAGGTTGGCCTTCATATGTAGACGGCCGACTTGGTGGGGTCAGCTAGTGGTATCGATCTTGTGAATGTGTATGATTGTGGTTGTAAATAATATGCTAAGAAGCTTTCCCCTTCTACAAATCGATTTGTTCTTTAAATTGAAACTTGTCTTTTGTCATTTTATGTTAAATTATTATGTACACATTTATGGGTGGGTCCAGCTACCTGCGTGTGGTTGGTTTCCTTCAAGTTTGCTGTTAAATTATCACGTACACATTGTATATTATAGGGATTTAATTGAAAATGCCTTATGTATGTTATTGACCCCAAGCTATACATAGTTATGAAGGGGTTTTGGGGCGCATTGACGCTTTCCCCTTCTACAAATGGATTTCTTCTTTAAATTGAAACTTGTCTTTTGTCATTTTATGGGTGGGTCCAGCTACCTGTGTGTGGTTGGTTCCCTTCAAGTTTGCTGTTAATTATCATCATGTACATATTATATGGATTTAATTGTTGATTTAATACAAAGCTCTACTCTAGCTGCTACAACTGTACAACAGCCTTGTTATTTACAGAAAATTACTATATATATACACGTTAAAGTATTTGATGTCTATACAATAATTAACTCACTTTCTGGAAGACATGTCAGGATAGATTTCAAGCTGGCTGCTGGAGATCAAGCTGTTTTGCCTGTCAGCTCATATATTTTGCACTTGGCAGTTGCTCGACCATTGAACTTTTTATGATGCAGTGAGCTTCATGATTATAAACAGTATTTTTATGTTTTTATTTATGTTATGTTAGTCATAAGGCAGTCTAAACATTCCACCCACATCTTGATGGTGTCATAGACATAGTGGGACGGGGGGGGGGGGGGGGATACGTATTTACCAGCTGTTGGTCATGGTCCGGTGCCAGTTTATTCTCTATAATATAGCCTTGCATTTTCATCATGCAGATTTAATGATTTCAGATCCAAATACATAATTATATTGATACATAATATTATATACATAGTAGCTAGAGCACATGCATAAACAACACGTAGTCCCTTTTGATCAGTGCCAGTGGCACTGCACTTACACCATATTATTATGTAAGTATAGTCTCATTATCCTGATACCACTACACACGACTGCAACTACAAGGGACTTTTTAAATCTATTTCAACGTATCTATCGTAAATTTATAAACAAGATTTCTTACAACTAGTTTATAGTCATGAAATTAACTGATTACGATTCATACTAGCGAGACAGACAGGTCACAGACTTGACAGAGTGCTTGCTAGCGGCTAGGTTTGTTTTCTGCGTTTCGTGAAGGAGCTTAGATATCAACAGCTGCAAATATACCGTTTGCAAGCTTGTTACAACTTGCATTTACAGTTACATGTCACAAGTAGACTGAATAAAAGTGCATATAACACATAATAAATAACACTTAATTAAGTTCGTAAACATGAAGGACATTTTCGGCCAGCTGGAAGAACGCGCCAAATGAAATCACCGTAGCCGGAAGGAAGTGACCTAGATTCCTATATCATGCGCGCGCAGGGGAGGTACCAATTTTCCAACTATAAGTGTTTTGCCGTTTTTCACAGTTGGGTGGTTTCAATTAAATTTTTAACTATAGCATCAGTAACCAACTTTTTTTACATATTGCACGTACACTTAATTTTGGCCATTTACTATTTAACTAGTTTTTTATTCGTCAATTATAAGCTGGGCGAATTCCTAGTTGGCTTAATTATATAATTAGGTTCTTGAATTATGACATTTTTCTGAGGCAGATAATGTGAAAGATTGGCAGTCTCGACATTGTTTCGTCATTTTCCAGCTCGGCCGCCTCAGTTTCGAGCGGGCGGTGGAAATTAAATTGCTGTAAATATAACGATGGTAATTTTAAGTATTATTAAATTGCACGGCAGTTTCATTCGCCAGGAGGCGTCACTGTTGGTGCATCTTCCAGTGAGGACGTTCCCAGATAGCCACTTGTATTGGCCCGATATCGGCTGCATCTCGGCAATCTCGCGCCTATCTCTCCTATGTCGGGCCGATATCGGTCCGATGTTGGCTATACTGGCTGTACGCACTATGCAGCCGACATCGGGCCAATATCGTTCCGATGCTGGCGATACTGGCAGTATATAGGCACCTATGCAGCCGACATCTGACCGAGATCGGCCCAAGATAAGCCATTTCGTTATGCAGCAAGGGTTTGGCAGTCAAAACAATATTAGTTTATTTTGTAACAAAACTATACCAAAACATGTCTTCTCACAGTTGAATGTAGCTTGAACTGTCAATTAACTCCAAGCTCCTTAAAATTAGCCTAGCCTGATGGAGAGACTTCAGTGACTACAGCCCTAGTGACACCAATGTTAGTGATGTAACAGCAGTCCAACTGGGGAGTCCAGAGCCTACCAGGCCTGGAACACTGGAGGTAGTGACCTTTGAGACTGTTCCATGCATCTTGACTGCACTGCCATAGAGGTTTTAGACAGAAGCACAGCTACAGTGGAGAAGGTAAGTTTAATCATTTATTTTGTTGTAAACCTTTGTACATTTCTACATTAACAAATCATTTGTGGCATGAATTTATATGCGCACGCTTGCTTCTGTGGAAGCTTATATACATTTGTTTTTTATATAATCGTTTACAAAACTATATATATATATATATATATTGTTTGCAAAACTATGTATATATATATATATATATATATATATATATATATATATATATATATATATATATATATATATATAGTTTTGTAAACAATTATTTTGTTGCTCAGTCTGTGATATTAGTTAAAGTGAAAAAAAAGGCAACAGTTTAGTGTTATGCACCTAAAAGAGTTTACACTAGCTAATCATTTGCATCTACAATCCAATTTTTCACCTTAGTGGTTACCTCAGAATGTGGTCTTAAAGTGGGAAAATCTAGCTAAATCACCGACACCATGAACCGGCCCATCTTGGACCTTGCAACCAATCACAACCCAGCAGTTTGGAAAAGTAATACGTCAGAGAGTCGTCTGCTGGTTCAGCTGTCATAACAGAGAGCCAAGCGGTACGCTAAAAGTTGCCTTACGTCGGTTTACCACGAAATCGCGACAGCAATATGCCACACTGTTCTTCATACACTTATGGTAACAGTACAGTGAAAGACAGTATCACTAAGATGTCTTCTTGTTAACCTTTGAATCGAGCAGAACTGAAACAGTGTTTCGGTGGATTCGTTGGGACAGTCACAGACACAGCGCCGATCCAAGACGACCCAATTTGATTGACCTAACCATCAAAACGACCACCAACAGCCGCCAAACTTATCCTAACGTATGTTACATACATATACATACACTACGTTATAAAATAAAATCACTTGCATTCCTCTAACGAAGAAAATCCATAAAACAAACGCGGTGATGTCGACGGCAATTTCGATGACCGCTGGCCGGTACCGTAAAATCGCAAAAATAAGTTAGCCTTACACAAAATGCCATTAGACGGCACGTTTGTGCGCGCGAATATTGATCAACTTTACTTACTGCATTCGCACGCGCAAAATAGTTTAATTAATTGTAAATAATATAGTAATAATTAATTATTATCATCACTATGATTTGCAGGAAATTATAAGTTTTATTATAATATAGTATTTTATTTATATAGCGTTACATCCATAATTGGTTGTGGCGCTTCACAACATACTGCTATTAAAAATACAATAAGAAGAATACCACCCACAGATAATATTTCAAAATAAATAATGAAAATATGTGTGTTTATGTAATTAACTAAGTGACCTATCAGTATTAAAAAGAACCCATACAAATTCCATAACAACAATAGTGGTAAATTAATGTAAAGGTAATAAATAATTAAGATGGTAAAATAATTACGAGGTAACAATAATTCATTCAGCACATACACACAGTATGCATAAGAAAATAGTATTGAAGCTATACATTTTTCTACTCATGAATTATATTTCCACCACCAGATATGAAATAATAATAATGATTTTTGGACAAGACACTGTATTAATTATCGGGACAATAAATCACTGAAATTTAAGCAGAATATGAATAGAATATGGGAAATATATGACGGTAGAAAAAGAAGGTTTTGGAGCATTCAAAAATAATAATATGTTATTGTTTCGTTATCATTGTCAAAAACATCGTTTATATAATATAAGCTTGCATGCTTGCAGTACACGCGGGATGTTTATAGAAATATTCTGAAAATTAACAATGTGACATCATCGAACAACACGTAATTTTATGCAAACACATGCATTTTTTTTATAAATATTACCTGTGGGTAGCATTCTTCTTATTGCATATATTTTAATAACATCATATTGTGAAGCGCCACAAACAATTATGGATTTGGCGCTATAAGAAAAAAAAATATTATTATAAGAAAACTTAACATTTTCTGAAGATCTTTGTAATGATAATAATTAATTATTACTTGATTAATTAAACTATTTCGCGCGTGCTAATGCAGTAAATAAAGTTTATAAATATTCGCGCGCATTACCGCGCCGCCTAACGTTATTTTGTGTAAATCTAACTTTTATAGCGATTTTACGGTAACCGAAGAGCCTGAGTTGCCGTCGGGATCTGCGATCGAGTTACTTTTGTGAATGTTCTTCGTTAGAGGAATGCAAGTGATTTTATTTTATAACATAGTGTATGTATATGTATGTAAGACAAGTGATGAGAAGTTTGGCGGCTGCTGGCGGTCGTTTTCATGGTTAGGTCGGACAGTACATGTCATTGTTGACACCAGTCGATGCTGTGTCTGCCTCTGAACTGGTTGTTTCCCTTCTCGTCATTTCAATTTCCCTTGGGTCTTCACCACCACGCACATCTGGTCTGTCTGACAACACAAGCCGTTGTCTTTGTGGCTGAAATCTATATCCAGCCACTTCTGAATCCGTGCTATTTCCGTCAGACGAAGAATAAGAAAATCCATGTTATTATTTACGCTCTTTTGTGAGCGCAAAGTCACAGCGCCACCCGACGGAGTTGCCAAGAAGTAGTACGACAACCGCCTATCAGTGGCGGCGAGTCTCATACGTCACTGTTTTTCTAAAATGGCGTTTTCCATAGACTTTCTATAGATATATGTTCTACAATTTTTTCTGCTAAACCGCTGACGTTAAAAATGTTATTGAGGTTGGAAATTGTTAGTTTTTCTTAGCTCTATTAGGCCCATATCACCAAACCGTTGCCTTTGTTTTCCCTTTAACTATAGATGGTATCTAGCTTAATGTCTCTTTCATTTTAATTGCAGAAGACATCGGGAGAAATGAAGACACCACGTAGGCCCTACAGACAAAGCCATCCAGAAGTGTCTGTCCAAATGGTTCATGGGGCCCAAAGACTGGAATGGGGACAGGGCTAAGAGAAGAACCTCGGAAACTATGCCACTGTGTGATGAAAATAAAACCAAATCTGTCATTGCATTCTTTGTTACCTACTAATTATGCCACACACAGCTAGCCTATAGTGTATCCAAGTAATATAGGTTATAACGGTGTCATCTAGGCAGTATGCCTAGATGAAACCGATATAGCCTAGATGCAACCGAGATTGCCGAGATCGGTCCAATCTCGGTCCGATCTCGGGGATCTCAGCTGCATCTAGGCTATATCGGTTTCATCTAGGCAGTATGCCTAGCTGAAACCGAGATTGCCGATCTCGGTCCAATCTCGGTCCGATCTCGGGATCTCACCGATCTCGGTCCGATCTCGGTCCGATCTCGGGGATCTCAGCTGCATCTAGGCTATATCGGTTTCATCTAGGCATGCTATAGATGCAGCCGAGATTGCCGAGATCGGACCGAGATCGATCCCATGTGCAAAACCTAGATCGGGCCGATGTCGTCTATCTCGGTTCGACATAGGGCCGAGATGCCCGAGATCGGGCTGATGTCGTATGCCGAGATCGGGCCGATGTCGGTGCCGAGATGGCCGAGATCGGGCCGATATTGGGCCAATATCGTTTGGCTATCTGGGTTAATCGAATGAAAATCGCCCCAAAACAGACTGAGTGGAGATACTATAGACAGGTCTACAGATTCAAAAAAGAGAGTCAGCAGACACAAGGACAACAATGTTGGTGTTGTGGCGGCAAGCATGCACCACAGGCATGTAAGTTAAAATTCGAAAGATGATTCCGATGTTACAAGACAGGACATATGCGACGTTAATGGTCTGCAAACGCAAATCAAGGGTGTGTTCGTTGAGTGAGGAGTCACCCGACGAACAAGATGACTACTTCATGGTGTACAGCACGCACACAGTGGAAACACTGAAGAGCAGTGGCACTGGAGTGCCTGTGTACTTAGAGGGCAAGTGCCATGTGTGTTATGCAGCACAACTTCTCTCGCGTCGTGTTCTGAGAGCAGTTTTGTCGGGCACACTTCGGAATAAAATAGGAAGACCTACATTTGGCAAGTTCAGTATGAAAGCGAATCCACAAAGCACGGCTTGTTTTATTTCAAAACTGCTATCACTAGAGCTGTTGTTTCATTGCGCTACGTTGCGTACAATCATTTCGTCTATCATAAAGAGTGTGGAATATGGCATATAATGCTACAGATACATCTTTGCGTAGCCTGCTTACAGCACTCGTGGCGTCGCCGTTAACACGTTTTAGAGTTCCATATCGCAGTGAGTAGAGTGCCAACACTTTGAACGGAACCTTTGCATTGAGTGTAGGATTTTGAAGCTCAGCAATACGAATGCTATATTAGATACTGCCCAAATTTCTATTTGCATAGGCATAATCTGAAAGCTTGAGACATTGTACTGACATTGTATTGTATTGACAACTCACCGAAGATTGGTATGCGCCGTGTACAGTTGACTGTGAAGGTGAAAAAATATGAATTCTGTGCCATTTCAGACATGAGTTAGGCACTTGTGTAATATGCAAACGCACTTCAACTGTTCCTGTATACATTTGAAACTTCATTACGAGAGGCGCGGGTAGTGTATATATTGGTTAGCGCATCAGACTGGCAAGCGGACGGCACGGGTTTACTATGCGCGAGCGCAGCAGGCCTGATATATTTGGTATACAAATCAATGGACAGAGACTGATATTGTTGAATCGTTCAGTGCTATGCGCCACACACATTGACATGCCTCGTACATAAAAAGTACCCGAATGTCGCACAGTCCGCTGGACCATAAACATAATACAACAGTAGTCCTATGTGTGTGCCTTACGGCAAAATACACTAGCGCAAGTGCAGACATTGAAAGAAGCAAGAAGAAGACGGAAAAAAGACCCTCCCAGTTTGCCTAGATCAACTACGTCGCCACATGGCGCGTCTGCCGTATTGTCATGACGTCACAATAGATGTGTCTTCCGGTTTCGGGCCATTACTACGGCCGGGCAGCCGAACGTTGGCAAGTGATGCCAGTTTCTTGAGAGTAATCTCGACCACATCGCTGTGGGATTAACACCCTTGACGCCAGTGGGGTGAAGGAATATGGGCATGTGTATGAATTGAGCCTACTGGTTTCAATGTCGTTAGTGACCGTACACATTGTAACGCTCCTTTTATTGTTCTTTTCTCATGTGTCTTCGCCTGGGGAAACTGCAGATGCAGAGACACATGTCCACGGCCGACGACTTCTGTCAGCATTACTGACCGACCAGGCCCGATGATGTGAAGACTGGCGCCGCGGGACAGTCACTTGACAGTGGGTGAAGCCTCGTTTTTATCGACTATAACCACTTCATGCAGTATAATGTGTAGTTGAGAATAATGTAGGCCGATCACCGGGAGAATTAAAGATAGCTCGACGTAGATATATGTATCATAATAACAAGTGCGAGGTTTGCTTAGACGATTGATCTAGCTAGTTTTCACGCTGTATGATTGATTAAAACTGATATAAAGGAGATGGTTTAGACTTCGAATAGTTTTCTCATAGCTACTCCAGGTGGTGCGTTTTTGGTCTAGCGATGTCTGCCAGGTTTATGTGTGTTCATTGAATGCGCTCTACTTGTATTAAGAAGTAATTCGGGTGGATAAAGTGCATGCAAAGCAGCCAACTATCTCAGTAACAAGTGCACTATGACACATCGCCTTGTGGGCGAGCTTCTGTTGCACAAAACAACTTGGCTACATTAATTACTGTATTTCAAAGTAAGTAATCTCACAATATGATGCTAAAATAAGGCACATCAAACGAAACTTGTATAAGGGGCCGAGATAGCAACGCGGAAAGTATCTTAACATTGACATGCTTTAGCACCTTTCGCGCGAATGTCACACACATTCTCGCACGCACACTTACATCCACTCTTTAGAATTGGTTCTTTGCCCGTCATTACAAAAAGCACAACGCACTAATCTCGACTGGAAACAACATGCCTAGGAAAGAGCATGCAAAGTCAACCGTCAGCCAGGTGTTTTGTTTTAGTGTAACTCACTAGTATACATTTGATTTGTCTTCCTTCTGAAACAAGTGTAGAGATCATGCGATGTTTTGAGACCAATATTTATTGCATCACACACTGCTCGGCACGCAGACTTGTATCTAGGTATTGACGGAGACAGGCTTCATTTTGAGACATAGCCATGGAATTATTAGCATACGCTACATATATATATATATATATATATATATATATATATATATATATATATATATATATATATATATATATATAAATACCAACAGGCCATGCCATGAGCGGTATGCCGACAAACAGGTAACGCTAATACCTAGACATAACAGTCATGGTAAAGCGCCATACGAAAAACAAACGTTGTTTCAAACTACCCAGAAAACTACAAGATGATACGCTAGACTTGCTTGCGTGGGGTGCACAACTTCTCTCGCATCCGTGTTCTGAGAGCTGTTTTGTCGGGCACACTTCGGAATCAAATAGGAAGACCTGAAGCCAAACTAAAAAACGCATACATTTGGCAAGTTCAGTATAAAAGCGAATCCACAAAGCACGACTTGTTTTAGTTAACAACTGCTAGCACTAGAGCTGTTGTTTCATTGCGCTGCGTTGCGTACACGCATTTCGTGTATCATAAAGAGTGTGGAATGGCATATAATGCTTGAGATACATTTCTGCGCAGCCTGTTTACAACACATGTGGCGTCGCCGTTAACACGTTTAACAGTTCCATATCTCAGTGAGTAGAATGCCGACACTTTGAACGGAACCTCTGTCGTTGAGTGTAGGATTTTGAAGCTCAGCAGTATATAGTCCTGGCTCTGTCATATAGGCCCGTAACAATTTCGAGGTAAACGCAGTTTTTCTTTTGATTTGTATTCTACATACCATGTCTTTCAACAATCCAGGCGGTGCTTTTTGAAAATCCGTGGCATAAGGTCACTGGAGCGTGAAATCCAAAATGGCCGCCGCTGACCACGTTTTCATCTATAACTTTGGATCTAGAAGGGCTAAATAGCCAAACTTGGTATCAATTCCGCCTAAAATTGACATTCCCGACACGCCTGACCTATCCATTTTACGATTTTACGCCATATTTGATGATAAATCCAACATGGCCGCTCATCCACGACGACTGTCGACTGCAGAAACACAATAAGCCGTAACTCTCGATCGAAATGAGCTAGAAACTGGATTTTTATGTCCCTCTCGATTATTGTGATTATTCCCAATCAAATACATATTATTTCATTACCTTTCAGGTTGACCATATAGGTCAAAGGTCAAGATAATGGGTTAAAATCAACATTTTAAAAGCATATCTGGTCACAAAACGGGATGTAACTGGTATATATACATGAGCGTCATACATGTCGTGCCTCAGTTGCTACCATCATAATTCTGCTGAGATAAAGTCAAATTTATGAGATTATGTTAACTTTTAAAGGTTGTAAGCGCTATGTCAAGGTCAAAAGGTCGCTCATCCCTTCATGAAGCCGGCCATACTGCGCAGTTGATTTACTTGATGATTTGTATTTGTCTTCCCTATGTGCCCCATGGAGGCTTACGTCTATGTGATGGCATTTATCACCATTGCATATGTTCGTTTGATGTGTGGGGGGTTCCCGCCAGCCCGCCCAAACCCTGTGACAGATTATACCATTGCGAGAAACGTCATAGTGTCCGCATGCAGCTGTCTCAGACAGTGATGCCCGTTTTTTGAGATAATATGGCGTGTTTCACACGGTTGCAGATATTCTGAGTCAGTCACATTGGTGGTGGACATCTATGGCATGTTTGGAGTGTTTCACTATGCGAAGATTCTACCACTATGCATTGGTTGCTACATCAGAGGTAGTGACCTGGACGATGTCATATTCGAAGCAGAGCTCTTCGTGAAGCGAGTCAATTATCACCGGAAGTCACTACTAAAGATCAATGCCACTCATGCTGATGATTTTCAAGGTGACTGATATTTTCAGTTGAGAGGTTGATGATCTAATACACCTGCAGGTGCTTATGGGCGGGAAGAATACCGAAGTAGCACGTTCCACATGTCTTTTCACTCATATAGCCCTTGCTTATAAAGTACCACACTTTCCCTATTAAGTATCAAGCTAAGTTTGATATGGCTGCATTCAACATAAACATCAAGAATATGTTCAACCTAGTCATGTATATCACCATTTCAGATCGGGAGAGATGGTGGTGGCAAATACATGTATCCTGCATGTAAATATGTTGCGGTAGTTATTCAGTAGTTCGATGGAGTCAATTGCTAGGGGTCGTCTACGTTAGGAAAACTTAGTTGTTAGAGGCGGAAACCTCCGAACCCTATATGTGTGACAGCTTCAACGACGTCGAATTATATATAAAGTTGGAGCAGTCCATCCAGCGGGCATCAAACAGCCAGACACTAATGTTCGCAGTTGTAGCGGAGTTTGAGCTGATATCCCATGAGATCCTGATCATACAGAACAACTGCCGTAAGCTCACAGATGAGCGGATGATGGAGCATCATAAGACCATCATATACCAGGAACTCAGGAGCATCACGGCCTTTATTGTTTATACCAACGTTTCCCGTCTTCTTGACTTTGTGCGAGCTGTAGCAAATCCCTTTATTATCAAAGCCTCTGGCGTCAGATTGCATAACTTCGCTACCGGACATTTAATCAATGCTGAAATAATGGATGTGTTCGAAAATGGAGAAAAGATACAGACGAGAGAGCTGGTTTTGAAAACAAACAAGCTTGCAGTAACAATACACAGGTGTAACCTGCCGAAGTGTGATACTGTCGGTAATTGACACAAAATCTAATATAGCACCCTACACCACCATACCTAAACTGCTCGGATCTGCCGAGCGGGACATTGAGATCGCCCGGGTACGTGGAATAACTCTCGCGGAAGTCTTTTCGCATGACGACCACCTCCTCACCAGCCACCTGTTTGATGGCAAGTTTACCTCTGTCACACGTGGCTCAATTGGAGGTATATCTCATCGATGATGTTGGTGTTGGGATTGAATATAATTATAACGTAGTTCTGTAGTGTCTGACGATACACAATAATACAACTACTGGATACCTATCTCATGAATTTATGCCAATGGTTTGGTAGTACGCCAACCAATCATGCTTCGACCATTTCAGTCGAGTTGTAAACAAAGTCCTGTCGGTCGGATAGTTGTATCTTCATCTTGTGAAGCCCTCCAGGTTATTTGTGATAGCTACATTGATGAGTCATGGTGTTAGCAATATAGTCTCAGGAGAGCTCTATCCCGGATGAGTCCACAACGCAGATCGAGAAATGTTGGGTACCATCGGAGAGAAAAAGGATCAGTTGCTGCAACTTATTCAGAAAATAGTGGTTGGTCAGTCTTTCTGTTATATCGATTGTGTTGAGTTGTCATGGTAGTAAACCAAGAACAAGTTCCAGCTCCCCTCCATAGTACAGAGACGACAGCCAATAGTGATTTCTCAGAGCCTGCAAAATTATTGAAAGGTGCAGATGAAAGGATCGTGCGTCATGCCATCTGGGCAGTCCAACATGGCTGCCAACGTTTAGTCGTTATGTTAAATGATACAGACACAGGCATGCGCCTACTGCACTTCACCCATACGCTAATCCGTGATAATCTGAAAAACCCTCTAGGTCAAGTTTGGGACAAGTGAGAAGAGAGAAAGAGAGCGCCTTCTCCTACATCGCGAGTGGGCGAGCATCGCGGCCTTGTGGGCGAGCATCGCGGCCTTGTTCTGGAGAAGGTTCACGCATTCATTGGAAAATATATCACCAGCAGAATTGGCACCAAGCAAGCAGTGATGCATTGCAATCCCAATGTATATCTGACTGAGTTTATCGATAGAGCTGAGCTACAGGAAACGGTGAACCCGCAAGTGGAAGAGTACCTTTTGCTGGGTTGGGCGGATGCAAGATGTAAGCCATAGGCAAAGAAGTTTTTATCAAATGCATCTCCAGGTCCACACCAGTGTCTCTGTTCCCAATGCCATAATCAAAATGCCCCCGCATCGAGTGTTGTGTGTAGACACATCACCAGAGTATTATATTGTTTTTCAAGGGGGTTATAGCCAGTGAAGGAAGGCGCCTAGAAATTTGTCAGAGTGGGTGGGAAAGTGACGGAAGCACCCTCAAACCGTTGACATGTCATAGCTCCCTACCTACTAATATGCTATCCATATGCAAATGTGGTAATGTGCAGTGCCCGTGCAGGAAATGTGTCGTGAGGTGTGTCATTTATTGCCACAAGTTCGAAACTGTCAGAATCGTTGTTAGCTAAAAGTGGGATGGAAAGTTTGTTGTACGTGTATACATGCTAGCTAGATATATAGTACATTACAGGTGCTTAATGTTATAAATTACTTGAAAGGTTACAATAGTTTTTGTTTGTCATAATACGTTAAAATAAACAGTGTGACCGATGTCAGATATCATGAATTGACCATCACTTTCAATTCTTGGTTTTCTATATTAAAAGGAGGACACGATTTATACATATGTTTAGGCACATTTGACCTTCACAGAGCGCATACAACCTTTAAAAGTTAATATAATCTCATCAATTTGACTTTATGTCAGCAGAGCTATGGTGATAGCAACTGATTTACGACTTCTAGCTCACAAATATACGAGTTATATCCAGTTTCGTGACCAGATATGATTTTAAAATGTTGATTTTAACCCATTAACTTGACGTATATAGTCAACCTGAAAGGTCATGAAAGGAAATGTATTTGATTGGGGATCCTCATAACCACCGAGAGGGACATCAAATCCAGTTTCGAGCTCATTTCGATCGAAAGTTACGGCTGATTGTGTTTCTGCAGTCGACAGTCGTCATGGATGAGCGACCATGTTGGATTTATCATCAAATATGGCATCAAATCGCAAAATGGATGGGTTAGGCGTGTCGGGAATGTCAATTTTAGGCGGAATGATACCAAGTTTGGCTATCTAGCCCTTCTAGATCCAAAGTTATAGATGAAAACCTGGTAAGCGGCGGCCATTTTTGTTTCACGCTCCAGTGACCTTATGCCACGGATTTTCAAAAAGCACCTGCTGGATTGTTGAAAGGCTTGGTATGTAGAATACAAATCAAAAGAAAAACTGCGTTTGCTTCAACATTTTTACGGCCCTATATGGCAGAGCCTGGACTAGTACGAATGCTATATAAGATACTGCCCTAACTTCTATTTGCATAGGCATACATGGAAAGCTTGATACATTGACAACTCATCCAAGATTGCTATGCGCCATGTACAGTGGACTGTGAATGTGAACACAAATATGTATTCTGTGCCATTTCAGACATGAATTAGGCACTTGTGTAGTATGCAAACGCATTTCAATTGTTCCTACATTTGAAACTTCATTACGAGAGGCGCGGGTAGTGTAGTGGTTAGCGCGTCCGACTGGCTAGCCGACGGCCCGGGTTTAATATGCAGCAGGCATGATTATGTGGTATACAAATCAATGGACAGATACTGATATTGTTGAATCGTTCAGTGCTATGCACACACACATTGACATGCTTCGTACATAAAAAGTACCCGAATGTCGCACATTCCGCTGGACCATAATACAACAGTAGTCCTATGTGTGTACCTGGCGGCAACACACACTAGAGCAAGTGCAGACATTGAAAGTTGGAAGAAGAAGACGAAAGAAATACCCGCCCCCGCAGTTTTTCTAGATCAACGAAGTCGCCATCATGAAATCTGATGTCGCCAGAAACGAAAATGCGCGTCTGCCGTATTGTCGTGACGTCACAGTAGGTGTGCCTTCCGGTTTCGCGCCATTACTACGGCCTGGCAGCCGACCGCTGGCAAGTGATGCCAGTTTCTTTTGAGTACTCTCGATATATAGATAGATAAGATAAATAGGCAGGCATGCAGGCAGGCATGCAGGCAGGCATGCAGGCAGGCAGGCAGGCAGGCAGGCAGGCATGCAGGCAGGCAGGCAGGCATGCAGGCAGGCAGGCAGGCAGGCAGGCAGGCAGGCAGGCAGGCAGGCAGGCAGGCAGGCAGGCAGGCAGGCAGGCAGGCAGGCAGGCAGGCAGGCAGGCAGGCAGGCAGGCAGGCAGGCAGGCAGGCAGGCAGGCAGGCAGGCAGGCAGGCAGGCAGGCAGGCATGCATGCAGGCAGGCAGGCAGGCAGGCAGGCAGGCAGGCAGGCAGGCAGGCAGGCAGGCAGGCAGGCAGGCAGGCAGGCAGGCAGGCAGGCAGACATACATACATACATACATACATACATATATATATATATATATATATATATATATATATATATATTTATATATATGTATATATATTTATATATATATATATGTATATGTATATATGTATATATATATATATATATATATATATATATATATATATATATATATATATATGGATATATATGTAACTAATTTTGTGTGTGTGTGTGTAAATAGGCAGATATAGTTTAATGCAAGCTATACATATGGAGAAAAACAAATATGATGCAATCCACAGAACGGGAAAGAACTGGTTAAAAGCAGAAAGTCACATATGTTTTCGCGATCAGTGTTGACAATTGATGGAAATAGTAATAATAAATAACACAATTTGTCTACGCCATATCTCTAGCAATAAAACCATTCATAGGCGCATTACACTTTACAGGAATATACAGATGACCTTAAAATAAAAATAGAGATGTAGTTGTAAAATAAATATTGTGTGTGTGTGACATAATGATGTGAGGTGAAATAAATGTCTTCTTGATCGAACTGAGGCAGTCTGTGGGAGGTATGGCAAGGGGCAGATTGTTCCAGAGGCGTGGAGCATCACTTGAATATGCTTTTTCTCCCTGCGTACGCAATCTGCATCGGGGAACCATGATCAATTAAGCTTCCGCGGAGCGTAGCGCACGAAAGCGAGAGATCAACTGATACAGACGGGTTTGGTTTGAATATTGCTAAACGTATAATTACATCAATCCTATTGAACCCATGTGTTTAACATATCGTAATCCGTGTTGTTGAAGCGCGAATCAATGAAGGCTGTACAAACTACAGAAGAGTTTCAGTACTTCCGCATTTTTCCAAAATATTTGAAGAAACAAATAATCTGTATGTTAACTGCATTTATTGAAAATAAACAACATTATCAATCCAAGACAGTATGGATTCCGTGAAGATGTGTAAACATTATATGCCTTAACTGAGTTAATAAATGAAATACATATATAGTATGTTGGTGTATTCATTGACTTGAACAAAACTGTTGACACAGTAAATCATGAATTGTTATGTGAAAACAGAAGTATTTATACGGTATCACACATATGGCACACACTTGCATAATCAGTTATTTATAAAATGGATCCATGTTTGTTTACTATGATGACTTTCACTCGGACCCATAGATTTTTTTTATTTCATAGCTCGCTATGAGAACTGTTGTATTATATAATTGTAACCAAGTAATAGTCATGCATATCCTGTACGGCTCATTGTTCTTACCATACATTAGTTATTGTTCTGAAAAAAATCCTACCAATATTATTTGTGTAGACGTACTCCAATTTAGACCAATCAGACTACTGTATGCGGCAGATCGTCTTGACCACTGCACAAACATATTATGAAAAAAAGATATCCCAATAATAGCAAATCTTATGAAATCAATTATTTAGGAGCTGTGTCACCATAAATGTTATAGCCATGTTTTTTTCTGTGTTTGGAATTACTTGGATGTTTAACTCACTAATACGAAAGCAATAAGGTCTTTCATATGTAGGTAAAATTAGGGTTATAAATGAATATTTTAGACCAGTCATAGCTTTCGTTTTTCGTTTGAGATGAGTTAAAACATCATCTAAATATGCTTTAAAACATAATGTAGTATAATGACGATATATTACAATAATCATTGTATTAATTTAAATTATTAGTATATTATATTTAAAATGCATTAACATCCACTGGAAACTACAAATACATGCAGTATTTAAATATATATACTAGTAAGTACTTAAAGTACATATATATATATATATATATATATATATATATATATATATAGAAATAAGGCGACTTATTAGTTTGAACTCGTGTATGTACAAATAATAAATATATAAATAAATATACGTGTATACATAGGTTACTATACCAGATAAATAAAACATATGCGGAAACTAAACGCACGAAACGAAGTTCTAAATACTCAGTGGAAAGACTGCTAGATAAATTGTTTTGGTCATAATGTGAACTTTGACTGAAGTAACACGGCAATTGTTATTTTGCATCCTGCTCTTGATGTATTAATAGTCATTAGCCATCACGCACATTGAGAATGATATCTCCGTTCCTCTGTCACTTTCTGAGCTACAACCAGCTGGCTGCTTATCGCTTGCGACATAAGTAGTAACTGAATCCTATTTTTATGGCGACAGTGCGTGTTTGGTAGTGATATTGTGTGGCCACCACGTCGGTAAATGTCATTAAAGAAACAGCTACTGCGGAAATGAGAAAAGGATTACAAACATAATTATTTGACAAGGAATATTAAGTATTGTGCACAGCTATCACACAATTTTCATATTGGTAGATGTAGTCCAACATTTCCGGGCACAAATGGCCTTCAATTAGGATACATAGGATTGTTAGGAAGGACATACAGTGATTTTTCTTTTGTAGAAAGCCTATATGACGAGGATTTCACTTTCTGATGCGGCATACCAAGTAATAAGAAATCCACAATTATTATGATAGTAAACCTAATTTTATAAAACATTGCATGTTTACCACATCCATGCAAATTCCGTAATGTTGGGACAGACAATAATAACATTATGGTGGTTTATGTGTGGTTACCCCTTCAGTAATTTCGATTGAAAAACAGTTATGGTGGGAAATAAAAATTAATTAAAACATTGATTTTACAGATAATGTCGGATGCGTTGCATGCTGTCATAAAGTTTATAAATACAAGGTTATAATTAAAAATTAGTGTGCAATAATAGCGTTAAGTGAAGATATACAATAATTGATGTAATATTGTTTTTTTGTTGAAAATCTGAAAGACGAGTATTTTTTTTTCTGACATGGCAGACAAAATACTATAAAATCCACATTTCTTAACGTATTAACCTATTTAAAAAATATACAAAATCGTTTTTGTATATTCATTCACTGAATATCCTCCCTAACAATCCTGTGTATCCACATTGAAGGTCATTTGTGCACGGAAATGTTGGACTACAAACCAAATTTAAATAACTATTGTATCAAATAATTACAGTTACAAACTAAATACAACTACTTTCGATATACTGATCTATCGAATTGTTGGTTTTTCTTTTACGTTTTCTTAATTTAAAAAACAACACACGAAAATACGGTATATACATGAACCCAAGTAGCACCCCACCAGGAAGTTCACTGCGGTTAACTCAGATGTCAGCATAAGTCGAACTGAGGCGTTGTCGCTCACACACACGTTTGACGACGAAGTGACAAGTACGTACCAATGGGTCCACTCGTGTGTTCGCTGGTGTCGGCGGGTGTTATCATGTGTATGTTTCACCTAGACCCAGTCCAGACACAGTGCACCACGCGACATTATATTGACGACGGCGATGACGACGACGACGACAACGCCGAGACTGTCTTGATGGCGATGGTGGGTCACCTCATGGATAGGGTGGATCAGTTGCGTCAGGACCAACAAAGCTACACGGAACAACTCCAGCAACAATTCAACCACACAGTGGAACAGCTGCGTCAAGACCAAAAACATTCAACGGAAGATCTGCGTCAGGACCAACAACGCTCAACGGAACAACTTCAGCAACAGTACAACTACACAGTGGAACAGCTGCGTCAGGACCACCAACGCTCAACCAATCAACTTCAGCAACAATTCAGCCATACTGCGGAACAGCTGCGTCAGGACCAACAACGCTCAAACAAACAACTTCAGCAACAATTCAACCACACAGTGAAACAGCTGCGTCAGGACCAACAACGCTCAACCAAACAACTTCAGCAACAATTCAACCATACTGTGGAACAGTTGCGTCAGGACCAACAATTATCAACAGAACAGCTGCGACAGGACCAACAACGCTCAACCAAACAACTTCAGCAACAGTTCTACAACACAGTGGAACAGCTGCATCAGGACCAACAACGCTCAACCGAGCAGCTGCTGCAACTTTTCAATCACTCAATGGTAAAACAACAGAAACAGCTGACGAGACTCGAGAAGATGTTGACGAGTGTGGGTATGTATTACTTATTGTTCCAGACATTAATAATAATGACAATATTCGAGATGTATCCGTCGCACCAATCGTCATCAATATAAACGTGTTTAATAAACACCCAGTAAAACATCGACATCAGATTAAATTATAAATGTAAACGTAAGCACAGCGCTGTAGCCTATCTTATCTCCAGGATTGCCCAAAGCGTTTTACACTCTGACAGGCCTGTTCAATCCAACATCATCCTGACTGACTGCCAGTCACACTGCAAGTAATGCACGAACGCAAGGTGTATTCAAGAGATTTCAAGTATTCGCCACTGTATTGATGTAAGCATAAACGGGGTGAGGCAACAGTCGTCACTGGAGCAATGCACCACCGTACATTGTGCGTGGAAATGCAACTGAAAACAAACTCGTTTTGAGATTATCAGAAGAAAATGCGCACTTTAACATAACAACATGGTTGTTGAGCATAACTAACACGGTATGTAGTAACCAATTTGAATTGTATTCGCACAAATTACACGCAGTGATGATGAGAAACTGGGCGTGCTAAACAATTATGTACACAAGGGACCTTAAGTCTTGTTACCAACAATCTACTTAATCATTACCGTTTATGTTTGACTGATATTTATCAAGTATTAACTAATAATAATAATCAGTTTTGAACTGAAATTGAACATATAAAAATCCTTTTTAAAAGCGCTATGTGGTTGATATGCTTATCTTGCAGGCTGTATATGTTGTGTGACAATACATATTCTACCTGAGTGTCTAGCCTCGTCTGCAGTTATCCAAACCTACGGTCCTGCGTTTGACAATACATATACTACCTGGGTGTCTAGCCTCGTCTGCAGTTATCCAAATCCATGGACCTGCAACCTGTTTGCATGTAAGAATAAAAAAACTAACATAGTAATATCATGTATAATATTCAAGACGGCCCAGCGAAATACCATGCACATTAAAATATCATTGGACTTCTTTTCAGTGCGGTTCTCATATACACATTCGCATATACATACAACATTTAATGATGTAAAATAGTAAGATGCATGATGCAACAGACTTAAAATATAAATTAAATTGAAGTTAAATAATAAAATCGACTACAAGAGCATACATGTTATAACTGCGAGGTAAGCTCTCCTCAGCGCAGTTTGTTAAAACCCTGTATTATATAAAATGGCTAAAACACATTTTAACTCTATGTAGTTTGACTAGTTTTTGAAAGTGTTATTTAGTATTTTTAAAAGCACAGCTTCTTCATAGCAGAACACGTTCCTAACTGCATTGCAGCTGACACGTGGTACACACATATTAGAGTCATCGTTCTGGGTAGAGTAGGAGTGAAAGTCTTTGGTACGTATACATTTGACCCTGAGATATGAAGGTACTACACCCAACATACATTTGCCAATCATTAACGTTTTGTGTAATTTTATTTTGTTTTTGGATGTTAGCCATCCGAATGAGCTGTGAATGTTAGATATGTGGGGTCGCCGCCTGCAGCTTAGAAGGACTCTGCCCGCTTTGTTTTGTAATGTGTGTATTCGTTTTAAGTAACTTTCAGTTCCCTTGGGTCATACGATGTCCTCGTATTCTATGATGGGAGGATCGTAGTTTTGAAGAGAGTGCTGTGGTTATAGAAATGAAAGGCCGAATTCGTGATTAAAGTAAAAAGGCAAGTTCTTATATAGCGCAGTATCTAATCCTCAGGACCGTTCAAAGCGCTTTTCACTTTACTTCCCTGACAGACCTGTTCACTCAGACGCCATCTCGATTTCTTTGGAAAGCATCCAGCCATATGCTACAATTAACGCACGAAAGCTACTCGTACACATATCCACCACTATCTATAGCCAGGTACTCATTTAGACAGCTGAGTGAACTGGAGCAATGTGGAGTGAAAAAATGTGCCCGCCGTTTTAACACCGCAGCACAGGATTCGAACCCGGATTCTCGTAGTCGAGAGTTCGAAGCTCTACCATTGAGCCATGGCGCTCTACAAAACAAATTATGGTACATACTATAAAAAGTGGCAGATTACCTTACAAATATTAAATATTCCAATTTATTATATCAAATGTCAATGAACTGCTCACATGAATACTAAGTTGTACATATTATTCATGGTTCGTGACATGCAAGTAGCATGACCCATATTGTGGACATAGTCACCTTTCCCAACCATGACACTATACTTTTATAACTCTATTGAGTCCATAGTATAGGCACGTATACGTATTATCTATTGAGAAAACATTTCTGTAAACATTCCATCAAAACAGTTATATATCAGCAAAAGAACGAATTCCCAAAACATTGTCCTGCTCCGTACACGGAGGCAAGACTGCCCATTCTGCGAAATTTCCTTTGTCTTTTCGGTTCATGAATAAAACATTGCGTGAAATATAATACGTGTCTAATCGTTATAAAGTATTATTATTATTATTATTATTATTTTTCGTTACACGTATGAGTTCACAAGTATTTAGATTTACTATTTTTGTAACTATAGCAATTCGACTAGTATGCATTATGTTTTATCACGTTGATGTTCATTGATTACAAATTAATGCAAATACGAACTGTAGAGATTGTAAACAGATTGGATCCGACATTAGGAACATATATATAATCAACAAACTTGTTCTTCTTTGAACTTTTGTCTAAACCGCCTCTTCCAGTACGTCTCTACACAATTACATTGAACCGCCGCAATATCTCTCTGCGTGGACGGTAGATGCGACCTTTTGCAGGAGGTCTTCCTCCGAGAGCTGCGGTGTTGGTAGCTCAAGACACCGACGTAGAGGAGCCCACCGTTCAATATCTTCTCGATCCCAACTAGGACAGACTTGATGGAATCGATCTATCCACTGAGATGATTTGTCTTCCGTTGCAACACTTCCCATGACCGTTGCTGGCGTCAGTCTCTGGTGTATGGTCGATTCATATCGCCCAATGAACCGAGTCTTCGCCATGTCGAACACCTTCATTTTGTTCCGGCCGATCTTATTTGATGAATATGCCGAAGACTTTCCTAGGCTGTTTAAACCACACATGCCAGTCCTCGTGGGTCGTAGCTGACAGTATAACTCGCAGAACTTGTCGACAGTCTCCTACTTCAGAAAGCCCGCGCAATACGCTGATAATGTGATAACAGTGCGTTCGACAAATCTGAGAATTATGTTTGTTTTTGGTGTTGCTCAACAGGTGCATCCGACTGCGCTGATCTACTGAAGGCAGGTTACCGAACCAGCGGCGTGTACTACATCTATCTGGCGAGACTGAACAAGAACGTCCAGGTTTTCTGTGACCAAGACACAGAAAATGGTGGATGGACGGTGCGTGGTCATTATTTATATGATTGTGCAGCTATTGTGTACGTGTACGTGTACGTGTGCGTGTGCGTGTGCGTGTGCGTGTGCGTGTGCGTGTGCGTGTGCGTGTGCGTGTGCGTGTGCGTGTGCGTGTGCGTGTGCGTGTGCGTGTGCGTGTGCGTGTGCGTGTGCGTGTGCGTGTGCGTGTGCGTGTGCGTGTGCGTGTGCGTGTGCGTGTGCGTGTGCGTGTGCGTGTGCGTGTGCGTGTGCGTGTGCGTGTGCGTGTGCGTGTGCGTGTGCGTGTGCGTGTGCGTGTGCGTGTGCGTGTGCGTGTGCGTGTGCGTGTGCGTGTGCGTGTGCGTGTGCGTGTGCGTGTGCGTGTGCGTGTGCGTGTGCGTGTGCGTGTGCGTGTGCGTGTGCGTGTGCGTGTGCGTGTGCGTGTGCGTGTGCGTGTGCGTGTGCGTGTGCGTGTGCGTGTGCGTGTGCGTGTGCGTGTGCGTGTGCGTGTGCGTGTGCGTGTGCGTGTGCGTGTGCGTGTGCGTGTGCGTGTGCGTGTGCGTGTGCGTGTGCGTGTGCGTGTGCGTGTGCGTGTGCGTGTGCGTGTGCGTGTGCGTGTGCGTGTGCGTGTGCGTGTGCGTGTGCGTGTGCGTGTGCGTGTGCGTGTGCGTGTGCGTGTGCGTGTGCGTGTGCGTGTGCGTGTGCGTGTGCGTGTGCGTGTGCGTGTGCGTGTGCGTGTGCGTGTGCGTGTGCGTGTGCGTGTGCGTGTGCGTGTGCGTGTGCGTGTGCGTGTGCGTGTACGTGTACGTGTACGTGTACGTGTACGTGTACGTGTACGTGTACGTGTACGTGTACGTGTACGTGTACGTGTACGTGTACGTGTACGTGTACGTGTACGTGTACGTGTACGTGTACGTGTACGTGTACGTGTACGTGTACGTGTACGTGTACGTGTACGTGTACGTGTACGTGTACGTGTACGTGTACGTGTACGTGTACGTGTACGTGTACGTGTACGTGTACGTGTACGTGTACGTGTACGTGTACGTGTACGTGTACGTGTACGTGTACGTGTACGTGTACGTGTACGTGTACGTGTACGTGTACGTGTACGTGTACGTGTACGTGTACGTGTACGTGTCCGTGTCCGTGTCCGTGTCCGTGTCCGTGTCCGTGTCCGTGTCCGTGTCCGTGTCCGTGTCCGTGTCCGTGTCCGTGTCCGTGTCCGTGTCCGTGTCCGTGTCCGTGTCCGTGTCCGTGTCCGTGTCCGTGTCCGTGTCCGAGTCCGTGTCCGTGTCCGTGTCCGTGTCCGTGTCCGTGTCCGTGTCCGTGTCCGTGTCCGTGTCCGTGTCCGTGTCCGTGTCCGTGTCCGTGTCCGTGTCCGTGTCCGTGTCCGTGTCCGTGTCCGTGTCCGTGTCCGTGTCCGTGTCCGTGTCCGTGTCCGTGTGTGTACGAATGAGCTGGACACTAGAACGTATGCGTGTGTGTGTGTGTGTGTGTGTGTGTGTGTGTGTGTGTGTGTGTGTGTGTGTGTGTGTGTGTGTGTGTTAGCGTATATGTGCCTATATGAATGTGTACATCTGTGTATGTGTATGTACGTGTGTGAATGTGTACGTATGCATATATGTTAGCTGTAATGATTTGTGTGAAGAAGGAAGTTATGAATGAAGAAATGTAGTGATTGAAATGATGTGTATTGTAGTCGCATGCTAATGATCTGACGAGCCACTTGGTTATCAATATTTTATAGTTATAATATTTTGGGATCATTGGGTATCAGCATAATAATGTTCGTGGTTTATGTAAGATTTATTGGACGAGTACCAAAACAATACTTGGGGGACAACAACATTCGCGATGTAGTAATTTGTAAAAACAAAAGCGATCCCAATGTCACATCCCTACAGCCCTGGATTAATATGCTAGTAGAGTTCAATGCTGCGTACGGAATACGTCCACAGTTTCCCGCGCTATGAACTATGTCGAGCGGTGACGTCATGATGACGCAACACAATGTTATGATGTAGAGTGAGAAACACTATTTTATAACACACACACGCACGCACGCACGCACGCACGCACGCACGCACGCACACACACACACACACACACACACACACACACACACATACCAATATATATCAAAACTATATGGGTGTTTATTATCTCGTCGACAACGAAAAGGTCTTCGACTCAGTGCAAATTCAAGCACTGCTGACCTAGCTTCAAGAACAGGGGATTGAAGATATGTAAATCGAGGTCTTGAAGGAAATATACACTAACAGTTCGATGACAGTCCACCTACACAAACAAGCAACAAGATCAACGTCACCTTGATAAACCAGAGGATTTCAAGTAGACGGCGAATATCTTAGTCATCTTCGCTTCGCCGACGATATATTCATATGCGCTAATACACCACATGAACTACAACATATGCTACAGGAATTAGCTGATCAGAGTGTAATTCATTGTCTGAAGGTGAACAAGTCGAAGACAAAGGTGATGATTTAAAAACTACACACCAGTACGTGTCGACAATCCCGGATCGAGAATGTTAAAAGCTATATCTACCTGGAACGTTGTTACAGCACCATAGAACATCCAAGACAAGGAGATTCAAGGAGGTATCACAGCCGGATAGACAGCATTCGCCAAGCACTGCGACATCTTCAAGGGTAACATTGGCGCATGTTTGAAAAGACAAGTCTACACATCATGCGTACTTCCAGCAATGACATACGGCGCGTTAACTAACATGGGCACTTACCAACCAAGCAAAGAACAAGCTAACAGCCGCACAAACAAAAATTGAAAGTAGTATGTTAAACAATACATACCGGGATATAAAAAACAAACATCTGGGTAAGAGAAAAGACCATGGCCACACACGTGATTGATCAAGTCAGAAGTTGGAAGTGGACCTGGGCAGGCACGTCACCAGGATACGAGATTACCGATGGACACTGTGTTTCACTACTTGGAAACTGTACGAAAAGGAAAGACTTAGAGGAAGGGCGGCGAAATTGTGGAGAGAAGATCAAGACAACTACTGGAAGGGTACTATCTGGCAGAGGATAGTGCAATATATACCGATGTGGAAGCAGCATGTTGAGGCCTTCGCCCAAAAATTGTTGAATTATTGAAGCTTATCATCTCAAATAATATTATATGCTTCGTTGTTCTGCTTCTTTTATTAGAATATGAAATATGTATTAGGGCGATGTTACAGTTTCAAACATTCCATCCTTCGAACATATCGTAGCACGTGCTATGTAGTATATACATGTGTTGTCTTTTGTTAGGTCTTCCAGAGACGCCAAGATGGCTCCGTCGACTTTAATCGCGACTGGAAAACCTATACGGAAGGATTCGGCGACTTGGACGGCGAATTATGGCTCGGTGGGTGAATCTAATAATAACGCATTTACTCAAACGTTGACGAGGTAAAACAGCCATAGCTAATAATGCACCAATTATGTAGATATGCAAATCTAACGAATATGACATAAATTCAGGCAAATTACTACACAGACGATTGGACAAGAGATCCCAATGTTTTCCTATTAAGCGTTTTGAAATTCGTGAGCCAACATCTGTTCCATGAAGATCTTCAACAACATCCATCCACACGTCTACTTTCATATAAGATGCTAGACGATCTGATGAATTCTCAACTTTTTGTATAATCACAGTGATAGGCATCTACACTAGCATCTACATAGGAGCTAGCATTATTGATTATTGTATATATGATATGCTTATATTTAACCGCCGTTCCGTGATATCCTCGAACCGAAAGTGTATAATTAAAGGACTCAAACACACACACACACACACACACACACACACACACACACACACACACACACACACACACACACACACACACACACACACACACACACACACACACACACACACATACACACACTCACTCACTCACACTCACACACACACTCATATATATATATATATATATATATATATTTATATTTATATATATATATATATATATATATATACATATATATATACATATATATATATATATATATATATATATATGTATATACATATATATATATATATATATAATATATATATATATATATATATATATATATATATATATATGTATATGTGTATATACATATATTTATATATATATATATAATATATATATATATATATATATATATATATATATATATATATATATATATATATATATATATGTATATGTGTATATACATATATTTATATATATACATATACATATATATATATATATATATATATATATATATATATATATATATATATATATATATATATATATATATATATATATATACATACACACTGTATATATGTGTGTGCATAATAAGAAGACTATGACTTAATTCCGTACTTGAATATTTCACAATCTTAGCGTTCTTTCACGGTGTGGGTAATTGTCTTTGTGATAAGCATTTAGCGTGCATCGTAGCAAGTGTCTTCGAGATGGTACGTTCTCATGCCTCTAATATTTCGAAGTTTACATGGTCAAATAATATTTCTTAGTGCTGCTTCCACATCCCATGATGCTATCTTTGGCACCTATGTCGGATCAGTGGTGATTGTGGTACTACGTACGTTCACTGTCGTATAGCTCGGTGTAGAATCCCTCTATTTGTTCTGTTATCTTACCTCTGACACACATATATCTATCCTGCTAGCATAGGAGTGTAACTTGTCTATCTTCCCAGTTTTCTGTTGCCAATGTGGTCGAGATTGTCGTTCCAAAATTGGATCATATAGTCACTCCAAAAATATGCAGTCTAACTATTCATCTTCTCATCAGTGTGCATATCCTATTGTTGGCGTCGCAGGTTAATTGGACAATATTTGGTGCTCTTGGTTAAAGGCGAATAATGGGATAGTTGCATTACAGTTAAATCAGTATAATACAACAAATCTTGATAGACATTGCGCTCATATGGCGAAATGGTGATATTGATAAAGGTGATTTTACGAATGTTTTATATATGGAGCAAACTGTATTTTTTATCTATGCAGGAAATTACTATATTCATGAGATCACAGCGCAAGCAAACTACACTTTACGAATCGATTTGACAGCCTTCAATGGATCCAATAAATTCGCAGTCTACAAGGCCTTCGCTGTTGCTTCTGAGAGCGCCAATTACAAGCTTTCGATTGGAGGATATTACGGCACAGCGGGTGAATATGAAGCAAAAGCAGAACAACAATAGTAATAGAATGCTAATCGCCCAAGGGCCAGCGGTCTTTTATTTACTAGAAATTATCAAATAAATCGTGGGCGTTTTTGTATATCGGTTTACATGGGTAGTTCAAAACATCGCTTCTTAAGCGTCCCGATCAGTGGAAGTATTACAGGATGGGGTAAGGGTAAACATGACTTCATATCGTCAACCCAGTAATATAAATCTATAGCAAAGGTGGTACAACATGTTAGGTATTATACTAGTCTTTCTAACAATCAATGCCATAGCCACTATGTGTCGATATCGTGTCGTGACGTCATTGTGACGTCATACGTGTCATTAGCTATACCTGGTTACATTATAATCGGCAGTTCTGTTAGGGAAACATTCAATCTTATGGAACATCAGGTCAAGTTTGTTTGAAGACGACAATTATATACCAATATGAAATTGCTTTATATTCCACCTTACAATATATAATATGGTGTAATGTAATGACTGATTACAACCATCATGAATGGCGAAGTATGTAGTTTGTTGTAGACTGTGTCCATTTCATCAACACAAATAAGTGATATATATATATATAAGTGAAAACGTATTTGAGACAAACATATCCAAATGTATCTTGTTTGATTTCTAATTTTGAAGTTATGAAGTTATTACCGCCATATAGCTTAAATATTCTATACGAGTCATGTCATTTCTTACACCATAGGTCAAGATGGTCCATTTTAATACATACCTGTCACACTATAGTGGCGAAATATTATTAAAATTCGTATTTGTATATTCTTTCTAAATATGCATAAGTATGCAATAGTTACAAGTATATCGATATATATAATACTGACACCATAATGTCAGTACAGGTTCATTTCATAACAAATTCTGCCAGTCTATGAAAATTATATATGTTTCGAAAGGTATTTCAATACACTATCCAAACGGATAATAAATAATTGGTAATTCGGAAACAATAAACCATAATAACAACATATATATTATATATATGCATATATATATATATATATATATATATATATATATATATATATATATATATACATATATATACGTATATATATACATATATATATATATTATATATATATATATATATATATATATATATATATATATATATATATATATATATATATATATATATATATATATATATATATATATGATGTTATTATGGTTTATTTTTTTCCGAATTACCAATGATTTATTATCCGTTTGGATATTGTATTGAAATACCTTTCGAAACATATATAATTTTTTATAGACTGGCAGATGTTTGTTCCTTCTTCCTCCAGTATATCTACCCATACACACACATATCGAACTGGTACGGTTTTGCCATCATTGTTTGCAAGTTAATATCAATTTCGTCAAAATCGTTATCACTGCTGCAAGTCAGTATCCGACGGGTTAAGGCTATGTTCTGTGGCTACAATGTTTGATGCAGTCTTCTTCTTGACGTCACAACCTCCAGACACCTACAGATCTAATAAACCACGTGGCGCCTTTACGTAACTCGGGCCTCGTGTTGTCAACTGACAGCGTCCCGTTATCCCATTACGTCGCATTCATTCATTATATCCAGCGTTTGTTAACACGCGTTGTTAACATACCTTATTGCAAAAACAACTGGATTCTAAAAGAATGTAGTGACGAACCGAAAACAATAATAAACAGCGCGCGCACGCGTTAGGAGAGCGATTACCTCACAGGCCCGAGTTGCGAATCAGCAAATGGTATAATTACAATAGTTCATAATGACGTCTTTGTCACATAATCATAATTACCTTTTTGTATTATATATTTGAAAAGGTAGTAAAATGCATGCGTTCATCCCAGATTCCCATCGCATGAACTGCAGCAAATGGTTCACATTTTATCTTGTAACACGAAATAATATATCGCTAAATAACGAGAACAAATACTAGTTGCACTAATTGGCTTGGATGTAATTACAATCATGACATATAATTTAAATGTATAGAGCTATTAGTATTTGTATTTCCTTTTGTAACATTATACAGGGATTTGACAAAAAGTCAAGTGGTAGAATAAGAAATAGGTAGGTTTAGATCTCACAATGTCTGTGAAATTCACAGTGAACTTATCACGTGGGTTTATGAAGCTATCTATGCTGCAGGGAACGCAATGAGAGACCATGACGGCATGGCATTCTCAACGGGAGGTCGCAACAATGACAAGTGGCAAGGTAACTGCGCACAATTGGGGAAGGCAGGATGGTGGTACATATGGTGTGGCGAGGCCTTCTTGAATGGCGTGTACCGCCACGACGGATCACGCAGGTCGACTGCGTACGACGGTGTCAACTGGGGCCACTGGTTTTACTCACAAAAGTCCACGGAGATGAAGATCAGGCCACAATGAAGTATCGAAATCAGTCGAATGATGGAAAAGAACTTATCATAGTCTCACCCATTGCAACATAATTTATTCTGGATTGTGTGATATTGAACTGTAGATAAGTCCGACGGTTTGTATGGTAAATATGTTGTTGTCAGATGGATACAGCACATGCAAATTGGAATATTCTGCGGGATGCGGGACTATAAACAAAACTCTAATTTAAATTAGAAAAGTGTAGTTGAGTTTCGCATAACAGAAACATGTAATTACGAAAGGCGATAGTATACCAACATATTATATAAGCAAAACACTCTTAATAGCCAAAACATGTTCCGATATGGTCATTGTTAAAAAGGATATATTTTCCACAACGACGTAAAAAATGGACCTTGGTCCTTACAGGATGCTTTGCATTTCCAATATCACACCTGTGTTATGTAGAAAGCAAACCATTTGCAAGATAGAAAGTCATGATATTGTACTACATGATATTGTACTCTTCATTATATCTTCCATATGTATTATACTGCTGTGAAGTGTTGTATATGTATATGTTATCCCACACATAAAACTAATATTTATGGTAGCTACATGTTACATCAAACGGCAGTATGACTGGTGTGCTATGTAAATTATCTTCATAAGTCAAATATATTATTTCTGAAAGTGCTTAATATTGTTATGAACGTTGATTGTGGAAATAAAACATTAATTCGTTAATTAATTCAATGCAAACTACTGCTTATTAATAATATATTATATACTCACCAATGAGGTATCTAGAAATAACGGCGATAGCCGCTCATATTTTTAGAGGTGCTCTGGAAATAACGCGAATAGCGAATAGTTTCTCTTATTTCCAGAGCAGCTCTAGACAGAGCCAGAGCGATTTGTCAAACACAAAGATATATAATATTTGTTTCACGGAAATATTACCATCATGCAAATAATGTTAATCTACACATATTTCAGCTCCGTTTTGAAATTTATATATGTGGATATGTTTAATAGGTGACAACAATACAGCAACAATAAGTATTTATCTCCCTTAACTTTGTCTAAGTTTATAGTTTGTATATGCAATGTATTTAATTAATTGATAGCTTGATAAATATTTATATTAGATTATGAATGTTATGTTACCGCTTTGCAGTAATTTGTGACTCGCTCTTCAAGCATGATATATAATACGCTATTGACAGGTGGTGGCTCGGTGTGACATGAAACTGTTTATGGACATTTACAATACGGACTTTCATTAGGTGTGATGCTCCGTATTTGGTGACACGTGACGCCCGTGCTTTCGGTTAGATGAGACACTGCATATTCCATAAAATCACGCACCTGATATTAAACTGTGTTTGTGTATGTATATTTGGAATGTATTAGTTCTTAGGTAATAGCTAATTACGCATTACTTGTCTAATGATACCCGTAAACGTCAATCGCTGATATAGTTTTCTGGTTTCGCAATTGATATATTTGTACTTTAGCACTAGAACGTAGAATTTGACTATGCTAAATAGATATTGGTGAAAGTGTGTCTATTTTTTAAACATGTTGTCACGCGTGAGGCTGACTGAAGCCTGTTACGTTGTTGTTATGAAATGAATGTTATGTAATTCTGTAAAACAAATGTCGTCAAATTACGTCTCGACATGAGAGAACCGGTACATGTGTCGTAAACATACATAGGTCAATCACTTATAAGGCCAACCATTTGGCAAATTTGAAGTTGCAGAATAAAACGTGTGATCTTTGATTAGGGAAACCATCGATGACTGTAGCATGTGCAACATGTAATGAAACGACGGCGTTTTTAACAAAAACTCAATAGTTACTTGTATGTTGGCACTTAGAAAAATAGCAGTAAATATGTATGTATGATATAATTTGAAATACATAAACGAATGTCAATTCAGCTGTATCATCATGTACATATAAATCCGTTCACACGTGCACACACAAATGCACACACAAATGCACACACAAATGCACACACAAATGCACACACAAATGCACACACAAATGCACACACAAATGCACACACAAATGCACACACAAATGCACACACACACACACACACACACACACACACACACACACACACACACACACACACACACACACACACACACACACACACAGCTTTCGAATCAGTGCAAACGTGTGCGGTGCTGACCTCGATTCAAGAACAGAATATATGTGTTTATCGAACTCCTGAAGGAAATCTACACCAACAGCTTGACGACAGTCCACCCACACAAAGAAAATAACAAAGTCAACATCAGGATAGTAGTACAACATGGATATATAATACAGCCCCCAAGCTGTTTACGCAGCACTTGAAAACATACATATCCCGACGACTGACTTGGATAACCAGAAGATAGACGACTGCTATCTTAGTCATAATCGCTTCGCCTACGACATACTCATATGCGCTAACAAACCACATTAACTACATCAAATGCTACAGGAATTAACTGATGAAAGTGAAAATCAGTTTTTGAAGATGAACAAGTCGAAGACGAAGGTGATGATGGAAAAAGACACACCAATATATGTTAACAACACTTGAAAGCTACACCAACCTGGGACAGATCGAGATACAGCATCAGAAACAAAACAATCAAGACAAGGAGATTCAAAGAAGAATCACGGCCGGATGGACAGCATTCGCCAAGCACCGCGATATTTTCAATGGTAACATTGGAACATGCTTGAAAAACAAGTCTACAGGCGCGGAAACATAGACACTCACCACCAGAACATACGAAGATCACATACATGGTTGAACAAGTCAGAAGACGGAAGTGGACATGGGCAGGGCACATCAGCAGGATACGAGACAACCGATGGACACTGCGTATCACCATCGCACATGGAAGCCCTACGGAAGGAAAATACCTAGAGGAAAGCCGGCGACACGGTGGAGCGACGAACTAGATAACTACTGGAAGGGCAGAGGCAGAGGCAGAGGATAGTGCAAGATAGGCAGATGTGGAAGCAGCATGCTGAGGCCTTCGCCCAACCATGGGACACTATGACTGCACAATGATGATGATGTTGTTGTCTTTCTCTGTCTCTATGTCTGTCTGTCTGTCTGTCTGTCTGTCTGTCTGTCTGTCTCTCTGTCTGTCTGTCTGTCTGTGTGTGTGTGTGTGTGTGTGTGTGTGTGTGTGTGTGTGTGTGTGTGTGTGTGTGTGTGTGTGTGTGTGTGTGTGTGTGTGTGTCTGTGTCTGTGTCTGTGTCTGTGTGTGTGTGTGTCTGTGTGTCTGTGTGTCTGTGTGTCTGTGTGTCTGTGTGTCTGTGTGTCTGTGTGTCTGTGTGTCTGTGTGTCTGTGTGTCTGTGTGTCTGTGTGTCTGTGTGTCTGTGTGTCTGTGTGTCTGTGTGTCTGTCTGTCTGTCTGTCTGTCTGTCTGTCTGTCTGTCTGCCTGCCTGCCTGTCTGTCTGTTTGTCTGTTTGTTTGTTTGCTTGTTTGTTTGTTTATTTGTTTCACTGTCTGTATCTATGCATTTATGAATGTATGTATGTATGTATGTATGTATGTATGTATGTATGTATGTATGTATGTATGTATGTCTGTCTGTCTGTCTGCCTGTCTTTCTGTCTGTCTGTATGTCTATCTGTCTCTTTGTGTATGTGTCTGTATCTCTGTGTCTGTGTCTGTGTATGTGTCTGTCTGACTGTGTGTATGTCTGTCTGTCTGTCTGTCTGTCTGTCTGTCTGTCTGTCTGTCTCTCTCTCCCTTTCTCTCTATGATAGTAGTTAGTCAACATCAAGACTTTTGGACATTGTGAATAAACTAACATAATTGTGCCGCATTTCAACTACAACATTTTATCGTGGGAGTTTCCAAAATGCACGAAGAGTTTCCAAAAATGCAGGAAAGGGCAACTCGAATAATTACCCGCAATAAGCATAACGCACCCACACATACTGTCGTGAAACCACAAAGTCTGCTGACATTGGAAGATATTTTTACTCTCCAATGTGTTATGTTCTTTGATAAATCTGTATTTATTGCGTTCCTATTTTTTCATTCGATATTTTTACAAATAACCCAACACAACAATGCTATCAAAAAGTACCCCTCTAGTCATATATCGATAACCAGAAAATGTATTAGGTACTACTTACCAACATTACTTAGATAAATGCCACGTTGCATTTCTGATAGCATTTACACACACAACTTCAATGATTGTATACGTACACCAAACAATACTTAATCGCTCTTTACAACTATATTTTCACAGGCATAAACTGCTACATATGCATTTAACCCTCAACTACGCACTGTCCTTCTATACTTAGACATGTGTGCACCATTAATCTCAGTACTGATTGATATGCTGCCTTGGGAGTAGTAGATATTTTTAGTTACAATATCAAATAAATTGGTGGCTGTCGCCTTAGCGGTTTTTGTAGTACCCTTAGTGAGAATCTCTTGACATACTGTTATTGACATTGGATCGTGTTCGTACATTATGTATGTTCTGTCAAATTAAAATAGTCCAGTTCCGATCAAGTTTCATACATCAGCAAGATTGACACGCGGACACAATAGTTTAGCTATAAACGCCTTAGCCATTGTTGGTATGTACGCATTTGTGACGTGTAGATGCTACTTGTAATTGTATGTGTGAACAGGTGTGTAAAACGCCATTGGTTTAATCAGACTGCTTAAAGTAGCATATTCAAGATGCGTCTTACAGCTATGGTTACATGATGGACGTCCTTGTTATTTATGCCTTGGGCATAGGCGTATACGGTACGTGTTGCGTATGTTCATGTATCATACTCCCGTCGATCCAACGTTACTGTAGCAAACTACTGAAATATCAAGTAATATACGTTAATTTTTCATATTCAAGCCACGGTGTAATTATATATTTACATGTCAATATGTTCCTGTAACATAACACATTAATTTCATAAGTACGTCATTCATAATGACTATGCTAACGTATCACGTGAAAAAAAAGTGTTGTTATCTGACAAAGAACTATCCTGAGTAATGTTCAGTAATGCTGGCATAATAGTCTTTCTTGTAGATGCATACGATTACTTTGTATTAACTCTTTATAGATGCGTAGACACAACGCAGATAGAACTAGTTTTCCTTCAGATGTATGCAGTAGTGCTCAGTTGATGTCGATTTCGCATATTTCCCACAGTTCGAGCGTTTTCGATATTTGAATAGTCACGTGTTTGCAGTCGTCTCCATCACAAATACATTTGGCGACACACGTGGTCAGACCGTCGCTCCCAGCCCCAGTATCTCCGCTCAGTTTGCACTTCCGGTAGAGTCCCGATGTCTCGCAATATGACCATTTGGTCTGTCTAATCGACACGATGATGTCGGGGATGGAACAGACAAGATGACGACCAGTGATCGTGACGGTGAATGAAGTCTTGATTGCTTCTGGCACACATTTGTTGATGACGAGGCCGCGGTGGACACACTTACACTGCGGCTGTGGAGACCAGGGCCGGGCTCCGGCTGACCACGTGTACATGTCAGTCTGTGCCAGGAGAAGGCACGTGTCGTTGTTGTAGTCGTTCAGTTGGATTGCCTTCTCCATCGTCACCGGGGGGTCCAAGACAGGTTGAGATGAAGCTAAAAAAACAATATTGTCTACGAAATATTTATACATTATATCGGCGATTGCATAAATAATTCTAGGGGGCCATTTTATATTACTCAAACCATCATTCAAACTTTCATAAGAACCGCGTGTCTGTTAAGGTCTGGATTGAAGGTATTCCTTGATAATGTTAGACTCTTTGCCATTTTCTATTATTCTAATTAACATAATTACTTGATATAAATATATGCATTTTTATCATAAATGTGTTACATGAATAATATATAACCCCGACAATATTAAAACCAATAACTCCGCTCAGTTTTTCAATTCTAGCGAACGAACATTATCCCCAGAGAAAACTGCCACCTTCATTACATGTTTCAAATAAATTAGAAGTGTAAAATAAATACATAAATAGAACATCAACTGCATGTCACTGACGGAAGGCAGAACACCAATTAAGACACTCAGAGCTGGGTACTTTCAATAATTTAGAGATGTTTTCCTTTATATATAATGCCAGTATATGGTCATAATGAAGTACGTATAATAATTTACTCTACGCTCTTCTTTACAATTTGTTACCGTTTTTAAGGTTGACAAAACCAATTCATATGTCCGTCAAACATCTACATGTTAGTTAAATTTAGCTAGTGAAGTGGCCAATTTGTGATACTCCAATATATTAACAAAATTAGTCAATACTAAACGAGTTCCAAATATATTATATGCAAATTTGCATTATATATATATATATATATATATATATATATATATATATATATATATATATATATATATATATATATATATATATATATATATATATATATATATATATATATATATATATATATATATATATATATATATATATATATAGGCGTATGTCTGATAATTGTTGCACCATATAAAGCCACATACCTGGATAAAACGTAACCACGACGTTTTCTTCATTTGGGTCTGTCAGCACGTTGGCTAGAGTCACTATTTTCCCGTAGCGTTCACCTTTGTCCACAAGCCGCATGACTTCTTTGGTCCCTGGCATGAATCCCACCCCTCCAGAGGTAACGTTGTTTGCCCATTTCACCCAAAATTGTCTCTTCTTGCTGCAGTCTTGGATGAATGGAGACGTCTTTGTGGTAGTTTTATTGATAGCCACGCCCCAGATGATGTTATCTTCATTCGGGTTGCTGGCAAAGTTGAGATCATAAGCTATGTGGGTTTGCGCATTCCTCAGCTGCACCGTAATTCAACTGCAGGTCTTCACATCAAACTGGAGAACGTTCTCATTCCTCTGCAACTGAATCTCGTTACAAGTGAGTCGGTGCAAACACTGCGCTGCAACATCTGCAAACCGATGTAAAGTATGTAATGTGGTATTTATTATGCATCTACACTGTATGTATTTCTCAAACCATCATAAGAACCGCGGGTCTTTCAAAGTCTGGATTGATGGTATTGCTTGATAATGTTAGAATCTTTGCTATTGTTCTATTATTCTAATTAATATAATGTTGTTATATAAATATATGCCCAAATATGTTACATGAATAACGTATAACCTCGACAATATGAAAACCAATAACTCCGCTCAATTTCTAAGGACCCACAATTCTAGCGAACGAACATTATCCCCAGAGAACACTGCCACCTTCATTACATGTTTTAAATAAATTAGAAGTGTAAAATAAATACATAGATAGAACATCAACTGCATGTCACAGACGGAAGGCAGAACATTAATTAAAACACTCAGAGCTGGGTACTTTCAATAATTTAGATATATTTTCCTTTCTATATAATGCCAGTATATGGTCATAATGAAGTACGTATACTAATTTACTCTAAGCTCTTCTTTACCATTTATTACCGTTTTTAAGGTTGACAAAACCAATTTATATGTCCGTTAAACATCTACATTTTAGTAAAATTTAGTTAGTGAAGTAGCCAATTTGTGATATCCAATACATTCAAAATTAGTCAATATTAAACGGGTTCAAAAATATGATATACATGCAAATATGTACTATATATATATATATATATATATATATATATATATATATATATATATATATATATATATATATATATATATATATAGGCGTATGTCTGATAATTGTTGCACCATATAAAGCCACATACCTGGATAAAACGTAACCACGACGTTTTCTTCATTTGGGTCTGTCAGCACGTTGGCTAGAGTCACTATTTTCCCGTAGCGTTCACCTTTGTCCACAAGCCGCATGACTTCTTTGGTCCCTGGCATGAATCCCACCCCTCCAGAGGTAACGTTGTTTGCCCATTTCACCCAAAATTGTCTCTTCTTGCTGCAGTCTTGGATGAATGGAGACGTCTTTGTGGTAGTTTTATTGATAGCCACGCCCCAGATGATGTTATCTTCATTCGGGTTACTCGCAAAGTTGAGTTCATAAGCCATGTGGATGTGAGCATTCCGGAGCTGCACCTTAATTCGACTGCAGGTCTTGACATCAAACAGGAGAACGTTCAGTTTCCTCCGCAACTGAATCTCGTTACTCGTGAGTCGGTGCAAACACTGCGGTGCAACATCTGCAAGCCGATGTAAAGTATGTAATGTGCTATTTATTATGCATCTATGTATTACCCAAACCTTCATTTAAACTTTTTAAAGAACCGCGTGTCTGTCAGAGTCTGGATTGAAGGTATTGAACCACAATTCTAGCGAACGAACATTATCCCCAGATAACTTTGTCATTTTCATTCAATGTTTTAAATAAATTAGAAGTGTAAAAATAAATACATAAATAGAACATCAACTGCATGTCACTGATGGGAGGCAGAACATTAATTGAAACTCTCAAATATGGGTACTTTCAATAATTCAGAGATATTTTCCTTTCTATATAATGCCAGTATATGATCATAATAAAGTACGTATAATAGTTTATTCTAAGCTCTTCTTTACAATTTGTTTTACCTTTTAGCTAGTGAAATTGCCAATTTGTGATGCTCCAATACATTCAAAATTAGTCAATACTAAAAGGGTTCAAACATATGATAACATGATGTATAATATATATATATATATATATATATATATATATATATATATATATATATATAATACATATTTGCATATTATATATATGTATACTAGTAGTAGTAGTAGTAGTAGTAGTAGTAGTAGTAGTAGTAGTAGTAGTAGTAGTAGTAGTAGTAGTAGTAGTAGTAGTAGTAGTAGTAGTAGTAGTAGTAGTAGTAGTAGTAGTAGTAGTAGTAGTAGTAGTAGTAGTAGTAGTAGTAGTAGTAGTAGTAGTAGTAGTAGTAGTAGTAGTAGTAGTAGTAGTAGTAGTAGTAGTAGTAGTAGTAGTAGTAGTAGTAGTAGTAGTAGTAGTAGTAGTAGTAGTAGTAGTAGTAGTAGTAGTAGTAGTAGTAGTAGTAGTAGTAGTAGTAGTAGTAGTAGTAGTAGTAGTAGTAGTAGTAGTAGTAGTAGTAGTAGTAGTAGTAGTAGTAGTAGTAGTAGTAGTAGTAGTAGTAGTAGTAGTAGTAGTAGTAGTAGTAGGTAGTAGTAGTAGTAGTAGTAGTAGTAGTAGTAGTAGTAGTAGTAGTAGTAGTAGTAGTAGTAGTAGTAGTAGTAGTAGTGGTAGTGGTAGTGGTAGTGGTAGTGGTAGTGGTAGTGGTAGTGGTAGTGGTAGTGGTAGTGGTAGTGGTAGTGGTAGTGGTAGTGGTAGTGGTAGTGGTAGTGGTAGTGGTAGTGGTAGTGGTAGTGGTAGTGGTAGTGGTAGTGGTAGTGGTAGTGGTAGTGGTAGTGGTAGTGGTAGTGGTAGTGGTAGTGGTAGTGGTAGTGGTAGTGGTAGTGGTAGTGGTAGTGGTAGTGGTAGTGGTAGTGGTAGTGGTAGTGGTAGTGGTAGTGGTAGTGGTAGTGGTAGTGGTAGTGGTAGTGGTAGTGGTAGTGGTAGTGGTAGTGGTAGTGGTAGTGGTAGTGGTAGTGGTAGTGGTAGTGGTAGTGGTAGTGGTAGTGGTAGTGGTAGTGGTAGTGGTAGTGGTAGTGGTAGTGGTAGTGGTAGTGGTAGTGGTAGTGGTAGTGGTAGTGGTAGTGGTAGTGGTAGTGGTAGTGGTAGTGGTAGTGGTAGTGGTAGTGGTAGTGGTAGTGGTAGTGGTAGTGGTAGTGGTAGTGGTAGTGGTAGTGGTAGTGGTAGTGGTAGTGGTAGTGGTAGTGGTAGTGGTAGTGGTAGTGGTAGTGGTAGTGGTAGTGGTAGTGGTAGTGGTAGTGGTAGTGGTAGTGGTAGTGGTAGTGGTAGTGGTAGTGGTAGTGGTAGTGGTAGTGGTAGTGGTAGTGGTAGTGGTAGTGGTAGTGGTAGTGGTAGTGGTAGTGGTAGTGGTAGTGGTAGTGGTAGTGGTAGTGGTAGTGGTAGTGGTAGTGGTAGTGGTAGTGGTAGTGGTAGTGGTAGTGGTAGTGGTAGTGGTAGTGGTAGTGGTAGTGGTAGTGGTAGTGGTAGTGGTAGTGGTAGTGGTAGTGGTAGTGGTAGTGGTAGTGGTAGTGGTAGTGGTAGTGGTAGTGGTAGTGGTAGTGGTAGTGGTAGTGGTAGTGGTAGTGGTAGTGGTAGTGGTAGTGGTAGTGGTAGTGGTAGTGGTAGTGGTAGTGGTAGTGGTAGTGGTAGTGGTAGTGGTAGTGGTAGTGGTAGTGGTAGTGGTAGTGGTAGTGGTAGTGGTAGTGGTAGTGGTAGTGGTAGTGGTAGTGGTAGTGGTAGTGGTAGTGGTAGTGGTAGTGGTAGTGGTAGTGGTAGTGGTAGTGGTAGTGGTAGTGGTAGTGGTAGTGGTAGTGGTAGTGGTAGTGGTAGTGGTAGTGGTAGTGGTAGTGGTAGTGGTAGTGGTAGTGGTAGTGGTAGTGGTAGTGGTAGTGGTAGTGGTAGTGGTAGTGGTAGTGGTAGTGGTAGTGGTAGTGGTAGTGGTAGTGGTAGTGGTAGTGGTAGTGGTAGTGGTAGTGGTAGTGGTAGTGGTAGTGGTAGTGGTAGTGGTAGTGGTAGTGGTAGTGGTAGTGGTAGTGGTAGTGGTAGTGGTAGTGGTAGTGGTAGTGGTAGTGGTAGTGGTAGTGGTAGTGGTAGTGGTAGTGGTAGTGGTAGTGGTAGTGGTAGTGGTAGTGGTAGTGGTAGTGGTAGTGGTAGTGGTAGTGGTAGTGGTAGTGGTAGTGGTAGTAGTAGTAGTAGTAGTAGTAGTAGTAGTAGTAGTAGTAGTAGTAGTATAATGATAACAAACAATATAAATAAATAGCATTAAGAAATAAATGTACTACTGGTAGTAGTAGTAGTAGTAGTAGTAGTAGTAGTAGTAGTAGTAGTAGTAGTAGTAGTAGTAGTAGTAGCAGTAGCAGTAGCAGTAGCAGTAGCAGTAGCAGTAGCAGTAGCAGTAGCAGTAGCAGTAGCAGTAGCAGTAGCAGTAGCAGTAGCAGTAGCAGTAGCAGTAGCAGTAGCAGTAGCAGTAGCAGTAGCAGTAGCAGTAGCAGTAGCAGTAGCAGTAGCAGTAGCAGTAGCAGTAGCAGTAGCAGTAGCAGTAGCAGTAGCAGTAGCAGTAGCAGTAGCAGTAGCAGTAGCAGTAGCAGTAGCAGTAGCAGTAGCAGCAGCAGCAGCAGCAGTAGCAGCAGCAGTGCTAGTATTTTTATTTTTATTATTATTATTTGTATAATTATTATTGTTATTATTATTACTATTATTATTATTTGTATACTTATTATTATTATTATGGACATATTTGTGTTAAAACGAAAACTTATTCCGAAGAACATCAATACATAATAATATGTCATTATGTGACACTACTTAGTAGCATGGACACAAACTGAGAGCATAGCTATATGTACGTTACCTATTTGTCGAGTCTGTCCAATAAACCGTAGTGAACATAATGTTTGGAAATACGCCGACGTAATCAGGGGGACCCGGAGTTCTGCTCGTTCTGCGGTTTTTTCCGTAATAATCCGCGCTTTCAACAACGGTGCGACCTATAAACAACGTTAGTTCGATATTTAATGTATGTATATATATATATATATATATATATATATATATATATATATATATATGCATAGTGGATTATATATATATATATATATATATATATATATATATATATATATATACATATAAATATATGTATGTATATGCATACATACTAATGTTAATATATACATAGGCACACACAACATATATATATATATGTATATATATATATATATATATATGTGTATATATATATATATATGCATAGTGGATTATATATATATATATATATATATATATATATATATATATATATGATATATATATATATATATATATATATATATATATATATATATGATATATATATATATATATATATATATATATATATATATATATATATATATATATATGCAAACATACTAAAGTTAATACATATATATATACATATATATATATATATATATATATATATATATATATATATATATATATATATATATGGAGATTGCGTGCGTTATGCATAGATGATATATGTATATATGATATATATATATATATATATATATATATATTTATAGACGATGGGATTCCTCATATATAAACTTACTATTGTCAGTCCAGTATAGACGTTTGTTGAGGAAGTCTAAATCTAATCCACATATTTGACGTAGATTTGTTGACACAATCGTTGTTAGTTCCTATCCCTCCAGATTGGACTTGTACACGCCACATGGTCTGCGTGAGTTGTGAAATAACACTCTGAAAATGCAAAATAGTGTGTACATGTTTTATGTATGCACACTCACCTACCAAACTCGTTCGTCTATACAACCTTCATATTGGTCGCTCAAGTTCAAATGTACTTGTTGGTCCCAGAGTCAAGCAAAGGTTTGGGTTTGAGCTTTCTCAGTGACTGCGCCGACGCTGTGGAATATACTGCCATGCGCAGTCAACGCTAAATCAGCTATTATATTTCGCTGCCGCTACGTGAAAACCTATGTGTTTAATATCGCCTATCTACTATGTAGCCTCTTGGCGCGCTCATCCAATTGTTGACGACCTTTGCATTGCGCTTGTCTACGAGAATGCTGAATTCACTGGTTATCTTTCTCCACCGACCTCGGATTCTGACAATATTGGCGCCATAAAAGATATGTACTTTACAGTATATGCATCCAAGACGACGTTTTAAAATCTCAGGATGTTCATAGGCATGTAATATTTGTATAACTCGATCTAGCGTTGCGTTTGACACCATTGACCATGACATTCTGTTAACGGACCTAGACCGAATCGGTGTGCGAGGCGACGCACTTAGCTGGCTCGCATCGTAAATTACCGACCGAACACAGTGGGCCAGTGTGGACGGTCACTCTTCTTGCCCAACCCGACTGCGACACGGAGTTCCACAGGGCAGGGTCCTTTGCTTTTTACTGTATTATGTGCTGGCCTGTCAGATGTCTTCGCGATGCACAGTGTTCGCTGTCACGTTTTTGCTGATGACACACAACTCTATGTTGAATTTCCCCGTAATGATTCTGCGTCGGCAGCCGAACGGATATGCCGCTCTGTCATGGACGTGAAATGTGGCTTCTTTTTAAAGAAGCGAATACACAGGCTATTATATTTACAACACCGAACCACCGTGCTCCGCAGCCACGTCTTCTTCCATCGAAATATGTGCACGCAACGTCATCACCTCGGCCTACACGCGGAAGAAGACGTAGGAATTTAAGTAAACCGTAGTGACGTATTTTAATGCGGCGCTGTCGATGAGTTCTTTATAGTATAGCGTAAACATACTTTTAGCAAAACCTCCATCGCTATCAATATATCGCCAAGATGTGAGACAGATTTAAGCTACTTGATTCGACCATTACCTCGCAACTGGGTCGATGGCAACACCACACAGCCACGTCGCTTGTGTGTGTATCAACACTCTGCTCTCTGTACCGTCCAGCTTGGCTACTCCAACTATTTTGTCATGGTAGTGCACAAAGTACAGACGATCTTCTTCCGGGATGACGGCAGTTTCCGGTGAAAACACTCCTAAACATACATAGTTTCACATATATAACATATATTCACGTATAACGGTTACACACAAATAAGCATACACGCTGCTATTGGTAAACTACGTCATTACACTGTAAGTAATTAGTGTGCAATTGGGGTGTTGCCTGGGTGCAACTAGGGTTCAATTACACAACTACACCTTTAGGTTGCGACAGTGCACCATATTGGGTGCATACAGGGTACATCGATTGTACGGTGCAGATTTGAACCTCCACTGGTCATGTATACTGCTTACTGTACGGAGTAGATGCTACGCTAAATTCCGGATGTTTGTTAATTCGGGTTGTTACTGTTACACAAGTTTCTGCACTAGATTAGTTGTTAACACAATGCCAACAGGAGTATACTAGTAAGACACACACACACACACACACACACACACACACACACACACACACACACACACACACACACACACACACACACACACACACACACACACACACACACACACACACACACACACACACACACACACACACACACACACACACACACACACACACACACGTACTTCATGTTTACATTTTATTATCTTAGTAATCGAAATAATGCAGAATCCTTTACAAATTCAGTTGCCATAAGGACACTTTAGCATCTTGCCTTTTGCCAGTACTGGTTCGCGAGAAGATCCGTCAAGTTTTGCACGATAGAACATACGACCAAAAACTGTCGTGTAGATATATTCGTTGATGCTGTCTATGTTGACTCCCTCGAAGGTGCCGCGTTGAGCTACGAAAACACAGACAGTGTGATTGATGCGGATGACGCTAGGTTCTAAGTGAGTGACATTCTCGGAAATCTGATGTGGGAAAACGTATCATAGTCACTCATGTCTACTACGCAGTACATAGATATAATTTATTTTATCGTTCAGACCAATACCACCCCTGGGAACAGATATCATTCTAAGATGAAATAGTCGCCTTTTGAATAGCCCAATGCCATGTTAACGTGGCTATTGCTAACGGTATTTGCCGCCAAGCGATATTATTGTAATTTGTTGTCAGGTGTTTCACCAGGAGCTGACAGGAGGGATTGAGGCTAGTGTAATGCTCCTCCAGAAGTGATAACAATATTTCTAGGCAGCTGAGATAAAATGGGTTGTGTTTTCGTAAACATTTGTGAAATGTAAATATTCGAAATACATTGCGGTAGTACAATGCTCTGTTTTGCAACATATGTAATTATAATAGCCAATTGATGTGTAATGGTACAACTAATAATGCCATGCCAATGTAATATTAGGAAACTGTGTACATGAAACGCTAAAAGAATTTAGCACTATCGATTAGGCTGGATAGACAATAACAGTTGTGTCTGCTTATTCCATTGCGCATACACAAAACTTGCCGTTTAATAATCATCATGTAATAGTGTTGCTTACTAAACTTACTGTTTTGAGACATAATTATTTTCTCATTGCCGTAAGTCGGCGGTGTCACGGAAGTGTTGATTGGAATCATCATGACATGGTCGTGTGTTGGTAAAACGAACGGACACATGCTGTGCCCATCTACAATGAAATACATACTGTTAAATGTATTATCCAACAGTCACATCCAAAGGAATGAATAACTGATCCATATAAAATGTTTCTAAGTTTAATTGATTTGATTAATTCAATTGGCTCTTGACTGTTGTTCTCGTTCTCGTCATTAACTATCCTAGTCTCGCTTAACCGACTGTCGGTCGGCTGCGGAACTACGCCGAGAAGACAGTCTGGTGACATTTGCCGGCTTTTGTTTGGTATCCGCGTGATCTATAAAATGCTGCCACCTCACGGACACTGCCGTAATATTTTTTTTTTAAACAACTGCAAATTTGTATTTCTATTTATTTTGGGTTAATATACATTTAATTTTTAATAGTTTTTATAATACAGCATTATTTGATCAAAAGGTTTCCTTATTTAATTTGTATGCTATCCGTGTCGGGCTAGACAATGCTGCCACCTCACGGATACTGGTTAATCCTGCCGTAATTCTTATTTTATAAACAACGGTAAATTTGAATTTTTACTTACTGTTGTGTTAATATAAGTTCAATGGTGAATACTTTTCAAATGATATTATTATCTTGTAAAACTATATCGTTATTTAAATTTTTATTTCATAGTTGGCCTGAGAGCCAATCAGCGTCTCTACCCTATTCTGGGGTAAGGCTGCCCGGATGTAGAAACTTAAGCATATATACTGTCCCAGGCGTAGTTGAGGGGGCTTAAAAGTGCTGCCACCTCACGGAGTCTGGGTAACCGAGACTATAACTATCTACGTTCGTCTGGTTGAGTTACGCGCGCCATCTTTCTTCTAGCTCGGCATGTTCCGGATGTTTCGTTATTGGTGCATTCTCCGTCTGCAAGCCCTGACGTACGCCAGTTCAAAGCCGCTTGAGTCGGCGTAATAGATCGACACATGCTGTAATGGTTGACATGTGGGACGGACGGGTGAAGTGGTTAGTGTCCACAAATTAGCCCAGCTCGACCAATGTTCGAGACGACCGAGACATTTGAATAATCTTCTGTGCTGGACTTCTTTCATTGCATCCCGCTTTGCCTGTCGCTCTCATACGCGCGATGCCAACACTGTAGGATTGCTGGATCGATACTGTATATTGGTGGGGGCGATACCTGTAGCCTGTGTGCTTCATTGATGTGTGAGTGATGCACAGGTGAGGTTATAGATGTCTACGATGTAGCCCATTTTGTTTACTAGTTGGTAAGAGCCTTAGTTGAGCGTGGCACCGGCCTCGCTGAAGAATCTTCTCTGATGGACTATTGTAGTAAGAGGTCGCTGAGATGCGCGCGACGCCATACGCTAGGATCGTTGTATCGATACTCTGTATTGGTGGGGTGATAACTAGGAGATTAATAAATGTGTGATTGGTGCATGGGTGTGAGTTTATAATATGTTATGGGTTGTGTCTTAGAAATGTAGTACCAAATAATGTTTATTTCAATAGTTCAGACAGAATGCTCATGCAGTAAGCAAATATCATTGTATATTCAATTTAAGGTAGTATAGTCACATATTAAAACAATCATTTGTATGCGCTCGGTTTTCATATTCACGAGCAGTCGCAGCCACGGATATTGATTAGGAAACAACTGAATAGTAACCAAGAGGCAAATTAGTGTGATCTCACTATATTCAATATTCAGGAATATTGTCGTAACAAATACTGCGGACGATTAC
>OZ024857.1:37754640-37782140 GCA_964017155.1 Oasisia sp. SBJ-2009 | reverse complement strand
AAAACGGAAAATTGTCTTTAGTCACACATAAAATGACAGTAATAAAAACATTGGTGAATCATATCTACAATTGTCAATACAATATAAAATGATAGTAAATATAGTCATCACTAAAATAGGTAAAGTATCATAATAAATTACGAATAAAAATAGCTACTAAGATAAATAAATAAATAAATAAGCATGTATACTTTCTTAAAATGGGTCTCTGATTGGAGACAATAACATTAGCAATAACATAATACTAAAATTGAAAAATAAATAACATTAAATAAAGAGTTACCATAAGAATATGAGACACATAAAATGTAAACATTAATTAATGACTCGTTGAAAACAGCATTATCATTTAGCATTTAAAATTAAAATAGCAGAGTGTACAAACGATTTTTGAAGAGATTGTTTTTTGGCTAATGGCACTTTTAGGCGTCTCCCTGATGGCAGTTTCTGAAAGGCTTGATTAAGAGGATGAGCAGGATCATAGAGAATTTGTGTGGATTTCCTTTTCAGTGCATCTTTATATATGCTGGACAGCTGTTTTTGATTGTTGCCAATTAACTTGCTTGCTGTGTTAACTACGCGAGCAAGCTTTACTTTATTTTTTCCACTGACATTGCTATACCATGTAATTATATTAAAAGAAAGAACGCTCTCTATCAAACTTCTGTAGACAAGTTGGAGAATGTGCTGGCTAACATCAAAGCTTTTCAGTTTTCTCAGTAGAAAAAGTCGTTGTTGGGCTCTCTTGTATACATAATCGACATGTTCACAGAACGACAGCCTCTCATCTAGCACAGTACCTAAATACTTGAAGCTTTTGACTATTTCAACTTCTTGATTATTTATCAATATCGGTTCCTGTGTCTGACTAATCCTTCCTCCTCCAAACACTAACTCTTTCCGTTTCGTTGTATTCAGTTTAAGAAAGGTGGAGGTAAACTGGGAAGCTAGCGCATCAATTTGGAGACGGTACTCAAAAAGAGATAATTCATCCTTAAGGCGGCCTACAAGTGCCATGTCATCTGCGTATTTGATTAGGGTGAGAAATGAGTTGTTACATGATATGTCATTCGTATAAATGGAAAAGAGAATTGGTGAAAGGACACATCCCTGTGGAGCTCCGGTATTTACTATAACCTCATCTGACAACACGGGATCTCTGCTCAGAGAGCCGTTCAATCTGACGCGCTGTGGCCGATCACATAGAAACTGCCTAATCCATAGAATAAGGTCAGGATTTACCTCAAGGTTCAACAACTTCTTAATCAGAACATGTGGTTGTATAATATTGAAAGCTGACGAAAAGTCCATAAATAAGACACGGACGGTAGTTCCAGATGTGTCTAGGTGACTGGCAATTAAGTTGAACAGAGTTAATGTAGCGTCCTCTACTCCTCTCTTAGCTCTATATGCAAACTGTTGTTGTATTGCTTGAATCCTCTGGTGAAGATGGCGTGACTATGGATTAACCTGGCTGACGACTGTACGTGGAACGTCTCATGCAAGTACACATACCTAAGTTATAAATTGAACAGTATGTAATGGCACTAGCATCCTGGGTGTGGACCGCTATGGTGCAATATGGTTAAACAGTGATGATTTTCACTGTCAAATTATATTGTTCCTGTTATTTTTTCAGCGGGTTCTCTGAACATCTTAAACTGACTGCCGCTTGACGGCGTGACTACGATTGATATATCAGCGGCTCTAAATCAAAGAAACGCATTAACAGACTGCAGTAAAATGAATAATACCCTTATAGTCATAGAGGTGTGAAATAAAATCCATGTATCTCAAGACTTATGCACCTAATAGAAGTTGAATAAATTGCACAATTGCATTTTAATCATTTAGGTAAGAATACCAGTAATGAAAAGTGGTCGACACAACATAAATAATAATTGTAATGTATTAAAATAGTGATTGCTGACCGTGCCATCTAGCGAATGTCACTAATAACAAATGCGAGTGTTACGGTTGATTTATGCAACAGTCAGACTTTAGTTACATTGCTAACTAGATAAATACTAATTAATGCAAAGCCGGCGTTAGATAAGAACGTATCCATTAACAAGTCGGCGCAGATCCGGTTAAAAGTTCGATGGTGTGTGACGTAACCTGCACACACTTTGAACAAGTTTTGTCATAAATGGATGGGCAGCCCAATAAGAAATAATGTATCATCGGTCATACACTGACTTGGAGAGAGGTAGAGAGAGGGAGAGGGTGAGGGTGAGGGAGGGAGAGAGAGAAACAGAGAGAGAGAGAGAGAGAGAGAGAGAGAACAACACACACACACACACACACACACACACACACACACACACACACACACACACACACTCACACACACTCACACTCACACTTACACACACACAGAGCGAGAGAGAGAGAGACAGACAGACCGACAGACCGACAGACCGACAGACCGACAGACCGACAGACCGACAGACCGACAGACCGACAGACCGACAGACCGACAGACCGACAGACCGACAGACCGACAGACCGACAGACCGACCGACCGACCGACCGACCGACCGACCGACCGACCGACCGACCGACCGACCGACCGACCGACCGACCGACCGACCGACCGACCGACCGACCGACCGACCGACCGACCGACCGACCGACCGACCGACCGACCGACCGACCGACCGACCGACCGACCGACCGACCGACCGACCGACCGACCGACCGACCGACCGACCGACCGACCGACCGACCGACCGACCGACCGACCGACCGACCGACCGACCGACCGACCGACCGACCGACCGACCGACCGATCGACCGACCGACCGACCGACCGACCGACCGACCGACCGACCGACCGACCGACCGACCGGCCGGCCGGCCGGCCGACCGACCGACCGACCGACCGACCGACAGACAGACAGACAGACCGACCGACCGACCGACAGACAGACAGACAGACAGACAGTCAATCAGTCAGTCAGACAGACAGACAGACAGACAGACAGAGAGAATTAGAGAGAGAGAGAGAGATAGAGAGATAGAGAAATAGAGAGATAGAGACAGAGAGAGACAGAGGGGAGAGAGAGATTGCGTTGAACTCATTTTATATCAGTACACGTAACCATACATTTAACCGTTTTCATTTAGCCCTACAGTTTGATATTTTGTCAGTCACCCCTAACAAATTCCTCAAAACCGTTATTCACTGGTAACGCTGTTTTGCTGATTTTAAAGGCCTAAAACTAGACATGTGTCCGGTATAGGGTTCCACTAGAGGGAACAAAATAGCATTTGCTCTAAGAAGACGGAAATAAGTCACCCAAAACAAAATGTTTTTGTGGCATGGATTTTAAGAACATGCGATAATAGCCGATGATGGTCAATGGCAAGTCAGGAAAATACGAAAGTAAAAATAGAAACCTTATGATCCGATTGAACTTGGAAACTCACTGTCGCTAGAATTTACATTGTTTCTAGGCCTATAATGTATTTGACCTGAACGAAATAAATATGTTTGAATTTGTATACTTCCCAAAGTATTTTTAATGTTGAATTAATTTTCAAATCCTGTTTTATTTTAATGTGTTATCTATGAATGGAAAAAAAAGATGCGCAAGGAGTAAGGCAGTACAGGGCAGCAAACCAAGAAATCAAGGAAGGCATGAAAAAGGCAAAGATGAACTGGATTGAAGAGCACTACCAGGACATCGAAGATAGCGGTCGTGACGTCACAGTAGCTAGGTGTGTCGTCTTCCGGGTTGGCGCCAATACTATGCCGCGCAGCGGTGCCATCCAGTTTCCTTAATATCCACAGCGTCGCGGGTAAAGGAGTGTGGTATTTGTAAGAACTGAGCCTACTGATTTCAACGTGTTTAGTCACCGTACATATTATAACACTCTTTTTATTGCGCCTTTTCTGGTGTCTTCGCCTAGCGATGATGCATCTCTGACTATCCAGGCCCAAAGTTGTTAAGATGGCGACGCGGGACAAACACTTGACAGTGCGTGAAGCCTTGTTGTTATTGAGTGCAGCCCCTTCGTACACTATGACGTGTTGGTGTGGTTGATAATGTAAGCCGATAACCAGGAGAACCAAAGACAGATTGGCACAGATATATGTATCACATCAAGTGCGAGTGGACATTAATGGTAATGAAACAGTTCTCAGAAACTCGATAAAACAATCGAAACGGCTTAGCTAGAGGCTGGATCTACCTTGCTTTCACACTATGTGATTGCTCAGAGCTCATATAATGGAGATGGTTTAGACTTCGAATCTTTTCCTCGTAATCCTTTCAGATGGTGCATTTTGGGGTCCAGGTAGGACTCCCAGTTTTATGCGTTTTTTTTCTCCCGAATGTGCTTTACTTGTATTAAGCAGTAAATTGCGTGGATGCAGTGCAAAACAACCAACTGGACCAGTAAAGGGTGCACCATATCACAATCACCTTGTAAACGAACTTCTGTTGCATTGGGGCAAATTCGATACATTAATTGTAGTATTTCAAAATAACAATGTCAACATATGTTGCTAAAATAAGGCACATGCAACGCAATGTTTACAAGAGGCCGATATCGCACTGCTGAGTGTATTCTAACATTGATATGCGTAAGCACCATTCGCGCGAATGTCACACCCATTCTCGCACGCACACATACACCCACTCAATACAGTTATATTTCTTTGCTAGCACACCAAGCAGAACACACTACCAGTGGGAACACTATGATAAGGAATCAGCATGCAAAGACAACCGTCAGCCAGGCGCTTTGCTATACTATAACTGAAATATAAATCACATAATACACATTTAATTTATCTTCCTTGTGAAACAAGTGCAAGATCATGCTATGTATTGAGATCAATATTTGTCGCAATCACACGCTCATCGGTGCGAAGAACTGCTTCTGAGTAGTGACGGAGACCGGCTTCGTTTTGATGCAATGCCATGGAACCAATATGATACACAGGGAGGAATGTCAACAGGACAGGTCATTTGCCGTGTCATGAGCGCTATGCCAAGAAACGGGTATAGTTATAAGCTGCACATAACAGTCATCGTGAACTGCCAAACGAAAAACTAATGTTCTTTCAGACTACACAGAAAACTAACGAGAATGTATGTTAAACTTGTGTGTGATGCATCACTTCTTTCGCGTCGTGTTCTGAGAGCTGTTTTTGTCGGGAACAGCTTGGAGTATAACTGGATAACCTGTAACTAAACAGCAGACATTTGGCAAGTTCAACTTTGAGATCAGTGATGCCGCCATCTTGAAATCTGACGTCGCTAGAAACGAAGATGGCTCGTCTGTCGTATTGTCGTGACGTCACAGTATGTGTGTCGTCATCCGTGTTGGCGCCATTACAATGCCGCGCAGTCGAACGCTGGCAAGATATGCCATCCAGTTTCCTTAGACTAATCTCCACAGCGTCGCTGTTGGATCTATGCCTTCGATGCCAAAGGGGTAAAGGAAGTTAGTCACCGTTCATATTATAACACTCTTTTTATAGTGCTTTTTTCAGGTCTCTTCGCTTGGCGATGATGCAGACCTATCCACAGTTGACGACTTCTGGCAGCATCACTGACTGTCCAGGCCCAAAGTTGTGAAGATGGCGAAGCGGGAAACCCTTTAGACAGTGCGTGAAGCCTTGTTTGTATCGAGTACAGCCTCTTCGTGCATTATGGTGTGTTGTTGTTTTTGATTATGTAAGCCTATAACCACGAGCATCAAAGACAGCATGGCACATATATATTTATCATAACAGGTGCGAGTGAACATTATATTTAATGATACACTTCTCACAAACTCGAGAAAACAATCGAAACGGTTTACTTAGAGGTTTGATCTACATGGTTTTCACGCAATTTGATTGATCAGAGCTATTATAATAAATATGGTTTAGACTTCGAATCATTTCCTCGTAACCCTTTCAGATGGTTCGTTTTGGGGTCTAGGTAGGTCTCCCAGTTTTTTTTCTCGAATGTGCTCTACTGGTATTAAATAGCCAAGTGCACAATAACACCATCACCTTGTGAGCGAGCTTTTTTTGCACTAGGGAAAATTGGATGCGTTAATTGTAGTATTTTAAAATAAGAATGTCAAGATATGATGCTAAAATGAGGCACATGAAACGCAATGTTTACAAGAGGCCGACATCGCACCGCGAAATGTATCTTAACATTGACCTGCGTAAGCACCATTCCCGCGAATGTCACACACATGCTCACACGCACACATACACCCACTCAAATATATCCAGTTATATTGCTTTGCTATTACACCAAGCAGACCACATTACCACTGGAAACAATATGCTACGGAACTAGCATTCAAAGGCAACGATAAACTATAAATCACATAATACGCATTTGATTTATCTTCCTTGTGAAACAATCATTCGATGTTTTCACATTAATATTTTCGCAATCACACGGTCATCGGTGCACAGAATTTTATCTAGGTAGTTTAATTTTGTTGCAATGCCGTGGAACCAATAGAATACGACACAGTGATGAATGCCAACAGATAGGTTGGACGCACGATAAGCCAAAGGGCTTCCTTAGCCACCTGCCATCTAGAGTTGATTATCTAGGTGTCAATCTTGTTAAATCTTGTTAAAGGAGAGGTCATTGGCCGTGTCATGAGCGCTATGCCGAGAAACGGGTAGTGTTAAAAGCTCATTCATTGTGAACTGCCATACGAAAAACAAAAGTTCGTTTAGACTACACAGAAAACTAACGAGAGTGTATTTTAGACTTGTGTGGGATGCACCACTTCTCTCGCGTCGTGTTCTGAGAGCTGTTTTTGTAGGGCACACTTTGGAGAAAATTGGAAAACCAGATAGCAGACATTTGGCATGTTCAATATGAAAACGAAACCAAAAAGGAACTAATAAGCAATGGTCATATTATAATCATTGGCATTGAGCTAAATAAATTGTTCGCTCTACAAAGATTATTAAATTACATTGTAAATCGTGATGTGAACGAACGTCTCCCAACGGCTCGCCTTACATATTTCGATGTGTTTTTATTTGACATTTCAAAATCGCTGCGAGTAGAGTGCTAACATTTTGAACGGAACTTCTATCGTTGAGTATAGAATTGTGAAGGTAAGCAGTATTAATTTCAAGTTTATGTATTAGCCAAACTTCTATTTTTATAGGCCTAGATGGAAAACTTGAAAAATGGAAAACTAATCGAAAAGTGGCATGCACATTGGGTTGCGTATGTCGACAAAAATATGAATTGTGTGCAATTTCCGCATACAGCCCTCGTGGCGTCGCCGTTAGCACGTTTCAGAGTTCCAGATCGCAGTGAACTTCTGTCGTTGAGTGTAGTATTTTGAAGCTAACCAGTACGAATGTTAAATTAGATACTGCCCAAACTTCTATTTGCAGAGGCATAGGTGGAAAGCTTGAAACATTGAAAACTCATCGAAGAATGGTATGCGCCATGTACTGTGGACTGTGAATGAGAACAAGAATATGAAATGTTTGGTAGAGTTGGTAGCATCAATGGCATCGAAGATCGTGGTGATGTCCGCCTAATCACCAAAATGCTCCATCGTCACTATTCTCCATAATAATAATAATAAGAAGAAGAAGAAGAAGAAGAACATTTATAAAACGCCATAAATCTAGAAGTATCCATTCGGAGGCGCTGTACATGAGTAAGTATACAAGTGTCATATAATTATAATAATAAGTGTGTTAAGGTAAATAAAATACATAAAATATTTATATAAAAAAAAGGTAATAGTAATAAATAATAAAATAGATAAGTTAGCTAAAGATCATTATTAAAATAATGGTATATTGATAATAAGGTAATGAGTATGACATTTTGTAATATTAAAATTAATGTATAACATGTACAAGATAATAAATAAGTAAACAATTACAAATTAAATAAACTGACAGATGTCTACACTTCATACACAGTCCGGAATTGGTGAGTTTTTAATAGTCTTTTAAAAGGCACGAGGCAACTGGTTTTTCATCTCAGCAGGGAGAGAGTTCCACAGTCGTGGACCAGCTGCTGAGAAGATTCTATCACCGTATCGGCTGCGAGATGGCGGCACGTAGAATTCAGTGTTCGTGGTTGAGCGTAACACCCTCGTAGCTCTTTGTTCGAGTAGGTCGGCTATGTATAAGGTGGCGCCAGTCGATGTTGTGCACGAAACACCAATAGCAGGACTGAGTACTGAATTCGTTTCACCGGGAGCCAGTTCAGTTTCAAGAGCACTGGTGTAATATGTTCGCATATGTGGCAGCGGACCACTAGTCTAGCGGCAGTGTTTTGGACTCTTTGTAGCTTAGTCGCCTTTATTCACCATCGTCAAGTTCTCTCCTGCATTTGACATGCGCCAGGTTCCGCTTGTTGTTCTTGCTCTTCCTGATATTATAATGTGAATCATTTTTAGTAGAATCCGCTCAAAAGACCAGAATCGGTACGGATACAGAACCTTCTGTAGGTGTTTTTAATTATTACAGATATATCGTGTAAACGTTTGTGCATCTCGGTAGCTTGTGTAAATATATAGTGTAAACGGTTGTGTATCTCGGTAGCTTGTTTAGATATACCGTGTAAAGGTTTGTGTATATCGGTAGCTTGTTTAGATATATCGTGTAAAGGTTTGTGTATCTCGGTAGCTTGTTTTGATATATCGTATAAACGTTTGTGTATCTCGTTAGCTTGTTTTGATATATCGTGTAAACGTTTGTGCATATCGGTAGCTTGTTTTGATATATCGTGTAAACGTTTGTGCTTACCGGTAGATGGTTTAGATATATCGTGCACACGTTTATGTATCTCGGTAGCTTGCTTTTATATATCGTGTAAACGTTTGTATTTCTCGATAGCTTGTTTCGTGTATTATTAAACGGTGCCACACTCGTTGGGATACGACGAGCCATTACATTGTCGTTCACTTATCTACATCAGCTGCTATTGTTGTATTCGGTACAGTCGTCGTATCTGACGTGTAAGGCGTGAATATGTCAAACATCAAGATCGCAATTCTAGCTCGGATTACTGCCTTTTTAGCATCGCCAGGTAACTCGGCTGGTTATATACATATGTATTGATTTATTATATTTTATTTATGTGTGTATCGAGTATATCAACAATTTATCAATTGCCCAGTCGCGAACTTATGTTCTTCTCTCCAAAAGACATCGTTGCATTACTGCATCTAGACAACTCGCTAACAGAAACAGTATGTAAACTAACTGTTTATGAAAGGATTACTGAAACTTTGTAGAGGGTTGGAGGTTACGATTATTATGCTATCTATGATGTGGTTTCGATGTTTTTCGTTTACTTCGCATATCTGTGTGTAAAACTCTAAAAAGGAACTTAAGCCCTATGCCAAGGTGAGTTATATTATAGTTTAGTTTCCAGTCCATCTCGACATTATAAGGTAGCAACCAACCATGCTGCACCTCATGTGGGAAGAGTATATTCTTATATAAACTATTGTTTCTAGACATGTACTTATCCACACAGCTGTCTAAACAGAGTAGACGCAGAAAGAATGGACATGATATGCAGTTTTCATCAGTTTTTACCATTGGAAACGCGAGCAACGCTCCGAGTCTGGGGGTGAGCCCATAGAGCGAACTACCGCATATCACAGTATTCGTAGCAGGAGTGAGAACATTACTGGAAGACATCAAACCACACAAGGCCACAGGACCAGACGGGATCCCAGCTAGACTCCTGATGATTATGCTGCCGACTTAGCACCAGTGCTTTCACACATCTACCAGGCCTCACTAAACCAAGGAAGAGTTCCAGCAGATTGGAAGCATGCCTACGTCATACCCGTAGAAAGGAGCGAGAAACTTATCTTCGAACTACAGACCCATATCTATCACAAGCTTCGCCTGCAAGACATTGGAACACATCATACATAGGAACCTAGTGAACCACTTGGAACGTCACAACATCCTGTCTGATCATCAGCATGGGTTCCGTAAACGTAGATCCCGTGAGACGCAACTCATTCAAGCTGTCGACGACGTTGCGAAATGCCTCAATGTGGGTGGCCAGACCAACGCAGTGCTGTTGGACTTCTCAAAGGCGATTGATAAAGTGTCCCACCACCATCTGGCTACCAAACTCCATCACTACAGTATGCGAGGGAAGATGCTGGAATAGGTGAAAAGCTTTCTGAGCAATCCCACACAGGAAGTGATCCTGGAAGGGAAAAAGTCTTCACCGGCCCCAGTGACCTCAGACGTCCCACAGGGATCTGTACTTGCCCCCATCCTCTTCCTATGCTACATAAATGATCTACCAAACCAAGTTTCCTCAACTGTACGACTCTTTGCTGCCGACTGTCTCCTATATCGCAACATCTACACAACACATGACGCAGAGACATTGCAAGAAGACATAGACAAACTGCAAACATGGGAAGCGGACTGGCTGATGGAGTTTAACCTAAACAAATGCGAAATCATCCGAATCACCAACAAAATGAAAAAGAAAATTGTCACTAATTATTCCATACATGAACACCAACTAAAGGAAGTGAAAGGCGCCAAGTACCTGGAGTAACCATTGACAGAACTCTGTCTTGGAATGAGCATATCAACAATGTGACAGAGAAAGCCAACAACACCAGGGCCTTCCTACAGCGCAACATCAACAGATGCCCAGAGGCTATCAAAACGCTATGCTACCAAACGTTTGTCAGGCCTCTTATTACCTCGTTACGCCACATTCATTTATTATATCCAGAATTTGTTAACAGACGTTGGTGATATTTCTTACAGTTATAACAGTTGGTGACTAAAATACCTCAAAGATTAAATGAAACAAAATTAAACAGCGCGCGCGCCTAAAGAACGCGAATACGTCACAGACCCAAGTTGCCCCAAACGATCCTGTAGGACTGTCAATAGAGGGGACGGTGGTTCGAGCCCACCTACTGCCGTTTCGAAACTTAGGCAATTTCGTTTACCCCACATTTGCCTGTGTCTTTCGGAAGAGACACTAAAAGCTGGTGGTCCCTTCTATCTGGTGCCTATGCCAGGGGAAGTAAAATATCCCACACAGGGGGTAAATGTGTAACCTGTAGTGGACTCACTAATTCTAGAGAAGAACTCCTGCGTTAGCCTAAGTTTGGGCTGTTTGGAGGAAACCACCTAAGAACTAAGATATGCATTCAAAACCCGAGCCACAGCGCAATTTACGTGTTTTTTTTTTCAAACTGACATAAGTAACCGTCATACGTAAGACGTTGTTTTTGTTCTGGCAGCATTTGTTTTGTTCCGGTAACACATGTAGATGGTGGCGACGGACACTGGCAGTTGCATTCTTTTTCTTTGGGTTTATGGGTGAGTAAAATGGCGCATTGCACGTTCCTGTCATATTGCTTTTGTATTTATGGGAATACAGACGTACTTTCTTGAGGTCCTTTGTGTTCAGTGTAAAAAAAGGTGTCGCGTTTGTTTCTGTGATGCCACAAATGTTGTCATGCATACGTCAATAATAAGTTACTTGGTTATTTTAAGAAACTCACACGTTCCTCGCAAAAGCACCTATATATGTAGTGATGAACAGACATTATGTATAACCATATGAATATTTGTTATAGTATAATGCGTCGCATTGTGGATGCCGATCACTCAATGGTTTTCGAAATAATTGCAGGACGGCGCTGTAAAAACAATTATTGCATTTTCTCGAAAGTCACCAACATCATGTATTTACTTGCGAACAAAGAACTATGATGGTTCTAAATTGCGTGGATTAGACCAACGGTAGAAAGCACGCATAGCGTTGACACTTTACAGGTAATTTCATGCGTAAATGTTGTGTGAAATTTAAATTTATTTTAACAACAACTACATTCAGTATGCATCAAACATACTGTGCATACATTACAAAGTGTTTACAAAGGGTAAGAAAAGTGCAATACTTATCAAGTTTACCCTTATCATTGCTTAACTAACTATATGATTTATCTATGTCCTTTAATTTCCATGTGTCCGCCTCTGTGTAACGCCCTGCGTACGTAGCACCGTGTTTTGTTGTTTGGTTTCTGATCTGACGAATATTATCACCATCTACAGTCCCACACTAGCTACCAAGACAGCCCGTTCGACCGAAATTTTCGCTTCTATTAATGACAATAAGGGTCATCCCAGAAGGGTGATCGACGTCCGATAAAAGACTGAACTACTTTCGTTTAGCGAAAGCGGCATTTCGATTGGCAGCGGACATGGGTAGTTTACCCTTCGGACTGACTGATAAGCACATAGAGGTAGATGGACAACGCTAGGACATCGTGCTGTGTCGGCACAAATTATATTCGAAGGTATTCCAGTTATCACATTTTTCTTTGAACATTGAAACTTCTTTAGCGTTTAGCATTATCGTGGGAATGTAGTCTATTCACTGACAAATCTGATTGGTAAATATTTAATACATAGCTAACCCTCTGTTTTCCTTTTTTTAAATAAAAGCTGTCAGTGCATCGATTTTGCTGGATGAAGCGGTGAGTTTCTATGTTCATGTTATACACGTTTCTATCAGGTCACTTATTTGAAGACACCCTTAGTTCCGCCGTTGTTTTCCTGTCGTTATCTTCACTCGGGCAATTCATCTAACCCTGTTGTTTTCACAAGCATGCACCAGCACTTGTTTTTTCTCAACGTCGGATTATATTTGTTATTCACCGGCCATCCCGGTTATGACTCGCTTGATTTAGTTTCGTTTCTTTTGCAAGCATTTGGCTATTGCAGTGGATATGTTCATGGAAGGCATCCATGAGCATAGAGAATTAAGAGAAGCGGACGTATGTTCCAGATCCCTGTGTTACACCATTAAGGACGGTGCGCACTCTATTGTGATATATATATATATATATATATATATATATATATATATATATATATATATATATATACATATATATATATATATATATATATATATATATATATATATATATATATAATATCTAGAGAGTCACTGACATGACAGACAGACAGACAGACAGACAGACAGACAGACAGACATACAGACAGACAGGCAGACATACAGACAGACAGACAGATAGATAGATAGACAGGCATACTGACGGGCTGGCAGTCAGGCACGCCGCACGCAAGCAGACAGACAGACAGACAGACAGACACCCACACAGACAGACAGACAGACATACATACATACAGACAGACAGACATACATACATATATTCAAATATATATATATATATATATATATATATATATATATATATATATATATATATATATATATATATATATACGCACAGGTATTACTATATATGTGATGTCCCGTCCATTCTTAGACACTGTACCTCAGGTACTGCAATACCTCAGGGAGTTTGACGCTCCTGCCGTGCAGAGCTGTAAACCACTGCCTTGTGGCACAGGTTCTTGATATAACCTAAGGCTAAGGGAGCAAACTCTAACCAGAAAACCATGTCACTGTGGCAGCATCAAGGGCGGTTGATGTATGGAACTCCCAACATCTCTCGACCAGCCACCGCAGGGACAAATAGTTTGCGCCTGTCTTGACATGTTCTTGCCGGTGTGAGACCTCTATTTGTGCCCCGAGAGAATGTCGCTAGTAACTTGCAAAAGCCAGCGGCACTTCAACACTTTTTGCTAGCAGCTTCCATGAAATGTACAACTGCACGAAACTCCATACCGGATCGGCCGTCGCCGGGTTACCAAGGACCACGCTGCTCGACCTCATCTTCCGTCGAAAGTGGAAAATCAGCTAGGAAGAAGAAGACAAAGAAGACAACTACTGACAATTGGACAATGGAACGTCAGGACTCTCCTCGACCGAGAAAGACGTACGGCACTAGTAGCAATGGAACTTGCCAAATACAACAGCGACATCTCCGCCCTATGTGAAATAAGGTTCTCAGAGTCTGGTAGTCTCAACGACTTGGAATAGTCTTTCTTCTGGAGTAGCAAACCCGAAGGAGAAAGAAGGGAGGCCGGAGTGGGCTTTGCTATAAAAAGTACATCGTCACAAAACTGACAGAAATGCCACGGCCAGTAAGTGAAAGAATCATGACGATGAGACTACCTCTGAGCAAGGACAACTTTACTACAATTATCAACGTGTACGCTACAACAATGACAAACACAGATTAAAACAAGGAGACCTTCTACAACCAGCTGGCAAGTGTGCTCAGTGGCATCCCCGTACAGATAAGCAACTGCTGATAGGAGACTTCAATGCGAAGATAGGAAGAGACAATGACAACTGGCCCTTGGTCATGGGCAAACATGCGATTGGGAAATGCAACTCAAACGGCGAGCTTCTACTGGAATAATTCGAAATGATAGTGACGAACACCATGTTCAAGCAGAAGGATGAACGCAAGACCACCTGGAAGCATCCTCGTTCGAAACACTGGCATATGATCGACTTCATCACCACGAGGTGTGGGGATAAGATGGACATCCACAGTACCCGAGTTACGCGTGGAGCAAACTGCTGGACTGATCACCAGATGCTGAGGTCAAAAGTGGCTTTCAGAAAACGACAAAAGCACAACAGGCAAGGGACAAGTAAGCCGACCAAGCTCAACACTGCAAAACCATCAGCCATAGAAAGAGTTTTGAGCAGGAGTGCTCTCGCCCAAAGGGAGGAGAAAGAAAACTCAACACCAGACGAGGAATGGGCAGCTCTGCAGCAGATCGTGTACAACACAGCCAATACATATCTTGGCAAGCCAGACAGAAAACACCAGGAGTGGTTCGATCCCAACGACCAGGAGCTACAGACTCTTATAAGCGGAAGAGACCAAGCCCACCAGAGAGTGTTGCGAACCAGGAGCACTAGCTACACCACTACTGCATACAAAGATGCCTGCAGACGGCTACAAAAACGCACCCGTGCGCTGAAGTCAGACTGGTGGGAAAGGAAGGCAGTGGAACTGCAGAGAGCTGCTGACAGTAACAACATGAAGGGCTTCTACAATGGACTGACGGAAGTGTGGGGACCCAAAAAGAAGGGACCTGTTCAACTGAATTCAACAGATGGAATGGAGACCTTCTCTGACAGCAAGAGGGTTGTGGCAAGATGGAGTGAGAACTTCCAGAAGCTACTCAACGTCCTTGGCGACATAGATCACGAAGCTCTGGACAACATCCCGCAGCGTATTATCAAGACAAGCCTCGATGAGATTCCAACTATGGATGAGATGGCTAGAGCAATCGCCGGCCTGAAAGACGGCAAAGGACCTGGAGAAGATGGAATTCCTGCAGAAGTATGGAAGCACGGAGGAGACAGTCTGTTCAGCAGACTGCACCAACTAATCACCAATGCCTGGGAGGTGGGTTCTGTACCACAAGCATGGAAGGATGCCAGCATTGTAATCATCTACAAGAAAGGTTATCGAACAGACTGTGGAAACTAAAGAGGAATCTCTCTTCTTTCTACAGCAGGCAAGATCTTCGCCAGGATCCTCCTCAACAGACTATCTACTCACATAACACCAGAGGTAGTTCCGGAGACACAATGTGGCTTCGGAGGTAACCGGAGCACCGGGGATATGATATATTGTCTCCGACAATTACAAGAAAAGTGCATTGAGCAGGACCGACCACTGTACATGGTATTTGTCGATTTCAGTAAGGCGTTCGATACAGTTGGGAGGACCGGGCTATGGCAGCTACTGAAGAAGTATGGCTGCTCAGAGAAGTTCACAACAATGATCGAAGCCCTATATACCGGAATGATGGCGAATGTTAGTGTTGGAGGGAAGTCTCGGAATCGTTCAATGTCACAAATGGGGTCAAGCATCCTATCAGCGATGCTCGACGAGACTTTCTGAGACATGGGCGATGGGGTCTACATACAGTCCAGACAGAGCGCTTACCTATTCAACGTAGCACACTTCAGAGCGAAGTCCAAGACTACTCGGATAATGATGAGAGAGCTGCTATTCGCAGATGACAGTGCACTGGTTGCACACTCTGCTGAAGAGATGCAGAAAATAGTGGAAGCTTTCTCCAATGCGTCAAAGAAGTTCGGCCTAAAGATTAACATCAAGAAGACCGAGGTGCTGTACCAACCCAACTCTACAAGAACTCGAGAGGAGGATATCATGGTTGATGGAAACAAGCTGAACTCTGTTCTGGAATTCACCTACCTCGGAAGCACTATATCAAGTAATGGATGCATTGACGATGAAATACAGAGGAGGATGGCCAAGGCTACTGCATCTTTCGGCGGAATACGCCAGAGACTCTGGAACAACCACTATGTGTCCATGCGGGTTAAAGGCAAGATATACCGTGCAGTCGTGCGGTCCACCCTCCTATACGGAGCTGAGGCCTGGACAGTGTACACACGACAGGTGAAAAGCTGCATGCCTTCGTGATGCGACATCTGCGTTCGATCATGAGGATAACCTGGATGGACAAAGTGACAAACAAGGAAATACTCGAACGGACAGGGCTGCCATCTATGGAAGATCTTCTGATCAGAAAGAATATCCGGTGGACTGGACACCTCATGAGGATGTCACCAGACAAGCTACCGAAGCAGGTTCTCTACTCTCAACTATCTTCTGGTCACAGAAAAAGAGGGCGCCCTCGTCTCCGTTTCAAGGATACCATCAAGAGAAACCTGAAGCTGAGAGACATAAAGATCAATTCATGGACTTCAATCTCACAGCAGAGAGATAAATGGAGAACAACAGTCAAGTGATGGAAGCAGTCTTTGTCACTTCGCGACCGACTGCACGATGGTGATGATGGTCGACACTTGCCAATGGCAACGAACACATATGCTGTCTTGGCTCGGATGCGGCCACATAGATATAATGTTTAACTCGTTAATAATGATAGTTATTATTGCAAACTTCCATAGGGCCTATATAGCGTCTATTTTCTTCAAACTCAAGCCCAAACGAATGATGGGAAATCAATATTAAACAGATACGTTTGCCGTTTTTAATAAAATTGTCTATCGTTTCAGAAGATTTAACGATTATATTATATATAATTATATTGGGATTCCCACTAGTCGTGCATCTATATTCCATTTAGAGCGGGTATTTGCGGTGTTCCCACGGCTGACGCAGTAGCGACTGGCGAAATAAGTTGCTATAATTGTTCAGTTCGACTCCGAACATTCTCCGGCTTTACGAAGATGATAGACCAGGGGTAGTTTTGACCCTTGGCTTCCGAATATGACACCCGAGTTCTTGCATTCAGTTTGTAGCACACTAATCTATAACATGTTTTTACCAAATATCCAACATCTACTAACTCGCGATACATTACGTTTCTAGTGATCCACCACAGTATGACGTCAGTCCGCTTGCAGCTGGATAGCTACCTAGTGGTTATCGCGATATTGATCGCAGACTCCTGCTGCTTCGTTGTTGGTACGTATTCGCCAACATAATAAAGTAAAGTGTCTATAGTCATTTACTCATACATCATTCTTGCAATGCTTACAATTAATCGGGAACACTAAACTACACAGTGATGAATGTTCAAAATTGCGTTTATGTGGCAACTATGTTACTATTTTATTTCAAGTAGCTTGCACCGTCCGTGTAACACAGGTCCGCTGACCGGTGTAACATATATATATATATATATATATATATATATATATATATATTATTGATATGTTAAATAAATCACCAATTGATAGATCTGGGTTTGACCAAAGGTAGAAGAAAATGCTCTTTGTAAAAGGTGATGGTACTAACTGTGGTAGCATAGTGTTAATCCTATGAGCAATACCGTTACTATCAATATCACTATTCACGGAGGATACAAGATGCAGTTGAGCGAGAATCAAATTCGGTATCACGTCAGCAAATGTGTAGATAGTGTAGTGATTAGCACATCCGACAGGCACGCCAACATGTTATTGTCACAAGACCGAGTAGACATGACATTCGGTGTAATGAAGGTGAGAGCAAGGTCGTTCTAACATTCGTTCCATCTCAAATGGGAACGTGATTGAACCACCAAGAACGGCGGCACTCTAGTATGGTTGTAAACGTTCTCACAGGCAGACAGTTCGGTTCGATGGTAGCGTTCTGAAAAACGCTAACTAAAAGAGATTTGTAATTCCATATATGTTATATATGTGTTATGTAGATGCCGACTTATTCACATGCTGACTTATTTGCATACCGACTTATTTCATGCCAGCTAGTTTACACGCCGTCTTATCTGCATGCATACTTATTTTCACAGAGAAATTTCCTTAGAACACAGAGAAACCTGAGCGAAATCAGACGTTTTGTATTTTCAAGAATGGAATGTCTGCCCCCACGCTAGCGGCATTTCTAGCGACGTAATACAGTTTGCACACACACGCACACGGGCCAAAGTCCCAAAAAATGTACAATTACGTTTTAGCAGGTCGAAAAATAAATATTTTATTCTGACCAATAACATTTTATTTTCTCTTACTACACATATTGAGGCATATGTCACATAAACGGTTCATTGAAATAGGTGTTACTTTTGTTATGACAGTCACTAGAAGTCAGACGTGATTTTCATCGCGTGTCCGGCGTCATTAACGAAAAATAACAAAAGTGCGTACAATTCCAGTAGTTCGTTAAATATAAACTGAAAAATATTCTTCTGTTATTTAGAATACATACCGTTTAATAAATATCAAGAGTTATACGATTCAATTTGACTTGGAAACATTATTTATCGTTGTTATTACTATGGTGATAGTATTTGCACACTGTTATTTCTTAGAACGGTCTATTTTCAATTAGTGCAATTATCTTAGAAAAGCATATGGAATGATTGTTTTTGCATGACCAGCAACCACGATCATTTATCTTTATCAATGTTTACTTTCACAGGCGTCCGGCAATCGACAGCAAGTAAATTGTGCCCTACAAAGTGGGTATGTGCTGATGACGCTGGACACGCAATGTAGCTTTAATTGAACACAATCATTATCCTTCGTTATAAATTACAAAACAAGTACTCATACGATTTTAGACATGCACTTACATGGACAATAATGTTTATATTGATTTTTTTTATAGTTCATAGTGACATACATTAATTCACAATTGTGGACGTATCATCTCTTTGTGTATTTTCATTAACAACTAGAACGACAACGCATTAGGTACAACATTAATACAGATATGTATTATACTAATTGAATGTAAATAATGGGAAACTACACAATATTTCCAAAATAAAGTATTATCGCCAGCATATTGATCCTACGTACATTTTATTTTTCATTTAACAATTGATGACGCTGGACCCTCTGCGTTGACGCTAGACACGCAAAATGCCATTACATAAACAAAATCATTATCATCAATTACGAGTTACAAGACATATACACGGAAACAACTTTAAACCTGTAAGAATATGTGTAATAATGTGTGTGTGTATAAATATATATATATACATATATATATTGACATTTGCATGGTCCATTAATGTATAAATGAATTAAGATATTCTATGGTGTGAACGTAGCAATGTTAAGGTATTTTGTGGGGAATATATCGTCGGTCTAGATGCAACCTCCTCGCGACCATGCTTCCTCCCCGAATTCTCTTTAGGTGACGTCCAGTGAAGAGTGACCGTCTTTTACTGACATACATTTCTTGCAATTCCATTACCATTGATTCATGGACAGCGATAACCTTTGTCACTTCTTTGTTTCGCGAAGGATTCAATCCGTCCTTCCTAATTATTATGTCAGCACGTCGCACTGGCGTTGACAAAATCGTGTTAACGTTGGTCATACCAGCCTTGCTTGTCCTGAATTGTCTATTTTCATTTCGGGTAGTGTGGCTTACATGTCTCTCCAAAACCCATGCACGTCTTTGCAGCCTCTTTGTATTTATCTTCAAGGCAATTAGCTTCTTTTGGGCACATGACCTCTTCTCCTTGGGAAATTTTCCAGCAGCACGACGTTCAGCTGTCACATCAGCTGCTAATTATTGTGCTGCTGATGAATGCAGCTTAGGAAACTTCATCTACACCACCAGGGTTTCTCTGAAACAAATAAACAAACACACAGATTGAGGTTGTGTTTAGAGAAAATGATACGTTGTTATGTTCTTATAGCATAATATATTAATATTACACCGCAAATGTACTTGTCTCTTGAAATTAACGTTTAGAATTATATGTTAGTATTAATGTGTAAAATAAATAAGTTTATCACAGATAACTCAACTACACTAATAGATAACATATTCACAAATGAATTACGCTTCAACTTAACTAGTGGTATCATGTACAATAACATTAGTGATCATTTACCAATATTTGCACTCTGTGAATATAACATAAGCAGGTATAATGTAAAAGAATTTCAATTTATCAGAAAAATGAACGAGGATACAATGGCATCATTTTCAAATGAACTGATTCTACAAACCTGGGAAAATGTCTTTAAAACTGATGATGTTAATCAAGCATATGACTCTTTTCTACACATATTTATGGATATATTTAACAAACACTGTCCAGCGGAAAAAGTTACCCAAAAAAGCTTTGAGGAAAAAAAACCTGGTTCACCAATGGTTTAAAACGTGCTTGTACGAAGAAAAATAGGTTATATAAAGCATTCATTGTACTAAGATCTGCAGAAGCAGAAAAAAAATACAAAACATACAAAAATAAATTAACATCTATATTAAGAAGTACAGAAAAAAACTATTATAGCTCATTGCTAGAAAAACAAAAAGCAAATGTTAAAGAGACCTGGAAAATACTAAATGAAGTAATTAATAAACGCAAAAATAAGCCAACATATCCTGAATACTTTATAAAAAACAACAAGAGAATTTCAAAGAAAGATGATATTGCAAATGGATTTAATAACTTCTTTACAAATGTTGGCTCCAACTTAGCAAAAAATATCCCCTTACCTAAAAACGATACAACTATTTATGATTACTTAGAAGAAAACATTGAACATACTATGTTTCTAGATCCTGTTGATGACCTAGAAATTATCAGAACTGTTCAAAATTGTAAAAACAAAACATCAACTGATTTCAGTGACAAGCATGAGCCTGCTTAAGAAAGTAATTTCCAAAATAGTTAAGCCATTTGCTCATATATGTAATGTTTCATTTCAAACAGGTGTTTTTCCAAACAAAATGAAAATAGCTAAAGTTATTCCACTATATAAGTCTGGAGAAAAAAACATTTTTACAAATTACAGGCCAATATCTTTATTACCACAATTCTCAAAAATTCTGGAGAAACTATATAACAACAGATTGGACAAGTTCCTTAATAAACATACTCAGTCCAAGTCAGTATGGGTTTAGATCTAGCATGTCAACAACTGAGGCTCTTTTAGATTTGGTAGAAGAAATTACAACTTCATTAGAACAAAATAAATACACTGTTGGAGTATTTATTGACCTAAAAAAGGCCTTTGATACTGTTGATCATGATATACTGTGTAAAAAGCTGCATTTCTATGGTTTGCGTGGTGTCGCACAGGAATGGATTCAGAGTTATTTAGAAAATAGAAAACAGTTTGTCAGTTTTAATAGCTGTCATTCTGAAATATTAAATGTGACGTGTGGTGTCCCTCAGGGTTCCATTTTGGGACCAAAATTATTTATCATGTATATTAATGACATCTGTAAAGTCTCACAAGTGTTCAAGTATATTTTATTTGCTGATGATACAAATCTATTATGTTGTGATAGAGACTTAGATAAACTTGTTCGGATGATAAATGGTGGTTTAGAACAACTGCAGACATGGTTTTCTGTTAACAGATTGTCTCTTAATATATCAAAAACAAATTACATGATTTTTGGAAATCGCAAAATAACTGCAGATATTTGTGTTAGAATAAATAAGGAGAAAATCAAAAGAGTAAATTCCACAACATTTTTAGGTGTAGTAATTGATTGCAAATTAAACTGGAAAAGTCACATTTTATCAGTAAGATCTAAACTGTCAAAATGCTGTGCTATTATGTATAGAGCCAGTTCTTTGATTAACAAACATGGTATGCATATTTTGTACTATTCTCTTTTCATGCCTTATATTATGTATTGTGCTGAAGTATGGGGTAACACATATGCTACAAATATTCATTGTTTAGTTTTATTACAAAAAAGAGTTATAAGATTAACTTGTGGTGCAAAAAGACTTGATCACACAAATTTACTCTTTCACAATGTACATATTCTTAAATTACCAGATCTTGTAAAGCTAAAAACTGCTATAATTATGTTTAAGGCATATCGTTATATATTACCAATGAATGTACAAAAATTGTTCAGAATACATGACTCACGATATTCATCCAGGTATAAATGCAAGTTCAAGCAAATCTATATACGTACTAACTTAAAAAGTATGTGTATTTCTGTTACTGGAATTAAACTTTGGAACTCCTTCGATAATTCACTGATTAGTTGTAAAAATGTTCATCATTTCAAAAAGTGTTACACAAATAGACTTTTTTTTTTTTCTTTTCAACAAATGTCACAATGTCTTTTTTTTATTAAATGTTGTATGGTTACACGTAAATAGTGTTGTCGCACATTCTATTGCACTGTTCAGATGCTTTATGTATGAAGTTATGAATTTATAAGGGTAAACATGATAAGTATTGTACTTCTTTTACCCTTTTTTTTCAACAATTTGTATTGTATGAACTGTATTTATAATGTAGTAGTAGTTGTTGTTGTTGTTGAAAATAAATTTCAATTCAATTCAATAATATTGTATATCACCGTGCGGGCGGTAGAAGCCATTGGAAAGTTGCGTCCAAACATAGCATGCAAATGGTTTGTAAAAGATAGCAACCTTCTACTGTGATCTATAATTATAATTATTACAAGAACTAAACATGTCTTATTTAACATGCAAAACATAAAATAAGACAAACATATATATATAATAGTTATTATTATGCTCGTATGCGAATCGTTGCTTAGCTGTATGTTACATATTTTGCGAAGGAAAAATTATATATCATGCAAAGCTTGTATCATATTACATATGGTATAATGGTTAACGAGTTTGAAAACAACGCACAAATGCCCAATGATGTACGTACTTTGAGTCAGCCAAACTCTGCGAAGACGTAGGCACTTCACTTGTGGTAGATGGAAGAGATGGTTTGAGTCTCTTCGACCTCCTCACTTCCACCTTCGGGGGTTGCCGCTGCAGCTTCTGCGATAACCAACGCATCGGCTACTTGCATGGCATTCATCTTTTTATGATATGACTTGCTCTATATGAAGACATTTACATTTTGCGCATTACTAATTATTTATGTATACATGGAAATACGTACATGAAATATTTAGTAAGATATATATATATACAATTGTTTGAGGATGAATGGAACTCAAGACAAATATGTGACTTACATTTATAGCTTTGCGCGCTCGTGGAGCTTTTAGCTTTCACTCTGGAAGGTATCTTGTGCAGACATAATGAGCCCGTTTCAAAGCAGCACGATGGGCCAAAAGCGAAAGGCTGTTTGTATTTCATGATAACGGTGCGCGATTTTAGCTCAGTACATTCGCGTGTCATTGCTTGCCATGATTATGCCACTTTGGTGGACGGAGTATTCTAAAAATGTAGAATGCAATATCAGTCAACCTGTATTTGTTTTGGGAAATGTTTATTTGCTTTCGAAAATACGAGGTTGGCAGATTATGTGAGGTAACGAGAACTGTAACATGTTAGCCTTACGCGTTGCAGAAGGTTTTCCGCCATTAGAGATCATGCCCTTTGGCCATTATTCTTAAAATTACTTGCTAAATTTACAAAACGCAATATATAGATATACTGTTTTGTAATCTGCGTAGCATGTGAAAGGTATATTTATTAGTCTTACTTAAATGGAAATTAGTCTTATTTATGTCTGTTTTTACCTTTGCTCAGCAGATGTCCACAATTATTACGTTTTGTGTTTTGTGTAATAGTGTGCTCACCGTGTTTGTAATTAGAATGCCTTGTTTTTATATGAAGACCAATATGCACTTGACACATCTAGCCTAAAATGTAGCACGTCAGTATCATCTACATCTGGCTAATGTACTTTTGGTTAAATTTGCTTGTCCAGCGTCATCAAATGGTTTATACATTACGATGGTCATATATCAGCATTCCCATATAGCAATCCATCGTATTATTGTTCATTGGTTTGTCAGAACATAGCTGTTACATATACTAACGTTAAATGGAGCTACGTTTATTAAGTTACAATATTACCTTCATTCATATTACATCATTTTATAAGAAAAAGTACACATACGGCCACAACATATCAAATAGTTATTGTAAAAAAAAGTACCCAACAGCATGGAGACAGTCACCAAGGATGCAATTATCAAAGTAGTTCCTATATATCAAGGCAGATTGCGCCCTCAGCAGTATTTTATTAGTAATCCAACATATGACGCTGGATACGCAATTACGTTTTGTCCTCATTTGAGCAAGAAATATTGTGAATATTGCTATTGCCATTGACGGTGATATAGCAGTGTGGTTGCTGGTTAACATATAAAAATACAAACGACGTATGTTTCCTATTTTTTGAAGGCAGCCATTTCTATATATGACGCTGGACACACAGCTAAAACGCAACATCATATTTGTTAATATAAACGTGAAGTATTTTCGTTAAATTTAGGTCTAAACCTATATTTTCTTTGGCATATAATTTAATTTAGATGTAGCAAAAGCATACACGTATAGGTATCATACAGAGATAATAGTACATTTATGTAATTGATCCTTATAAACCGATGACGCTGGACATGCAAAAACTGGTCACTGTAGAAATTGATGTGTACATGTTTTATTCCTCAAGTTTTAAACCGCAGAAGAATAAATATAACACCGTTTTCGTATGGCACTGCGTCAAACTTTGGAAACTTCAATGGGAAGGGTAATGTTGGCAATTTTTGGCATTTTACCGCCAATTTCTGCCATTTTACGAATTAACAATGCTGTCGAATTTCATATGTCCTAAAAGCACATAGCCGTGTCAATATATGATGAAAATTTCATTAGATTGACTTAATAATTGACGATGTGAGAGAGAAAAGAAGTGATTTTAGTCAATTGTAATTTTTTTGAGACTTTGGCCCACACGCACACACACGCACACGCACACGCACACGCACACGCACACGCACACACACACACACACACCAACGCATGCGCATGCACGCACACACACGCTCGTGCGCGCGCGCACACACACACACACAAACACACACACACACACACACACACACACACACACACACACACACATACACATATACACACGCATACACGTATACACAGATAAACGTATACACTCATACATTGTTACACACGTACACAAGTATAAGAGTTTGCTAATATACTAGTTCGCAAGGAAGCACGCTTTAATAATTCCGTTAACTTAAGTAATAACAATAAGGCAACATAATTGTTTGGTTATTCACTACTGACTTCGCGTATGGCTTGCGGAAAGGTTTTTACGCAACGTCGTAGGCAGCTTAGCATATTCCGTTTCTAGTCGCATTCTGATAATTACAGAGGATTTGGTGTATCTTGCTATTGCCATAAAGGCGACAGAAGTTAATTTGTCTACTTCTACACTTTTTCTGAATTATGTTTGCTACGTTTTAAGGATGGGTTATTGTGTTCTTGCAAGTTAGCAATCGTTGATTTCACTAGATGCCGCCACTCCAACAATCATTTGCTGATTAGATAAATAGTATATATCGCGTTTTGAGGAAAAGACACACAGCGGTTATTGCGTTTTGGAAAGAAACACATTTCTTCTGCATTGAAATTAAAGGAGTTGTATCGCGTTTTTTTGGGAAAAAAGCATTTTTCACTACGTGGGCATGACTTTGAACTAAACGTTGATCTATTTTTCGAGGAAATTTCTGATGTTGCCATTATCGAGTTTTGCATTCAAACCCTTCATATATATGAGTAAGAAATTGCTTCATGAAGATAATAATTTAGTTTCAGATTCTGATTGCAAATGGGAAAATTGGACTGAATGTACTAAGACGTGTGGACGTGGAACCCGCTCGAGAATGAGGTACAGAAATGGTGTTGAGCCGTGCGACCAAATAAAAGGCCCATGCAACGATTTCTATTGTGATGGTAAGTGTACGCATTACTTTATTTATTCACGTCTGGCTTACCTCTGGCTTACCTCGAACGACTTGGAACGTCATATAGAGAATAGTAGTTGGCATAACGTTTCTACGACCAATTACTCATGCGGTTCTCTGGAATAATTGTACGTAGCAAATAGTCTCCCTCTAATCGAGATTCCGTATTTTATATTTTTTAAATGTATACCAAACATTCGGGAGTCTGCTGTGCCCGCACAATTAAGATTTTACATACCAATTTTCACCCTCTTGATGTGAGTGGGATCATTCACGTGTTAAAGGTGTGGAGTTACCCCTTCCGTGGGGGTGCATCGGCATAACTAATTAACTATCTCCTAAAACAAGTCCGCCAGCTATTTGTGGTGCACAACAATGTTGTTATTTAAATTAGCTACGTTGTATCCAAGAACATATATTATTTTATTGCTAGTGAAATGTTATTATTTGTTTATTTCAATGATGTTTGTCCTGAGATGTTTAACTACTTCATCACTAATCTTGCTCATTTGTTATCGTTTCTGGGGTGGTGAGGACCAGTGTAGCAGGTTTATCTTTCTAATAGGTAAATTGTAAAGTGAATTATTACTCAGAATTATTAAACTTGGATTGACTGAAAAATCATGTTTATATGTGTTGTGAAAATATAGTATCATGGATACACACACAACTACCGACGCACACATACACGCACACGCACACGCACACGCACACGCACACGCACACGCACACGCACACGCACACGCACACGCACACGCACACGCACACGCACACGCACACGCACACGCACACGCACACGCACACGCACACGCACACGCACACGCACACGCACACGCACACGCACACGCACACGCACACGCACACGCACACGCACACGCACACGCACACGCACACGCACACGCACACGCACACGCACACGCACACGCACACGCACACGCACACGCACACGCACACGCACACGCACACGCACACGCACACGCACACGCACACGCACACGCACACGCACACGCACACGCACACGCACACGCACACGCACACGCACACGCACACGCACACGCACACGCACACGCACACGCACACGCACACGCACACGCACACGCACACCCCTCACACACAATTGTTGTAATTTATCTATGGACGTTTCAACATTGAACGGTGGGTAAAACGTAATGGTACACATAACTTATCAATACTAGTAAAATACTTTTGGCTGCTATTGCTACCAGTCCTTATATGACACAGGTACTAGATTAATACATGAGCTGGTTTTTGTGAACTGTTCAACACTTATACAATCAATATAAGTAGTATAGTAGGATCCTATCGTGATGACCTTGGCGCGGTTGCCGCGGAGGAAGGTCAAAGGTCAA
>OZ024857.1:37724640-37749640 GCA_964017155.1 Oasisia sp. SBJ-2009 | reverse complement strand
AATCGTCAGTTTCTCTACGATAGTTGTCGCTAACTTCCACCTTCAGCAGTATTACGACGTAGACATAATGGCGGAAAAAATCTGGAAAATTCGTTTCTTGGCTGGTGGAACCAACACCCCTGACGGCATTATGGTAAGTGACATAACAAATCCAAAGTGATCTTATATGCAGGGTGAAAATAGATCAAATGGACGGTGATTACATTATAGTTGTGAACAAACGAAGGCATACAGGAAAACTGCACTTGTTGAAGCAAAGCAATGCAATTAAAATATGGCCGTGTAATCTGGATGGAGAGTTGACGTCACAAGAAGCGGTTTGATGACAATTCAGTTGGTCACAATTCATTCGTGGTGGTCCTGCAATACTTTGAAACATTCTGCCTAATCGCAGTAAATCTACGTACACTCTTGGCTCTTTTAAAAACATTTTTGCAAGTGAACGCAAGTAGGTTTGTAATTTTACTCGATGATCCGTTTTATGTTTGTTTGATGTTTTATTTGTGTATTTATTTGATTATACTTCTGAATTTTAGTGAGTTATTTATTAATTAAAATATATTAGGTATGACATATTATATTGCATTGTTATATGATAAGGTAATGCATTGATATCATGTTAAAATTATTAAATTTAATTCCATTTATATATTAATATTTTATAACTACTGGGACGTTTATTAGACTAAATACATGCTTTAGTACTACTATCTTAGGATTATGATCATGATATGACTTCACTTTTTACCCATGTTACGTAAATGCAATGGTGATAATCGAATCATAAACTCAAAATTGAGAAACATTTATTTCCTGATACCACTGATAATGTAACTTCGTTCGTTAATATTTTAGAACCTGACCCGGTAATTAGCATCAATACACATTCGAACTTTATCGTTCATGATGGGAGTCGAAGGTGGAGGAGGTTGGGCGCGCTAGGTGCTTCTTCCTGATTTAATAAACACAACTTCACAAATGTCTAGGGATTAATCCTGTTTCAGTATCCACCTACAATATTTATAATATTGTGAGTGCAATCTCTCGATGTCGGTGCCTATAAGTAAGTGATCCAAGTGTATATGTCGTATTTCGCAGTTTATGCGACGGATGATGGCGAACTACGGGCGACCAGACGTTCAAAAGATAGCTATCCTTTTGACTGATGGAGAACCTAACATTGAGCCAGAAAGAACTGTCCCCGAGGCAGAACAAGCCAAGAGAGAACACATTATGTTAAATGTTATCGGTGAGTTGCGATTAAATTTGAATAATAATAATAATAATAAAGAATACTCCTTATGATGTAGGATGAAGTTATTTATTGTAGACCGTCATAGTCCAGTTCCTTGTGTAATTTCGTTCACATTGTTTTGGAGATTTGCAAAACTATGCATTTTTGGAAAGATTAGGACCTACTGAACCTGAAAAGTAATGTTTACATTTTTTCTAAACACTCTATGGCGGCCATCGTGGATTTTCAAAATGGCGACTATTTTTTGCTCACATTTTGCAATATCTCGGCTTCTAAGCATCTTAGGCTTTTGATTTTGGTATCTAAATATACATTTTCAGAGACAAGGAATCTAACGAGACAACTATCAATGCACTATATGTAATGCAAGACAGTATAAATCACAATGTTTACTCAAAAATGACCAAAATGTACTTCTAGTCTAGTTCACTATGTACAGATTAAACTTTTTCGTTCAAATTTTTGGGAGATTTGCAAAACTATATATTATATATTTTTGGAAAATTTAGAACCTACTGAACCTGAAAAGTAATGTTTACATTTTTTCTAAATACTTGGATTTTCAAAATGGCGACTATATTTTGCTCACATTTTGCAATATCTCGGCTTCTACGCATCATAGGCTTTTGATTTTGGTGTCTAAACATACATTTTCACAGACAAAGAATCTAATGGGACAACATATAATGAGCTATATATAATGCATGACACTATTGTGGAACGTTTGGAAAAAATACATTAATTCTAAGTAACAACATGAGGCTCAAATGGTAAATATTAGCCAACTTTTCGAGCATTGAAAATAGTCTAGTTATTAAAATCATTGTTGTCTAGTCTAATAATTACATGTATTATTAAAATCATTGTTGTCTAAAATCCAGTGTCCCATTGTTGTCGTTTCAGGCTCTGAGAGACATGGAGTCGACCACGAATGAGATCCCCAAACTTACTGGTGGACGTCCATGCCAAACCACTGACTATAAACTGTGTGTTGTGTGTCAAAAAGAAGCCGAACCTTTAGTGTTGCACCCAAGATTAACGTCATACCACAACCTCCTAGAAGCAGTGAAGGAGCATCCACCAGCTGAACTGCTTTCGCGTAGAGGGCCATGTCATAGGTTATGACAATGATGTACTCTTCTCCAACTGTCAACTCCTTTAACTGATGTGCCTGCTTCATCACTGTTAGCAGAGTTGACCACTCGTGTTCCAGTTCTTGGAGTAGGGGCAGGGCACCAACCTGGTCAGCGGCTTGCTTGTTGACACTAAGGAGTTGTAGCCAGCCCAGCCTGGAATTTGGCTTGACCTTTCATCCTTCATCCTGGAAAGAGTTGAGGCGACAACCCATCCAAGTTGTGTAAGTTGATAGCTATCTGCTACACCAGAGTTGTTGATGCTGAACTCCTTCGCCCGCTGCTGCGATGGTTGCTTTTGGCTTCTCACACTGTAGCATGGCTGTATGGTATGGAGTCACCAAGAGACTCTTTGACTTTGTGTCTCCAATGCGTAGAGAGAGGAGGTGTGATTGGTTCACCAGGTGCATCGGCCTTCTGGTAGATGGCATTGACTGTCCCATGTGTTGTACCCTTGCCATCAGCAGTGTCCTCAGCAAAGTCTGTGTTGTCTGAGGCAAAGAACATAAACGTGCCCTTCATCAAGAAAGGTGGCACATACAGCCCCTGGCACTGCGTTGTGTTCTCCACTACAGCATTGGCAAGGGCTGTTTCCATGATGAGGGCACGGCTGTAGGACGCACAGTGACCCTGTGCATTGAGGAGATTCACAAGTTTCTTGTTTCTTGAGTCGTGATGGATGGTCAGGGCCAATCCCAGTATTTGGGAGTTTTTCCTAGCTTGTTGAGACCGGAATCCAGCACCCTCGTCACTCGGTTTGTACGTGACTTGCCTTTTGGATTTGAAACCAAACATCAGGTTTTGGATCAGGGTTAGTGCACCCATGTCAACAATAGTTGTCCGCACTTCTGTTTGCAGTTTCTCTGCAGGTCCCGCCATTATCCAGCGGATCATGGTATACAGTTCCACCGGTACATCTTCCAGGGTACTGGTTACTACTATGGAACTGGACGTCTTCACTGTCTTGGTGAACTGCTCAATTCGTTGGCGAAGGAGTCTGGCTGATTGGTAGAGGTTTTTCATGCTTTCAGTGTCATCTGCAGTTCTGATAGCAGTCTGGAGCATGTCTGCATCACAGGCCTCTGGATAGTACAAGACTTCGCATGTTTCTCTGTCGGACTGATGTTACGTGTGGTAATTCAGAAAGGATTCTGTCTTTCAACCGTTGCCTGGTGAAGGCAGGTGAATGATTTTCCAGGGCCTCTGTTCCACCCAAGTGTAGCATGCTGACATACGTGTTCTCGATGTCTTGGATTGAGAGGTATGCTCCATATCTGGTCTGTGTATATATGATGTTCAGCAGTTCAACGAAGCTGGATCCTTGTGTTGGACTTTGTTTTGTCTTGGGTGCTTGCTTGGTGTCATCCCGCAGAACGTGGAACACATGTTTGGTCCAGCAAGCTTTGTGATACTGGATATCCATAGCATGGGCATCACCGTCACCAATGCAAGTACTGTATCTAGTTTTCAGTTCTGATCTGAAGACGCTTGCACTGCTTGCTTTAGTGATTGTCCGGCATTCCCTGTTCTGATAGTGAAGAGTTTCTGGTCATTGTCTGTCTGGCAAAAGTAACACATGTCCTCGTTCAAAGGTCGTGTTGATGATCGGGTATATGGTACAGCTGAGCCAGTCACGTTATTCACGTCATCAGCACTTCTTGATCTGCGACCTTTCACCCTGGGAGTGTGTTTGACCCAGTAGACATGGAGTGTTGCTGTCGGTCTCTTGCACGCCCTCTCTGGACTGTGTTCGTCATCCTAGCAAGTGCGATGCCAAACAGCATTCTCTCTTTGCAGTGTTTCTGCTGTGCAGTCTTTAAGCCGTTTCTGCACTGGAACACAATCGGTATCATGCAAGCTGGCTCGCTCCTTCGCTGTCTCTAGGAGGTTGTGGTATGACGTTAATCTTGGATGCAACACTAAAGGTTCGGCTTCTTTTTGACACACAACACACAGTTTATAGTCAGTGGTTTGGCACGGTCGTCCACCAGTAAGTTTGGGGACCTCATTCATGGTCGACTCCATGTATCTCCGAGCCTGAAACAACAACAATGGGACACTGGATTCTAGACAACAATGATTTTAATAATACATGTAATCATTAGACTAGACAACAATGATTTTAATAACTAGACTATTTTCAATGCTTGAAAAGTTGGCTAATATTTACCATTTGAGCCTCATGTTGTTACTTAGAATTAATGTATTTTTTCCAACATTTCCAAAATAGTGTCATGCATTATATATAGCTCATTATAAGTTGTCCCATTATATTCCTTGTTTCGAAAATGTATAGTGCAGCGGCCGGGACCCAAAAAATTAGATGCACCCCTACCGGAGGTATAACAAGCTGGGACCGGTCTCATTTTGACCGTATGAATCTCTAGTTTCTGAAAAATGATGTTGTAGTTGCAGCAAACTTGTACAACATACTGAATTAACCCTTTGTGTGCAGCAAAATATGAAACAAATACGTTTTCACTTAATTGCTTATTTTATTAAATTAACCCAGTTAATTTTTAGAATTGGTAGTTATATCAATGTATTTCATTGAAATGGACATGTAGCAATATAATTTAGGCAGTTTTATGCCGATAAGGGGGTTAAGGGTCCAAAAATATACCCCAAATATGGCGATGTTTGGTGATTTTGACCAAACTGAAGCACATTTTCTTGCACCTTACTACCAATACATGTTATAGCAGTGTCAGACCTGACTCTATTCATCACCCTGGATGTGTCATTGATAAAATAATAAGTTTGAGCATGGTGAAGTGGGCATAACATGGTCCATTAACCCTCTGTTTGCGACAACGCATAAACTGCGTTTTTGAATTTTTGTTTTTGCTTTATCTGAATAAATACGGCATGCAGAGCAATACTTGTGGTATGTGAGTATATATGGTTTAGGGTATTCTGATTTCAAATATATAATTTCTTTGCTCCTCCAGCAGTTATTTCCTCCATTTTTAAAGATGGCGGTCGTCAATACAAATGTTACAATATATCAAACACTACATCACCTAGAGCAATTATTTTGACGAAGTTGGATAGCTTGAAGGATAGCGATACCAACCATTTTATTTGTCACCTTCAACAACGTAACAATTCGCGCCAATTTTAAAGATGGCGTCTGGCAAAGCTTATTATTTCCGTATTTAAGAAATACGGTATTTAGATCCATCTTTCACCACATTTTAAGTGCTTCATATCGTCGAAGGGCGTAGCTAACGTACAGTGGATACCTGTTTGACCCACTGTTAATATTAGTTATAAGTTTGAGACGAGTTCAACATCGTATATGGTATGTTCCCTATTACCGCTCAATATACATGAGATCAGTTTTATGTTGATAAGGGTGTTAAGGGTAAAAACAAAACATATACCCAAAATATGGCGATTGTTGGTGATTTTGACCAAACTGAAGCATAGTTTCTTGCACCCTACTACCAATACATGTTATAACAGTGTCAGACCTGACTTTATTAATCACCCAGTATGTGTCATTAATAGAAAAATAAGTTTGAGCATGGTGAAGTGGGTATCACATGGTCCATTAACCCTCAGTCTGCGACAACGCTCAAACTACTTTTAGAATTTTTGCTTTTTTGATGAATGCGGTTAGGCATGTGGAAAGTCCCAGCCATAATCATCACAAAGCAGCTAACAAATGCCAACTGTTGCCTACCCGTAACATAACAGATACCACACATGAAGTGAAACGAAGTCCCCATTTATTCAATCACACGTCTGTGTCCATCTCCGTTCCATCATCTCCTTCAGGTTTGTTGTTCTGATTACCACAGCCTGTACAAGAACAAGCATCGATGCACTCTAGTCCAGCAAGGAGACAAGAACACTTCCTCGCACTCAAACAGTCTTTATCAGTTCAGTAGAGATGAGTCAGGTCCCGAACCTCAACTGAGCAGATGCCTGAGTGAACATTGTCTGTGTAATACCTCCATCGTCGCAAGCAGACCAACCATGGCCAACTGGTTCGATCACTTCTTCGTTAGGCATGAGGCTTTTGCACCAAATCCGTGTTTGGTATTTTGCTCGAAGGACGTGCTGTTTGAAGGCATCCTGCGTCGGGGGAAGCATGGATGCGGACTTGTCTGTTGTCGTAGCCATGATGTAGCGCAACTCGTCAAGTGTGTCCATGTCACTTCCATTTCTTTCCCTGTAGAAGTAGTGCATAGCCGCGAGCAACGGCGACGCTGTCCTCTAGGTCATCTTCATGGAATGTCTTTAAGTTCGACAGAGAGTCTACATTTTTCAGCAGTTTAGAATAGGCAGTTTTCTTACCTATTCTGTTCATAGAACATGTGGTGTCACATCCTGTGAGGTCATAGGCAGCAGGGAGACACTCACACACTGTTTGGCCAAGTTCATTCGCAATCCTGTGTACAGGAATGTATCGCTCCTCTCCGGAATGTCCAGCATACATATACACATGGTCAGTTAAGTGTCCTCTGCTGAAATAGTAGACTAATAAGAATAAGACGTCTGTATCATCACACTGAATTATGAACCTCTCATGGTCCCCTGACAGACTGGAAGATTGTACGATCATTCGTGTTTCGGCTTCCTCCTGGTTACTGTACAGTCTTTCAATGGATGACACCCCAGATGGGGTAGCTTCTTTCGCAAGCATCCCCTCACTGAATCTACCTGCCAAGATGATGGATTTCCCATTTGGAATGTATTCAGTTGCATGCTCCAAGATGAACAGCGATATATAATTCGCTAAGCATGCCTTGTTGCCGGCTCCTTTCATAAACTTGCGGTATTCCGGCTCCTTTCATAAACTTGCGGTATTTAGGAACTTGTCTGCTCCCCTGGATCTGATACGTAGGTAACAGTGCAGAAGAACCCCGTCGATCGCTCTCGTTCTGTTGTCTTGATTGATGACCCATTATCATAGCGATCGAAAACAATGGTCACACAGCTCAACTCCAAGGACGGATTGCTGAGAAGTCGAACTGTACGTTTCTGAACCACTTCTGCCAAATCCTTGAACGTTCTGAAGTGGTTCTCGTTTAGCGATACAACTATTGCCATGCCATCGATGATATATTCGGATGAAGTGGACGTTGGAATCTGTGGCAGCTCTGTTAAAACGTCCGGACAATTTGATTCAAGCGTCTTGGCTAAGTCGGCCTTATTGGTCTTTATCATCGTTCCATCACCATGGAAGAGGGCCGGTGGTACTGCATCCAGTTCGTACTGGAGAACTTTCCCCAGGTCAACATCACGACTCTTGGAGACTCCCAGTAGCCGCCGAAACAATACCTCACTGTCAATTATCAGCTTTCGATCCTTGTCGTTTGGGAGGGGTTTCTTCATGTCCGCAAATGTTGACATGGTGCACTTCTGCATTGGTTCCCAGAAACCTTTCGTGGGCTCGTCCCCAAGTCGTTGCTTGACAAAGTCATCGAACACCACTTTGCCCCTCTCTGGGATGCCCTTCATAGAATCCTCAACTTCACGTGATGCTATTTGACCTGTGGTGATGTTCATTAGATGGTCTGGAATATCATCCAGGTCAAATGGATCCTGGCACTGACTGTAAATGTATTCCTTCATGTCCTTCACATTCATTCTGTCCTTGTTCGAACGAGAAGTCCCCAGCTCTTATGCAGTTTACCATTGGTCTCAGAGTTACAAAGTTCTTTGAAAGCCTCCGCATATTCGCCCGTGATGTGACGTGTCATTAGCCAGCGTAGCAGTGCGCCTGTGAAACCTATAACACCTCCCTGGCTCTTTGCTTCACGATTGATTGTTTGTTCCAGGGCTTGATCTGTAGGGACACAATTGAAAATCCGACTCGCTGACCTACGAACAACAAACCCTCCCTCCATCATGTGGTGATACATCAGTGGTTCTCTTTCTTCCAATTGCTTCATCTCTGCGATATACACTGGTGTGTTAATTCGCCCAGCAAGGACGAAATAGGGGACCATTTCTATCACAGCTTGTATGTGCATTAGGAAATTTGCCTCCCTGTCTGCTCGTAAGAGTCGAAGTAGTATGTTACCAGACTCAATGAAGCTATCCCAGTATGCAAATGTTGCTGAGTTCTGTCGCACTTCTTTTTGAAAGCGAGTGATCGTATCCTATACGGACTAGGGAATTGCGTCCTCAGCTTTCTGGCAAACGATAGCACAGGCAGTTGCATCTTTTGATCCGAATGACTGCTCCAGATCTCGTACTAGATGCTTGGTTTCATTGGTCAGCCCCGGCAAACTGGTTTTGATGGCAAAGGCTTCAGCTGAAGTCAGGAACATCTGCGACAGAGCTTCGTGTGCTAGACGGACACCTCGGATTGCACGGGCATACTGTTTTCCTTGTAGCATTTGGTTAACCGTGGCAACTGCATATAGATCTGATGAAGTTAGGATGTTCTGAAGTCCACCATCTCCGAATATCTTGCCAATTCTTGCCAGGAAAGCCATTATCAGATGCACTGCTCCCAGCCTCATCGTCATTTTGCCCACCAGTGGTTCCGGTCTGCTCCACAGAATCTGTTGTGCCTTGCTGTAGATTGCAAGGTCTGCTGTAACGAGTATGTGGTGCTGCCCCAACTCCTCAGATATGCGCACTGGCTTCAACAAATTTGTAAAAATGGTAGACATATCAGATGGCGAGGCGTTGATGAAGGGAAGGTATCGTACCTTTGCAACTGGGACAGTCTTAGTACTCACAAGAGCATTGAAACCACTCTACGCCGAAATGCTAGAGTCATCATCTCCAAGGGCTCGATCTCATGTATATTGAGCGATAATAGGGAACATATCATATACGACGTTGAACTCGTCTCAAACTTATAACTAATGTCAACAGTGGGTCAAACAGGTATCCACTGTACATTAGCTACGCCCTTCGACGATATGAAGCACTTTAAATGTGGTGAAAGATGAATCTAAATACCGTATTTCTTAAATACGGAAATAATCAGCGTTGGCAGACGCCATCTTTAGAAATGGCGCGAATTGTCATGTTGTTGAAGGTAACAAATAACATGGTTGGTATCGCTATACACGAAGCTGTCCAACTACGTCAAAATAATTGCTCTAGGTGATGTAGTGTTTGATATATTGTAACATTTGTATTGACGACCGCCATCTTTAAAAATGGCGGAAATAACTGCTGGAGGAGCAAAGAAATTATATATTTGAAATCAGAATACCCTAAAACATATACACTCACATACCACAATTATTGCTCTGCATGCCGTATTTTTTAAGATAAAGCAAAAACAAATATTCAAAAACGTAGTTTATGCGTTGTCGCAAACAGAGGGTTAATGGACAATGTTATACCCACTTCACCATGCTCAAACTTATTTTTTTATCAATGACACATCCAGGGTGATGAATAGAGTCAGGTCTGACACTGCTATAACATGTATTGGTAGTAGGGTGCAAGAAAATGTGCTTCAGTTTGGTTAAAATCACCAAACATCGCCATATTTGGGGTATATTTTTGGACCCTTAACCCCTTATCGGCATAAAACTGCCTAAAATATATTGCTACATGTCCATTTCAATGAAATACATTGATATGAATACCAATTCTAAAAATTAACTTGGCTGATTTCATAAAATAAGCAAGTAAGTGAAAACATATTTTTATCATATTTTGCTACACACAAAGGGTTAATTCAGTATGTTGTACAAGGTAGCTGCAACTACAACATCGTTTTTCAGAAACTAGAGATTCATACGGTCAAAATGAGACTGGTCCCAGCTTATTATACCTCCGTTAGGGGTATCTCCTTAAATAAAGCCCTTTTTCATCTTCGGCCGCTGCACTAGTATGCTTAGACACCAAACCCCAAAACATAAGATGTTTAGAAGCAGAGATATTGCAAAATGTTAGCAACAATTAGTCGCCATTTTTAAATTCCAAGATGGCCGCCCTAAAGTGTTTAGAAAAAATGTAAACATTACTTTTCAGGTTCAACAGGTTCTAAACTTTCCAAAAATGTATAGTTTTGCAAATCTCCCCAAAATTTGAACGAAACGATTATTCTTGACATAGTGAACTGGACTATCAGTGCACACACACACACACACACACACACACACACACACACACACACACACACACACACACACACACACACACACACACACACACACACACACACACACACACACACACACACACACACACACACACACACACACACACACACACACACACACACAAACACACACACACATATACATACATATATATATATATATATATATATATATATATATATATATATATATATATATATATATATATATATATAAGTAGTGTAGTGTAGTATAGTATAGTATGTGAATCGCGTTTCTACCTTGGAGCGGAGCGCGGAGCGGAGGGAACGAGGGGATGGTGGAAGATCAAAGGTCACGGGCCAGAATCAAGGACAACAGTCAAGTACCGCCCCCTAGCGGATAGGTCATGAACTAGTTGCACCCCTTTGCGGACAGGTCACGAAATAGTACTGTCCAAATTCGTGCGTCCTATTTTTAAAAGGGGTCAAGTGGGGTTAGGGATCACGTAGCGTCCCCTCGCGGATAGGTGACGAACTACAAACTAGGTCAAAGAAAAAATGGAGCCATCTGATGGATAAGTCTTCAGCTAATACCCCATAAATACGTGTGTCTGATTTCTTAAACTACTTTTACAAATAGACAAGAGGTCAAGAGGTCAAGAGGTCAAGAGGCGATCCTGGCGACAGCGACACGTTGGTCAAAGAACAAGTGGAGCCATCTGACGGGTATGTCTTCAGCTAATACCCCATAAAAACGTGTGTCTTATTTTTTAAATTACTTTTAAAAATAGTCAAAATGGTCAAGAGGCTAATCTGGCGAGCGTTTTCAATGGCTGTTGCACACGAAGAAGAGTTTTCATTGGCTGTTGCGGAGAAGGCAGGAAATGGTTTGTTAGGGGGCAGTTTTGGAGGAACAGTTCCTTTAACCAAATAGGGTTTTAACTTTGTTTTAATGAAAAGGCTTTATGAGAAACCGAATACATCTTTGTGTCCTGACATGGAACGGAGAGAGGTAAAAGTCTATAAATTATTGTATTAAACTATACAAACAAACAGAGCTTAACACAGCACCCTATGGTAGACATGTCTCCGTTTCAACTATAGGTTGCTAGGCAACCAGCAGAAAATAATAAAACAATGAAACACATTGTATCTGTCACGTAGTGTCTCTTAATGCAACTGGAGCGGAGTATGCAAAAAATGTTTTAAGTTATTGTGTCTTTTTAAAACTATACCAAACAGGTCTTAATGCAGCGCCCTATGGAGTGGACCTCCTCTCCTGGTAGCTAGGTCCCACGTATGCGACTAACATACCTGGTCCTTCATGTCCAGTGTGGGTGCAACACGGGCTTGTCATCTACCCAAGCTTGCGGCCTCCCCACCAGGGCAGTCGGTTGCTGTGTTTTCATCGAGGCACACTGGCTCAGTCAGCTTCAGTGGACCACGTTGTAATGTTGCAAGTGGTTGGACACTAACCATCGACTGTGCAACTTGCAAGGCACACCGCAACTGTATGTCACCGATTGAACAATACGTTGCTAGGCAACCAGCGGGAAATAAAAAACAATGTAATACATTGTATCTGTCACGTAGTGGCCCTTCTTTCACAAGTCTGAACACGTTTATTCATATGGCGGTCTCACTACATATCCAGTATGTAGCACACACCGGTCACGTTCTGCATGTAGGCAACTTACACATGTCGTGCAATGCGCATGCGTGTCGTCCAGTATAAAGGTCACGTAGCATTTCTTCCAATATTAAATTGTAGCTCACGCGTCACCACCATGTCACACACACACACACACACACACACACACACACACACACACACACACACACACACACACACACACACACACACACACACACACACACACACACACACACACACACACACACACACACACACACACACACACACACACACACACACACACACACACACACACACACACACACACACACACACACACACACACACACACACACACACACACACACACACACACACACACACACACACACACACACACACACACACACACACACACACACACACACACACACACACACACACACACACACACACACACACACACACACACACACACACACACACACACACACACACACACACACACACACACACACACACACACACACACACACACACACACACACACACACACACACACACACACACACACACACACACACACACACACACACACACACACACACACACACACACACACACACACACACACACACACACACACACACACACACACACACACACACACACACACACACACACACACACACACACACACACACACACACACACACACACACACACACACACACACACACACACACACACACACACACACACACACACACACACACACACACACACACACACACACACACACACACACACACACACACACACACACACACACACACACACACACACACACACACACACACACACACACACACACACACACACACACACACACACACACACACACACACAGGTCAAGTTCTGCACGTAGGCAACTTACACATTGTCGTTGCGCAACTAATACACACGAGGCTAGGACAGATTGATGTCATGGGCAAACCATAACTTCCGTTAAAATTACGCTGCTTACCAAGTGAAAAAACACAACTTCAATAAAAATGGCGAGTCAGATCAAGGCCGTAACACAATTTCTTGCAATATTACACCTTCCATCATAGTCGTAACGTTAAAAACTAGTAGCATTTAAAGTTTCCACGCAATAACCTTGCCAAGTTTACTTATTTGTTTGAGTCAGTGTGCTAACTACGTCCATTTTGTAACGTTTCACCGCTTCATTTTAACAAATTTAACTAAGTTAGTCTTGTAACTGTAACAGGTCAAGTTCTGCACGTAGGCAACTTACACATTGTCGTTGCGCAACTAATACACACGAGGCTAGGACAGATTGATGTCATGGGCAAACCATAACTTCCGTTAAAATTACGCTGCTTACCAAGTGAAAAAACACAACTTCAATAAAAATGGCGAGTCAGATCAAGGCCGTAACACAATTTCTTGCAATACTACACCTTCCATCATAGTCGTAACGTTAAAAACTAGTAGCATTTAAAGTTTCCACGCAATAACCTTGCCAAGTTTACTTATTTGTTTGAGTCAGTGTGCTAACTACGTCCATTTTGTAACGTTTCACCGCTTCATTTTAACAAATTTAACTAAGTTAGTCTTGTAACTTGTAGTAAATAGAATATTTTTCTATTCCACGCCATAACTTTCTCAAGTTTTTCATATTTTATTAACTCGGTGTGCCAACTTTTTGCCATTTCACAAGTTTTCAACGTTTCACCGCTATGATTTTGTAATTTTTACGTATTTTTTGTGCTATAGCCTTGTCAAGTTTTTGTTTTCTTCATATTTTACTAACTTGGTGTGCCAACGTTGTACCATTTCACAATTGTTCAACATTTCGCCGCTAAGACTTTGTCATTATTACGTATTTTTAGTGTTTACATGCTATAACTATGTCAAGTTGTTCATATTTTGCTAACTCGGTGTGCCAACGTTGTACCATTTCACAACTTTTCAACGTTTCACCGCGATGACTTTATCATTTTCACGTATTTGTAGTGTTTACGTGCTATAACTTTGTCAATTTCATTCATATTTTACTAACTCGGTGTGCCAACCTTATACCATTTCACAACCTTTCAGCGTTTCACCGCGAAGACTTTGTCAATTTCACGTATTTTTGGTGTTTAACCCATTAGCACTCAGCCGATTTCAACGTGAAGCCTGTGGCTCCTCAACTATTTGACCTGGATGTTTAATACTTTTGCTTGCGCCATTGTCTTTGCTCTAGCGCCTTTATTATTCAATTCTCGCAATTGCATATAATATGCATGTTGTAGATAATAAAAGTACCTACACAGTGGTGTCAAAACTATTGTTGTAACCTTAATATATGTTGACCATTTCGTGGTTGATACTTTGACATTATAACACTTTTTTGTAAATAAAATATGTTGTAGCGGTGTAACTTTGTTATGCTTGGATATCTACTGCTACAAGTTGGGTTTATTTAAAAGAACATTAAATTATCTACACATTGGTATATAACATGTTATAACATGTTACACATTGTAGCTGTATACGTGGCCAACTTCCTGGCTGGAGAACATTTTGAAATGTCCAAAAAAAAAACTATTGTTGTTAAATTTCGAAAACGCGATAAATATTTTTGAGAACGGAAGTATTCAAAATAGTCACAATTTAATGTTATATGTCTAGATAGGTGTCGCATTTATTGCATCTCTTAGTCACTAGATACAACCACATAAAACGAATTCAAACGCTATGATGTATCCGCTGGCCGGCTATGGCCGACCTGAGGAGATTCGAGGTGACCGTCAATGCGACTTGAGTGCTAATCGGTTAAATGCTATGACTTCGTCAGTTTTTATTTTATTTTACTAACTCTATGTGCTAACCTCGTTATATTTCGTAACGTTTCACCGTTTCATTGTGTTACAGAGGTGGTGTTTTTACAAATTTAACTATGTTATTCTTGTAACTTGTAGTAAAATGGAATCTTTTTCTGTTTCAACACCATACCTTTATTTTTTTTTCTTCATATTTTGCTAAGACGGTATGCCGACTTTGTACCATTTCACAACTTTTCAACGTTTCATCACGATGACTTTGTCAATTTGACGTATTTGCATTGTTTACATGCGATAACTTTGTCAGGTTTTTCATATTTTACTAGTGCGTACGCATACGTGTGCGTGTCGTGTCGTTTGTCCGTGTCGTTTGTCCGTGTCGTGTGTCCGTGTCGTTTGTCCGTGTCGTTTGTCCGTGTCGTTTGTCCGTGTCGTTTGTCCGTGTCGTTTGTCCGTGTCGTTTGTCCGTGTCGTTTGTCCGTGTCGTTTGTCCGTGTCGTTTGTCCGTGTCGTTTGTCCGTGTCGTTTGTCCGTGTCGTTTGTCCGTGTCGTTTGTCCGTGTCGTTTGTCCGTGTCGTTTGTCCGTGTCGTTTGTCCGTGTCGTTTGTCCGTGTCCGTGTCCGTGTCCGTGTCCGTGTCCGTGTCCGTGTCCGTGTCCGTGTCCGTGTCCGTGTCCGTGTCCGTGTCCGTGTCCGTGTCCGTGTCCGTGTCCGTGTCCGTGTCCGTGTCCGTGTCCGTGTCCGTGTCCGCGTCCGCGTCCGCGTCCGCGTCCGCGTCCGCGTCCGCGTCCGCGTCCGCGTCCGCGTCCGCGTCCGCGTCCGCGTCCGCGTCCGCGTCCGCGTCCGCGTCCGCGTCCGCGTCCGCGTCCGCGTCCGCGACCGCGACCGCGACCGCGACCGCGACCGCGACCGCGACCGCGACCGCGACCGCGACCGCGACCGCGACCGCGACCGCGACCGCGACCGCGACCGCGACCGCGACCGCGACCGCGACCGCGACCGCGACCGCGACCGCGACCGCGACCGCGACCGCGACCGCGACCGCGACCGCGACCGCGACCGCGACCGCGTGCGCGACCGCGTGCGCGTGCGCGTGCGCGTGCGCGTGCGCGTGCGCGTGCGCGTGCGCGTGCGCGTGCGCGTGCGCGTGCGCGTGCGCGTGCGCGTGCGCGTGCGCGTGCGCGTGCGCGTGCGCGTGCGCATGGGTTATAATGCATAATGTTGACAGACACCATGGGTTTACAGACACGGTATGTTTACAAAACAAAACAAAACAACAAGTTTACAGACACGTTATGTTTACAAAACAAAGCAAAACAGTAAGTTTACAGACAGGTAATGTTTACAAAAGAAACAAGACAAAGAAAACAAAATAGTAAGTCTGTAAACACGTTATGTTTACAAAACAAAAACAATTTACAGAACAAAACAAAACGTATACAAACACATTATATTTACAAAACAAAACGTTTACAGACAAGTTATATTTACAAATACAAAACAAAATAAAAAGTTTACACACATGTTATGTTTACAAAACAAAACAAACAGGGTTTACAGATAAGATATGTTTACAAAACAAGACAAAACAAATGTTTACAAAACAAAGGTTAACAAACATTTATGTTTACAAAACAAAACAAAATAAAAGGTTTACAGACAAGTTATGTTTACAAAACAAAACAAAAGTTTACAAACACGTTATATTTACAAAACAAACATTTACAAAGAAATTATGTTTACAAAAGAAACAAGACAAAGAAAACAAAATAGTAAATCTGTAAACACGTTATGTTTACCAAACAAAAACAGTTTACAGAACAAAACAAAACGTTTACAAACACGTTATGTTTACAAAACAAAACAAACAGGGTTTACAGATAAGATATGTTTACAAAACAAGACAAAACAAATGTTTACAAAACAAAGGTTAACAAACATTTATGTTTACAAAACAAAACAAAATAAAAAGTTTACAAAAAAGTTATGTTTACAAAACAAAACAAAAGTTTACATACACGTTATATTTACAAAACAAAAATTTACAAAGAAATTATGTTTACAAAAAAATTAAAAATACAAAGTTTACAAAAAATTATGTTTACAAAACAAAACAAAGTTTACAAACACGTTATGTTTGCAAAACAAAAATGTACAGACAAATTATTTTTACAAAACAAAACAAACACAACAGTTTACAAACACGTTATGTTTATAAAAAAACAATACAAAACCGGAAGTTTACAAACACGTTATGTTTATAAAACAAAAAGTTTACATACAAGTTATGTTTACAAAACAAAATAAAATGTTTACAGACAAGTTATGTTTACAAAACAAAACAATTGTTTATAAAACAAATGTTTACAAACACGTTATATTTAGAAAACAAAACACACATAAAAGGATTACAGACAGGTTATGTTTACAAAACAAATCAAAACTTTACAAACACGTTATGTTTACAAAACAAAACAGAAAATGTACAGACAAGTTATGTTTACAAATTCAAAATAAAACAGAAAGTTTACAAACACGTTATGTTTTAAAACAAAACAAATGTTTACAGACAAGTTATGTTTACAAAACAAAACAGAAAGTTTTCCAAAACGTTATGTTTATAAAACAAAATGTTTACATACAAGCTATGTTTACAAAACAAAACACAATGTTTACAGACAAGTTATGATTACAAAAGAAAACAAAACAAAAGATTTGGTTGGGAATTTACGATAATGACTTAGCAAAATACGAATATTTGACGTAGTTATCACCTCAAAGCGTTAAGTTATGTCATGGTCGAGACCACCATTTTCCCGGAAGTTGTGTTTTACACGTGAGAGGAATCATTCTTTTTATGGAAGTTATGTTTTTGCACTTGACCGGAAGGGTCAATTGTTTACGGAAGTTACGTTTTACACGTGGTAGGACCCCATTTTGACAGAAGTTGTGATAGGAATATGGTCCGAAGTGGAAAGATTCCTCTTTCTATCTCGTTAAGTCGCTAAATGTTATGAAATTATCACGTTGACTTTAGAGTAAAATACGAATATTTGCCAAGGTTATGATGTCGAAACACAAAACGGTCATCGTTTTATATGTCAAACCCTAATTAGTGGCTGTTTTGTCCGCTAGATGGGGCTACAGCGACTAACGTAGTGTTAGAGTTATCCGCTAGATGGTACCAGTTTTTAAAAGAAGTGACGTCACAATCCAAAATATATCTTGATTGTGTCGTAAGAAAAAACACCAAGGTTCTCGGTTTATGATAGAAAGTGCCAAAGTTTTCCCACAGAAGGTTATGAAAGTACCAAGATGACAAAGTCTTCGCGGTGAAACGGTGAAAAGTTGTGACATGATACAAAGTTGGGACACCGACTTAGTAAAATATGAAAAACATGACAAAGTTATCGCATGTAAACATAAAAATACGTCAAATTGAAAAAGTCATCGCGGTGAAACGTTGAAAAGTTGTAAAATGGTGCAAAGTTGGGACACCGACTATGAAAAACTTGACAAAGTTATGACGTCGAAACAGAAAATATTCCATTTTACTACAAGTTACAAGAATGACGTTACGAAATGGAACGATGTTAGCACACCGACTTAACAAACTTAGAAAAACATGACAAAATTATCGCATGTAAACACTAAAAATACGTGACATTGAAAAAGTCATCGCGGTGAAACACTGAAAAATTGTGAAATGGCACAAAGTCTTTAAACCTTTTTGTTTTTATTTTATTGTTCGGTTTGTTTTGTTTTGTAAACATAACTTGTCTGGAAACTTTTTATTTTTGTTTCGTTTTGTAAACATAACTGGTATGTAAACTTTTTGTTTTATAAAAATAACGTGTTTGTAGACTTACTGTTTTTTATTGTTTTGTTTATAAAAATAACGTGTTTGTAAACTTTTGATTTTGCTTGGTTTTGTTTTGTAAATATAACTTGTCTGTACATTTTTGTTTTGTAAACATAATGTGTTTGTAAACCTTTGTTTTGTAAACATAACTTGTCTGTAAACGTTTTATTTTGTTTTTTTGTAAACATAACTTTTCTGTGATTTGTTGTTTTGTAAACATTTGCTTTGTTTTGTAAACATAACTTGTCTGTAAACTTTTTATTTTGTTTTGTAAACATAATTTGTCTGTACACCTTTTTATGTTTTGTAAACATAACTTTTGTTTTGTAAACATTTGTTTTTGTCTTATTTTGTAAACATAACTTATCTGTAAACTTTTGTTTTTGTTTTGTAAACATAACTTGTCTGTAAACGTTTTGTTTTGTAAACATAACGTGTTTGTATACTTTCTGTTTTGTTTTGTTTTGTAAACTTTTTGTTTTGTTTTGTAAATATAACGTGTTTTCTTTGTCTTGTTTCTTTTGGAAAATTAACGTGTCTGTAAACTTATTGTTTTGTTTTGTAAAAATACCGTGTCTGTAAACCCACGGTGTCTGTCAACTTGCATTATATCCCATACACGCGCATACGCATACGCATACGCACAAGAACAGGCATACGCACTCACGCACACACACACACACACACACACACACACACACACACACACACACACACACACACACACACGGTCGCGGACACGGACACGGTCACGGACACGGACACGGACACGGACACGGACACGGACACGGACACGGACACGGACACGGACACGGACACGGACACGGACACGAACACGAACACGAACACGAACACGAACACGAACACGAACACGAACACGAACACTGACACGGACACGGACACACGCGAACACTCAATCAATCAATCAATCAATCAATCAATCAATCAATCAATCAATCAATCAATCAATCAATCAATCAATCAATCAATCAATCAATCAATCAATCAATCAATCAATCAATCAATCAATCAGTCAAGCAATCAAGCAATCAATCAATCAATCAATCAATCAACCAATCAATCAATCAATCAACCAACCAACCAATCAACCAACCAACCAACCAATCAATCAATCAATCAATCAATCATTCACTTTATTGTCCTTAAAAAGGATATGCATTGTAGAACTCATGATCTACAATATATGGGATGGTCACAACAAAGTGCAAGTGAATTCCAGATGTATCCACTATAAGAACAGTTCAACCGGTTGACAGCAATATGAATCATTTAGCATTCAACATTCTAATGGCCACAGGCACAAAACTCCTGCTATAGCGAGATGTTTTACATTTTATACAACGGTATCTCCTTCGAGACGAAAGTACATGGAGGAACGTAGAGAGCGGGTGATCAGACTCAGTAGCGACAGCACGAGCTTTCTTCAAAATTGCATGGTTGATTATTTCGGAGAGCATTAGTGTTGGTAAGCCAATGATCTTGGCGGAAACGTGTGAGATTTTCAGAAGCCTGTTACGGTTTTTCACCGAAATAGCAGGGTAGTAACAAATGCTGCAGTAGGTTATGAGAGGCTCAATTATGCTACGGTAAAGACGTAGAAGAAGTAGTGGATCAACGTAGAAAGCTCGTAACTTTCGAAAAACGTGCAGTCGCTGCTGAGACTTATTCTGCACGGCTGTAACATGCTTTGTAAATGACAGTTTTTCATCTAAGATAACACCGAGGTACTTGAAAGAATCAACATGTTCCACAGGTTCACCGTTGATGACAATAGGACTATTGACAGTTCTATTTCGACGGAAGTCAATGCACATTTCTTTGGTTTTGGAAACATTCAGATGTAGAAAATTGTTACTGCACCAACTCGAGAAACGTACCACTGAAGGAACATATGACTGGTATGAGGCAAAATCACTCAAAAGAGCGAGCATGGCTGTATCATCAGAAAACCTCACATATTGGGTAGATGGATCCACACTCCGACAGTCATTTGTATACAAAGTGTACAAAAATGGGCTCAGGACACAACCCTGAGGCGCACCTGTGTTGCTAACAATCACTGGTGACTTTATGTCACCCACTCGAACACACTGCGGGCGATTACTTAGGAAATTGAATACCCAGTGAACAAATGCGACTGGAACTTCTAGTTTCTGTAGTTTATCAATCATGACATGCCTTTGTATTGTATTAAATGCTGAACTGAAATCTATAAATAGGATTCGAGCATAGTTACCAGCTGTCTCCATATGTTCGAATAGTTTGTGTAGAATGCAAGCTATTGCATCGTCAGTGCCTCTTCTTGAACGGTAAGCGAACTGATATGGGTCCAGTTAAAATTGAACATGTGGGAGAATGTGAGACAAAATCAGTCTTTCAAAACATTTCAAGACGATGGACGTTAGGGTCACAGGTCTGAAGTGGTTTAACTCTGACGGTGATGGCATTTTAGGGACGGGTACCACTATAGACGTTTTCCAGATGGTGGGAATCACACCTGTATCCATAGACTGTTTAAACAGTGGCTGAAATACCAGACCTAACTCAATTGCACACTCTTTAAGTAAGCGGCCTGGAATGCCATCTGGACCAGGAGCTTTATTAGCCTTAGACTTTTTGAATTGATTTGTGACATCCACGGTAGAAATGTCAAAATCACGTGGTACGGGTAAAGGGCCAGCAGCTAGGAGCGATTCACACTCAATAGAAAAATCACGGGTGTCAAATCTGTTATAAAACAAATTTAAGTCTGAAGCAAATTTCAATGGATCAGTAGTTGAAGGAACAGATAATCTGTCAACACGACCTGACATCTTTTTCAAGTGCGCAAAAGGCCTGTTTAGTGTTCATGCAGCTAAACTCATTTTCAACCTTTTCACGATACCTTTATTTTGCTTGCGAAATTTCTGTTTGTAGCTGTCTGGGTGCATTTTTCATTGTGTTTATGTCCTTAGTGCGGTATGCGAGTTGTTTTTCCTTAAGCGTGTTTTTTTTATATATCAGACGTGATCCAAGGCTTTGAATTAGGATAAACAGTCACAGTTTTCACTGGAATGGTAGAGTCCATGCAAAAGGTAATGTAGTCCGTAATGATAGAAGCATGTTAATTTAGGTTCACTTAATCGGGTGCAAACACACCCCAATCTGTGCAAGCCAGAGATCCCTGGAGCTGCATGGTGGCATCCTGAGTCCATTGTCGAACCTCGACCTTGGTCGGCCTTGACTCTCTTCAACAGTTGTCGATACGCTGGGATGAGGTTGATGACATTGTGATCGGCACGACCGAGGGGAGGGTGAGCACGAGCGGAGTAAACACTGGGAATATTCCCGTAGCATAAATCTATTGTCTTGTTGTTCCTTGTTGGCACATGGACATACTGGTGAAACGACGGCAACGCAGTGTCCAACGTGCAGCTGTTAAAGTCGCCCATAACAAACACAGGAGCGTCCGGGTAGCGTAACAGCATTGACTGCGTGTAAGTGGCTATTGTGTCGGCTGCGGCGAGTGCGTCTGCACTGGGTGGAACATAAAGACAACATAGAACAATGTTGCTAAATTCCCGCGGTAAATAGAACGGGCGAACAGACAGCGTTAACAGTTCCAAGTTCGGTGTATAGAGTGTGGTGTGTATTTTAACGTTGGAGCACCACCGATTGTTAATGTAGATGCATAGACCCCCTCCTCTCGTCTTACCCGACTCATCAGTTCTGTCCGAACGGTACACAGTAAACCCGTCCAGAATGATGTCATCGTCTGGACGAGTAGAGTCAAGCCATGTCTCGCAAAAGGCCATCACGCAGGCCTCTCGATAGACGTTGTCATATCGGCACTTTGCATGAAGCTCGTCAATTTTGTTGAACAGCGACTGGACGTTTGCAAATACAACAGATGGTAGGGGGGGTTTTGCTGGTCGTCTGCGAAGTCTGTTCTTTACACCACCACGCCTACCTCGTTTGCGTTTCTTGGACGCATCTTGTGTGGTGTTGACAGTCGGCATCAGTGGCCGTGAAGACGGCGGAGGTGGAGGCGGGCGTTGCCGAAGTAGTTCATCACGCGTGTAAACAAATCCGCCATGTTGTTGGGTGTGGTCTCCGATTCGAATTCCAGAACATAAATCGCCCACAATGACGAGCAGGAACAAGCATATACACAATACCTTTACCATAAAAGGCATGCTGCACTAAGTCAATGTCGCATTAAGATTTTGTAAAAACGAGTTCGAGATATGTGAATAATCCATGGAAAACAACTGGAGATCAGTGAGTCGTGTGTCGCAGCGGAGCAGCGCCACCTATCTTTCATCGTGGTGAAACGTTGAAAAGTTGTGAAATGGTACAAAGTTGGCACACCGACTTAGTAAAATATGAAAAACTTGACAAAGTTATGACGTCGAAACAGAAAAATATTCCATTTTACTACAAGTTACAAGAATAACTTAGAGTAAAATTGTGAAAACACCACCTGTCTAACAAAGAAACGGTGAAACGTTACGAAATGGAACGATGTTAGCACACTGACTTAGCAAAATTAGAGTAACTTGACAAAGTTATCGCATGTAAACACTAAAAATACGTGAATTGACAGTCATCGCGGTGAAACATTGTACAGTTTTGAAATGGCACGTTTTGAAATGGCACATAGTTTTATACACTTTTTTGTTTTTGTTTTATTTTTCGTTTTGTTTTGTTTTGTAAATATAACGTATTTGTAAACTTTTGTTTTGTTTTGTAAACATAACTTGTCGGTACACTTTTAATTTTTGTTTTGTTTTGTAAACATAACGTGTTTGTAAACTTTTGTTTTGTATACATTTGTTTTGTTTTGTAAACATAACTTGTCTGTAAACATTTTTTTTGTTTTATAAATATAACTTGTATGTAAACCTTTTGTTTTATAAACATGATGTGTTTGTAAACTTTCTGTTTTGTATTGTTTTGTTTTATAAACATAACGTGTTTGTCAACTTTTGTTTTTCTTTTGTTTTCTTTTGTAAACATAACTTCTCTGTATATTTTTGTTTTGTAAACATAACGTGTTTGTAAACTTTTGTTTTGTTTTGTAAACATAACTTCTCTATAAACGTTTTATTTTGTTTTGTTTTGTAAACATAACGTGATTGTAAACGTTGTTTTTTGTTTTGTTTTGTTTTGTTTTGTAAATATAACTTGTCGGTAAACGTTTAGTTTTGTAAACATAACGTATTTGTATACTTTCTGTTTTGTTTTGTTCTGTACACTTTTTGTTTTGTTTTGTAAACATAACGTGTTTATAAACTTACTGTTTTCTTTTCTTTGTCTTGTTTCTATTGTAAACATAACGTGTCTGTAAACTTATTGTTTTGTTTTGTAAACATACCGAGTCTGTAAACCCACGGTGTCTGTCAATTAACATTATATCCTATGCACACGCATACGCATATGCACACACACACGCACACGGACTCACACACACACACACACACACACAGGCACACACACACAGGCACACACACACACACACACACACACACACACACACACACACACACACACACACACACACACACACACACACACACGGTCGTCGGACACGGACACACGCGACAACTTACAGACACACGACACGACACGCACACGCATGCGTACGCACTAGTAAACTATGAAAAACTTTACAAAGTTGTCGCATGTAAACACAAAAAATACGTCAAATTGACAAAGTCATCGCGGTGAAACGCTGAAAAGTTGTGAAATGGTGCAAAGTTGGCACACCGAGTTAGTAAAATATAATTTTTTTTACAAAGTTATAGCATTTAAACACTACAAATACGTGAAAATGACAAAGTCATCGCGGTGAATCGTTGAAAAGTTGGGATGGTACAAAGTTGGCACACCGAGTTAGTAAAATATGTAAAATTTGACAAAGTTGTAGCATGTAAACACTAAAAATACGTGAAAATGACAAAGTCATCGCGGTGAAACGTTGACAAGTTGTGAAATGGTACAAAGTTGGCATACCGAGTTAGTAAATATGAAAAACTTGTCAAAATTATGGCGTAGAATAGAAAAATATTCTATTTACTACAAGTTACAAGACTAACTTAGATAAAATTGTTAAAACACCACCTGTCTAACGCAACGAAACGGTGAAACGTTACAAAATGGTGAGTAGTTAGCACACTGACTCAAGCAACTAAGTGAACTTGGCAAGGTTATCGCGTGGAAACTTTAAAT